>OU015490.1:2347500-2782385 GCA_907164885.2 Dolomedes plantarius | reverse complement strand
CAATGAGCACAGAGCCGACATAGATTGCATGAACCCGCAAGCTAACATAGAGAATCCGCGGAGCCCAGATTGATTGCCTGAACCCCTGCAAGCTACCTAGGAGATGATAAGAGGTGAAACTCGGAACCACGACGGAGTGCCTAATCCCCACCAGCAACGAATGGAGAACTGATCCGGCCATTAAAGTTTGCCTCTTCATACGTTATTGAGCGAGTCCGAATAGAGACCCCAACAGTCACCTGATATGCCAGCCAAATTCCACTTCTGCAGTCTGCAAAAATGGAGGTAACCTTTTATTAACTATTGCCAATTTCACGAGTTACCCGAGTCTTATATGATAGGCGGAAATTAAGGAATAAGATGATATATTGCGTACCGAAATGATATTAATTTAAATAGATGAAATAATACTATGATATAATGAGAATGTCTGTAAGTTCAAATTAATAAGCATATAATTGAATGTATACTAATATTTGCATTGTGTGAATAAATTAATGTATTGTTTAAAATCAGAGTATGGTATCATTGCCTACCACTATAACCAATCACGACCCACCCAAAAAGAAACTCTACGACAATCACCGTCAAAGTGTTTTACTCTCAAAATTTTCTCATTTAGTATTGCAATTTACAGTACAAAAATTGGTGTAAGCAGGTCAGTAATTATATTATTTTTGTAATTTTCTGGTATTGTAAAAGTAAAAGCAAAATGACCACTTCCAAAGTAAATGTCGAACATGACGATTCTTTTAGAATCCCGAATGTTGAAAACGAAATTAACATTGTGCACTTTGAGGAAGGCTTTATTGATATAGATTCATGGTTATCTTATTTTAAAAAAATGTATCGAAGGAAACAGAGATGATGATTGGAAACTAAAATTTTTCACGATTTGTAAAGGGAAAGGCACTTAACGTTTATATTCAAAATTGTTATCAAGTTAATAATTTTACAGAATTAGTAACTGTGTTAAAAGAGCATTTTTTCACCCCTACCTTAACTACCTTTGGTGATTTTGCAGGGTTAAACTTAATGTAAACGATGATATTACAAAATATTTGAGGAGAAATTTAGAAATCAGAAAAAAGTTAAATTTAAGAAGTGAAATGATCATGGAGGGTTTAACTGATGGCCTCCCCGGAGAACTAAAATCATAAATGACCATTAATTCCCCTGCTGACCCAATTGCTTGGCTTAATCAAGCTCACAGACTGGTAAAAATAAGAGAGAATCCACAACCCAGTAATGGCTCGCCCAGATATGTAACTCCCTTTGTTAGAACTCCCCAAATTCAAAACAGAAATGATTACTTTAGGAATGATTCCCAAACTTGGAATAGGTCAGATGTACCAAGATATACAAATGATGTTAGAACTTATGCCCCGAGGCAAAATACTTACCAGAGACCCCATAATTTCTATCGATACCAAAGACCATCAAATCCTAACTATCGGAGCAATAACCCTAGATTTTCTAGCCATCATAATTATGATAACTCACCCACTTTGTCTCCCACTCCATTTTTAATATGTACAGAGAGAGGTATTCCAAATGCTTTTCATTGGCATCAAATTTGCCCATTTAAAATGGAAAGAGCTGATAATGAGAGGACTTCACCCCTTGCAATTGAACCACCCTCAGAGAATACTCCCAATCCTGACTATTAAAGGTGTCCGGTTATTTGTCAAACAATAAATATGTAGACTGTGTAATAGACAGTGGCGCAACTCTGTCAGTGATATCCACCAGAACTGCTCGACAGTTAAATTTGAAAATCCAGAATAAGAGGTATACAAGTTGTACAAACACAAGGCCATATTGTAATGAACAAATGTATAAGGTTAAGATGAAAATTGGCCAAATTATCAGAGATATTGTGTTATATGTAATTGACAATAACTTGATTATGTAATATTAGGTCTAAATGAATGTAAAATTTATGAAATTGATATTGATTGTAAAAACCTAAAGGTAAAACAAAAATCTGTAATAATTAATTATGAAGGTAATACGCCAAAAGCAAATATGTCACTCCATATTCAATTCCAAGGTGGTCTGTTCAACAGCCAAAATGTTATGTCCTCAACCTGAGTATTTTGTTCAAAATAACTATGAAGATGATAATGAGAATATAATTCTAAATAATACCATACCTAAAACTGTTGACTCTGTAACCAATGTTGTTTCTCAAAATCTTAATCGAAAAGAAAATAATTTAGAAAACTTGTTAATTAAAAATTCATCTGTATATTCCAAAAGTAAATATGATGTTGGTTGTATTAATATTGAACCCCAAAGAATTAACTTAACATCTAACTTGCCTGTATCTCTAAGACCCTATAGAACTTCCCCTAAGGAAGAGGGAGAAATTAAATCACAAATTGATCAATTGTTGAAAGCAGGCATAATTAAGGAAAGTTGCAGCCCGTACAGTTCACCTGTATGTTTGGTACTCAAGTGGGAGGGGTAAGAAAACAAGATTGTGCATTGATTATCGAAAATTGAATTCCCTTACTAAAACAGATGCAGAACCTTTGCCCAGAATTGATACTTTATTAGATAAATTGAGTAACGCCAAAATTTTTTCTACCCTTGACCTCAGATCTGGTTTCTGGCATATTCCCATTCACCCCGCAGATACTGAAAAGCTGGCTTTCAGTACAAACTTTGGTTTATTCGATTGGCTAAAGGCTCACCTTTGGACTGAAAAATGCTCCAGCCATTTTTAACAGAACCATTAGGCGAATTTTAATAAAAAACAAAATCGATTTTGCATGTAACTACTTTGATGACATAATTGTCTACTCTTCTTCTGAGAAAGAACATTTGGAACATTTAAGTATATTATTTGAAGTGTTTAAAAGAGAAAATATTAAATTAAACCAAAAATGTGTGTTTGCTAAAGATCAGATAAAATATCTAGGTTATGAAGTAAAAATGGTAGAGTAATTCCTGATAATCATAATATTGAAACTATTAAAAAATGGAAAAATCCTAATAATACCAAAGTTACAAAGAGTTCTCGGTAGTGTAAATGTTTATCACCGATTCATTCCCAACAATGCCAAAATTAGAGCTCCTCTTAATAGATTACTGAAAAAGAATGATGTGTGGCATTGGGATGAAACATGTCAACAAGCTTTTGACAAATTGAAAGAAATCTTAATATCAAAACCAGTGTTACAGTTATACGATTCTAGTAAACCATGTCACCCTATGTTGATGCCTCCCAAAGTGCTGTTGGAGCTGTTCTGAAGCAACCAGATCAAAAATATTCTTCACCCTGTATCATACCATTCGAGAACTTTAAGAGATTATGAAAAGAATTACGCAATTACAGAATTGGAATGTTTAGCCACTGTTGACGGATTAGTCAAATTTCATTATTATCTCCATGGGCAAAAATTTGTCATACATAGTGATCATGCTGCACTTGTTTGGTTAAATTGTTAAAAATTTAAATGGTAGATTATTCCGCTGGTCCCTTAAATTGAGCATGTATGACTACGAAATTAGATATCAGAAGGGTTCTACTAACATTGCGGCGGATATGCTTTCAAGACATCCCGTTTCTCAACATCTCCAACACTGTGTACATTTACTAGATAGGAATGAAATAATTCAGCAACAGAAAATTGACAATGTGTGTGGTAAAAATTATAAAGAAATTAATGACATGATGGTAATTAAGAAAAAGAACTTTTGTAAAATTGTAGTACCTAAATCCTTAAGATTAAAATTGTTAACTAATACCCATGAAAATTTCGGACATCCAGGAGTTCAAATTATGCTAAATTTAATTACCCCTCAATATTATTGGCCCCATATTAGTGAAGATATAGGAAACTTCGTGAAACATTGTCATACTTGTCAGCTAAATAAAAAGAAAAAAACAGAAACGATTTGGATTCCTGCAGGAAGTGCCCTCAACTGACAACCTTTTGAATGTTTATCTATTGATACTGTAGGAGGGTTTAATTATTACAACTAAACCAAAAAATATTTACATATAGTGATTGATCATACAACCCGATATGTATGGGCATTTCCCTCAAAGAGTGTAACTTCAGAAACATATGCAAATTGTCTAAGTCAAATTTTTAATGTGCAGATTCCAGAGAAAGTGTTAAGCGATAGAAACGCAGCTTTTACATCATCCAGATTCAAAAAATTTCTTAAAAACCATAATGTGAAACAACTTTTGACTTCTTCTCATCATCCCCAGACCAACGGAAAAGTGGTGAGGGTAAATCAATCCCTTGTAACCCGCCTAAAATGTAAGGTAAATGCTACTTCTAAAAAGGTTCCGTGGACAAAAGTGCTAGAGCAAGTTGTTACTTAATATAACAACTCACCTCATACTGTAACTAAGTTCACCCCTGCCTACTTATTATTTGGCAAACTTCAATTTTATTCTCCAATTGACCAAAATACTTTTCCTCCCCTTAATGAAGCAAGAACTTTAGCTAAAAACAGAACTCTTGAATACCACCAGAAAAATAAGACGAGATATGATACTAGATTTGAAGAATCTAAATTTCAACCTGGAGACTTAGTAATATATGAGGAATTCGAATACCCAAACACTAGGAAGTTGACCTCTCCTTATTCAGGACCTTACCAGATTATTAAAAAATTATCTGAAGTTAATTATGAAATTGAAAAAATTACCACAAAAAAAAACCCACTGAAATTGTACATTCATCAAAATTGAGATTTTACTATTCACCTGAGAAGTTCAAACTACACGAATAAGTCACCAATATGTAAATCATTCAGCTATCCTTAATCTTTCTATTTTAGCATTCCTGTCCTATCGCCATCCTAGTTAATTTTGAAGAAACCCCGTGAGTGTAAGTGAAACTCACATATTTTTTTTAAACTTTTTGAAGCTTACTACATTTTATATGAAAATACTATGTACTAAATAAATATTATTGATTTTTATACTGGGGTTTCCACTCACTGTCCTCCCTGTCTCTTCGCACTTTTCAAATGTCCCCGTTGAACAGTTGCTTTTCCCTCTCATGTTTGAGAAACTGTCTGCCCCTTTTCATTTTGTGCAGTTTGCGCAACTTGAGTTTCAGGTTGGAAGCACCTTCCCTTTGGTAAACGCTCACGAGGGTGTACTCACAACAGGTCACATACCTCAAATTTATGTTTGTATTGTCTTGATTTTTTTCCACAACAGTTGAATGTTAGTGTCAATTGTTGGAATTTGTATTTTTGTTCGAATTTTTGCAACACCAGGTATCAGACATGTGGTATTGATGTTGAAAGTTAATTTTGACAGCATTTGGTAAATTTATTCTACTAATTCCTGAAAGAATAATTTTAATATTTTTGTGTACATGATCTAGAGAAAAAAATAAATAAAATATA
The DNA here is from genome assembly GCA_907164885.2 of Dolomedes plantarius. NCBI lineage: Eukaryota > Metazoa > Arthropoda > Arachnida > Araneae > Dolomedidae > Dolomedes > Dolomedes plantarius. The sequence goes on along the minus strand of OU015490.1, from coordinate 2,777,000 downwards.
GATAGTGTTTTGCTCAAAGAAAACTCAATTACTAATGTGCAACGGACAAAGAACAACAAAGAACATTATTTTTCTAAAAAAGTGACTACAACCCAGGAGATCTCCAAAAGAACTAAACCCTACTCCACGATAAAGACTGTGAATAAAAATAACTTTTGTGACTTTTACTACCATGTGAACTGTACCCGTCCATTACTCTGAAAACATTTCAGACTGTGATACACATGTCAGGGACTGTGACATGAACAATATTCACTTGTAATTGTATTTTGTGACACCTTTACATCTGTAATTAGTAGTGTTTCCCATTTATGTGTACCATTCTATTTTTTTTACTCCAGATATTTGTTTATAATGTTATGCCATATTTACATGTTTAAGCCTTTTCATTTGTATTTTAAAGTGTAAAAAATTTGTGAGTTTCGAGCCAGCTTCAACCTAATATTCTAACTACTAATTTTCATGTTCTCACTATCTGGAGTGTCTTGGAGTCGACGGCCGCGGCTCCAATCCATTTTAGATGGGGGGTATATTCTGTGATAATATTACTAACTACCTATAATAGCCCATTCTGTACTTCATCTCTGCCATGGTAACCCGTCCTTCTTGTATTGACGTAAACGCTTCGCCTTCCACATACTAACTTCCTCCGCCAATTCTGGCAACCTCTTTCACCTAATGCTATTTTGGCGCTTTTTAGCGAGAGACGCGGGCTGGCTCCGAACGGATTAAGATGTGTTGCTTTACTTCTTAATAAATTAGTTTGTTCCTGAGCTGAGTTTATTATTTTCCGGCCACGATGTATGCTCTTATTTCATGTGATGTCCGTCCGGACATCACACACACACACACACACACACACACACATATATATATATATATATATATATAGAGTTTATGCTCACTTCTACCCAGACCTGGGTGTATATAATTTGAAGTGGCTCTCTATTTGTATTTGAAGCAAACACAGTTTATACATGAAACAATGTTTATTGAATTCGTTGCACATATAATTGGCTTTTACAGCAATAAGCATGCGTACTACTTGTACGGAATGCATAAACACAGCTTTCAAGAACAATATATTTTTATACTCACGAACAGTAAGTCAAACCAGCAGTACAGCCATGTAAACTTCTGGCCCGCTAAGCACTAGCGCAGGATAACACCTTTTCAACCTTAACAACCTCCCCCTTTTTATTAATGACGCTGCGTGGTGATCGCCCACCTTTTTATTAGTGACGCTGCGCTTATACTAAGCGCGTATGCCGAAATTAGCATATCTAAAGCAGCTTCTTTAATTCACTCAAAAGTTCGATTCTTGTGAATCGAATCTTGTGTATACCTTACATATATACATATATATATATATATATATATAAATTACACTGTAGAAATTAGAAGGTCGTTTCTTATCTTTTAGTACGAGTATTTAAGTATGTTGTCTTAACACAACTTGAGTTAATGCTTTCTAGTTTCTTCTTATAGAATACATAGTAGTGTAGAAAATAGGTAAACTGTAAATTTAAAACTGAAATAATCGGGGCGTATTATCACTATATATCACAATATATTACTAAATCATCAATGAAATATTTTACGAATAATAACATTTAAATTTATGTTCTACATTCTACCGTTTACATGCATGCCACACATTTTTCTTTTATCTCAACTTTCAAAAAAATAGAGACCCAAGATAAGTCTTCGAGTGTTAAGTTACCTAATTTTAAAGATTTAAATTTTTTTGACTTTATAACAATAATTGCAATCAAAATATTTAAAGTGTTTCATGTATATGGCCACTAAATATAGTCTATTTATATTGTTCCACACTGTTGCATTTAAGAAACACTTCAAAAAACATCAGCAGATTAAATTTCCGTAAACGTAAACACTCAATAAGGAATAAAAAGTGTCCCTATGAAAGAAAAATCAAATGCTTAAAATTACTCTCCAAATACCTCAGATCTAAATTTACAGTTAAACTATTTTCTACATCATCTATTCACAGAAGAAACTGTGAAGCATTAACTCGTTTGCGTTGAAACAATATACTTAAATACTCGTACAAAAAAAGAAGAAATGACCTTCTGATTCCTACATCAGTGCAATTAAATATTTATGGCAATGTTTTATTGCTCTGCATTAAGAAAGTTTTGTAACAGTTGTCTAGGGAACAAAAATAACTTTATCGTGAATATCTCTGAATAATTACAGTGAGAAAACGTTCTTTTTGCTTAGGTTACCAAGCAACCAGTTTCGGATACCGGAATATAATTACATCGCTCATTAAAAACACTTTTTTATCGCACGTTTGAAAAAATTGCATCGGGGGAAGCAAGATCCGGGACGTAAATCAAGAAATGTGTGGGTGCTTAATTTCTTAGACTATTATTTATTTCACATATGGAGAACTAAGAATCATTAGAGGAGAAAAAAGGGGATATATATATATATAAGCGAAACTTTATTTTCTCACATGCTTGAATGTAACGAGTTATATAAAAAAAAATACTTAAAATTTCCAGATATATAAGGCATTTGGAATCGTTTTCACCTATAACGCAATAACCACTATTGTTCAGATTCTTAACTGCGCATTCCTCAAACGTTAAAACAAATTAAGGCGACAATGGACCATGAAAAACTTTTTATTATTTATTAACCAATTGCTATGAAATTTGTATACTTACAGTGTTGTTTAGAGATGAAAATTCTAAATAAAAAAAAAAATCAGAATGTAATTAATTAAGATATTAATTTAAATCATTTTCTTAATTACTGTATTAAAAATTTCCATGCGCATTAATTTTTGATTCAGATATCTAATTTTTTCTCTTAAACCAGCTTTGTATAGTTATAATAAAAGTTAGCAGCAGTATTTAATTTACAGTCATATTTATAAAAACTAGAAAAGAAATCGATAAAAATAGGTCATTTTATGCAAAATTTTATAAATTTACGAAATAACAGAATTAGCATAAATTACGAAATTACAGAATACGAAATAATAAGAACAGCGACTTAAAAAAAAAGAAAAAAAAAAAGGTATCGTTCCTTGTAAAGGTATCGTTCCGTCATCTATTGTTAAAATCTATAACTCTTCCGTTTCCGACATTGATATCTAGCTATGGAGCTTTAAGCTATGTTATATACAGTAACCTCGTTTATCCTCGTTGTTCCGTATCTCCGAATAATCTGGATCATATTTGTAGATATTATTTTAGTTTAATGTTCAAATTAGATAAAGAAAAAATTAACTATGATAGCAGGCCGTAACAAATACGCCAAATATTCGCTCTTTAGTATGTTTCAATGTACAGTTCCGGCATAGATTGTACAATAAATTATGGTAATAAAATGCTTTTTGTTCAGTATAAGAAATATTTATTAGACTTACCAATTCTTTGTTAAGAAATTATGTGAAAATTTATTTTTATATTTTTTAATGTCTTGTAAACAATACTTTGTAACTTTGTTACAAAACATACTTTTTTATCGTGTTAAAATGTCTTTATAAATCGCAGAGAACCTGAGTTTGAAATGAAGCGCCCGATAAATACCCGCTTTGGCATCCAAGAGAGTCTGCCGAAAAGTCTGTCTTAATCAAAATGAAAAACAAATTTAGGCATGTACTACTCTTTGCTCTCTTGTGCATAAACTCTTGATCGAAAAAATTATCCATTTGTAAGTGGATGTTTATTTCATTTCTATATAAAAGCCAAAAATAAATTAATATAATCTAACAATAGTTGATGTCTGTCAAAACATGACGGCTAGATAGTAAATGAATGTACTAATACACAAATTATATTCAACACATCATTGTCAAATGTTGAAAATCATAATAATGCGCAGAAACAAATTGTGATTAAGCGGCTTCGTGCTTAGTGAGTATCTAAAGACAGATTTAAAAATGTCACTGAGCATGTGCAGAAGGCAATTTTTTTAAATTGTAAATTATCGCTAATTAAACAGCATGAAATAAACAATTTACATGAGGTTTACTGTTTTATTTCACAAATATAATTATCATTAAAATAAATAAGGCAGAGATAGATCTAGAGATACTTCTCGGAATAAACGTGTTTATCATTAAAACATGTCACTGAGCGGGCGCGGAAACAGTGAGTTTCTAAAGACAGATTTAAATATGCCACTGAGCATGCGTAAAAATCAATTGTAAATTGTAAATTATCGCTAATTAATAGAAATTGCTGTCACAAAAACCAAATTTAACAAATCTACAGATTACAATCTTTCGTTTAAGACCAAAATGAAGTAAATTTATGCAGTAGTTTTCTCTCACGGACTGCCCAAAAAGTCGGCTTAGCAAATTAAATATATAGATGATATATATTATGCATATATCACATAGTATAACCGAAAGATTATATTATGTCGGCCGTATACTTCTGATATAATACAATCTTTTCATACAAGGAAAATTATGTGAATTTTTCTTGCAAAAGAAGTTTCACAAAAGTGAAATAAATATTTATGAAAAGTCTGTTTAATTTAATCTTCGCCTTCCCTTTCAAATCCATAATTCTGATGCAGATTTCTGTTACTTGTGGTTACGAATCGGACGACCGATTCCGGGACGTTAGAGGAAAAGCGGTTTCGGGTCAATTCCTATCCAACCATCACCGGCCCTCAAAAGGGTAAACACTACGGGATCCCCCGTCGGAGATTCGTAAATCACCCGGTAACGGTACGGATAATTTTCCCCGAGCCTATCGTTCTACCGGCGCCTCCAGAACCGGCCCGTCAAGTTGCCGTCAGTCTTGTGTTTGTTGGGTATATATATATATATATATATATATATATATATATATATATATATATCTATATATATATATATATATATATATATATATATATATTCTTTCTTTACAAACGAGCCCACACATTTTTATTATTAAACTAAACAAATAATTTCCGTTGATTTAATGGGCAATTTGTAATGAATTGCCTTACATTTGATGCCGAATTCTAAATGCATAAGTAAAAAATTGTTATGCATTTTAAAAATGCTGTCAATGTACTTCCTTGAAATAATAAATATATAAATGCCAAAGTTTTTAGATAACAACAATTTGTAACATTTCTTCAATTTTTCAGTTAACTTCTTTTTGCTCTCCCTGTGTCCTCAATTCAAACTGTAATATTTTTCCTAGTTTCAACTCAATGTATAAAGGAAATAAATGTTAAATTGAAAATATTTCATGTAATTTAAATATAAATTGTACTTCTTTTTGAATCAGCCTCACAAGAAATCAAATATTGTTAGAATAGTAAAAATGTCTGTGTTTGTATCATTTATTACTCAGTTCTAGATTTTTAATGCAAAATGTCATTTTTTCTGCGTTCGACTCAAAGTATAAATTAAAAAACATACTTTGAGGATATTCTGAGTAAAATGAACATGAATTATACTTTTCCTTTAAATTAAATTCATATGGAATCATATATTGTTAGAATTGTAAAAATGTCTCTGCATACATATTTTATTACACTGAGCCAGTTATTTTAGGTTCGAACTACGTAGAATAAATGGATAGTGTACCCAGCTTTTAGAGCTTAATAGTTAATGGACATATCATGGCACTGTCATCTACAATCAAATAAAAATAAACACTTTTTTGGTTGAACTACTAATAATAAATGTATAATGTACTGAGTTTTTAAAGCATAATCCTTAATGAATATACTGTATCACTGTCATATGAAATCGTAATAAAAATAACTCACATTTTTTTAGATTTGAATTGCGTAGAATAAATGGATAGTGCACTGTGTTTTTAATAATCGTTAATGGAAATAACGTGCCACTATCATATACAATCGAAATAAAAATAACCATAACAGTAAACATAAATGATACGTCCATAGAATACTGTTAAAATTAAAAACTCGTGAAATAAATGGTTGCTCTGAAATTGCCAGATCTGAATTGAACGCAGTGAGTGTGTGATAAAAGACATAACTGATTATTTTATAAGGAAATACCTGCCAGATACTGCAAATGATTGATTGGAATCAATGCCAATGCAAGGAGAGGGTTATTCAACTATATTTATAATTTTTTCAGAACTAATCGTGCTTCGCAGTTAATTTGTACTTTCTTCTTTACATCATTTATGCCTCTTTGAAGATATTTACGTCATTCAAATAGGTTGTTACGAATAACTACAATTTTTTTTTTAACCATTGGTGAAATCAGTATTAGGGCAGTAAAATTATGTGAATATCAGATTACTTAAAATTACATTTTCAATACATTTTAGAGTTTTTATATAATTCCCCACTTGCATTTTAAAAATATATTTTTTATTAATTATATGCAAGACCTACATAGTAACAGTCAATTGGAGTCTTTTTAGAAAAGGAAATCTCTGCAAATCAGATACATAATGTTTTATAATACTATTTTATGAACAAATGTCAAAATAGAAGTAGTTTTAGTTCTATAAAACATCAGTTGTGATCTATCTATACTAACTAAAAGGATTTTATTTGACTTTTGTTATGCAATAATACTAATTAAAATGAGAGCTCGAGTGAAAAAAATTTGTTTAAGTTGCGAAATTTTTTTTGATGATTTAAATACTTAGTTGAAAATTGCAAATAACTATCAAAATTTCAAGACAGTAATTCTCTCAGTTTCCGATTTTTTTTTTATTTCTAATTTTTACATATCAAGAATTAATATCCAATTATTATTAAATGCTTTATTTACACAGTATTTCTAATTGAGAAAAAATTGCTTACTAAGGAACTATAAATAGAAAAAGAGTAAAAACTGCAAATATTCGTATATCCTTAATATCGTATACCCTTTACGAATATTAGCATAAAGGGTAGCATACCAATAAGCAAAGATAAACTGACTTTAATTATCTTCAGTAGAAACATTTAATATTAATTTAACTAATAATACATCGCTCAAAATTGATACTTTTACTCAAGAATATCGATTTCTGTAATGATAAATTTTTAAGAGGGTTTTAGTGGTTCAAATATAAATATTTTTTAAGTTCTAATGTTTGATTTTAAAGTGTAAAATACAAAATATTACTTTCAAAGTAAGTTTCTAAAAATTATATGACCTACTTTAGATCATTTGATAAATTCAACACAGTAACTGAACTAGCAAAGAACATTAGGGCACATACACCAAAAACGCCTGCATCTCTTCAAATAGAAAGAAAACACACTCCCGAAAATACTGAATTTTCTGTATGTTGGATCTTTCATTAGACGGCACTTATGTTTCCCCTATCATTTTTTTCAGATAATCTGATATAAGTCTTAAATTTATGGTTGCATTATTAATACAAGTTAATATTATAGTTTACTTAATATTCTAACGAATATTAAAAAACTCTTTCTACCTTATAATCCCATTGACCCATTTTTATTTTAATTTAAATGATTTTTTACACCCTTTTTTCTATTTATAAAGGACTGGAACTGAATAACAAAAGGCAATTGTGACCGTATTTTCCATGGTTTGTTTTTGCTCTAGTGGTTTAAGTATGACTTCACATATCAACACACCTTGAAAATTATAGGACTTATACGGATTCCCTGTTTCTCAATGACTCAATAAATCAACAATCGGATGGTTGATGCCTTTATGAAGGAACACTGAAATCAAACTCCCGTACAATCAATAACACCCATTTCTCCATGGAAACGAAGCTCTGATATGTATCAATTTCTGATATAATTATAATATCAGAATGGGTCAAATGTGTCTGCAAAGCAGTAGATAGATATCAGACTTCATGTCAGAATAGGTTGTCTATGGAACCTTAAAATCCCAGTTAACTCTGATTATGAATAAATGCTTAAGGTCAGCTATAAATCCACCTTGAAATACCAAAACTGTACAAAAACACAGTCCCGAATTGCATGTCTATATATTCAGTACTTGGTCTTATAAAGCAATTACAAAAGATATTTTGGACTGCAATAATCATGCATTACAGGGTAATAAAGTCTACATAAACTGCTATAACATTTTTTCCCTGAGTTTAAAAAACTTTTTCATTGTTATATTTTCCTTTGTATTTTATACGGTGTTAAATTATGCATGAATATAAATATTTAACGTACACAAAAATCCCCTTGTCACTTATTATTCTTACTGTTGCTATTGACTGAAGAATAATGCTAAAAAAGAACCTAAAATTGTATTTTTATGCTTGGTAATTGTCAGTAATTCCTAAAACACTTTTCCATGCGTTTCAAAAACTTATTCATTGTTATGGCATTTACTTTTGTATTTTACACGGTGATGTATTATACATAAGTACAAATATTTAACAAATGCAATTATCCAGTTGTCAGTTATTCTTTTTACTGCTGCAATTCACTGAAAAATAATGATAAAAAATAGCCGAAAAGTCTATCGGTATGCTTGGTAATAAATTGTCAGAAATTGCTATAACTTTTTCCAATGCGTTTCAATAACGTATTCCGGTATAGATGTGTTATACGCACATCCCTGCCAAGTTTGGCGATTTTGTGTTTGGCGTGGTAACTGTGCGTTTTGGCGAGATTTTATTTTGTGGCAATCCAGTTTGAATGGCTAGCCGTGTGCTATTGATTACGTGATATAATATGACATACATGTTGTTGCGAAATATTGATGACGTATTTTGGATAGTATTAGTTATTTTTGTTCTTTATACCTGCAATATTTAGTGTAATTGAGAAATATCAGGGGATTTTTGTGCCTAACATAGAGGCGATATAATGAAAATAGATCCTTTTTTATATTCTATTGTCAGCACGTATTTTTTCAATTGAATTTGTTCTGTAATTTATGTTTAATGAAGAAATATATATTTAACCAAGGTGTATTTTATGTTTATTTAAATGAGTTATTATTAGTTGCATTATACTGACTTTTTTAGTGGGGGCTTGGGGAGGGGGCGTCATCTCCCCACCTAACAAATTCCTAATTATTTTTAAGCTTTTATTTTTGTATTTATGTGTTTTTAAGATCCCGTGTGCGGCTACGACTTTATTAAAGTCAGCAGTAAGTCTGTTTTCCGATTTATTACGTTTACTACATATGTTGCATATTTTGTTTACATTTCGCACTTTAAACCTATCATGTATGCAGAAACCCTGTTGGCGACAAGTTGGTGCCAAAAACTTTTGGTGCCAAGTAGGGTGCGTATAACACATCTGTTCTCGTATTCCTTGTTATAATATTTTCCTTTGTGTTTTATACGGTGTTATATTATACATTAATACAAATATTTAAAGGATACAATAATCCAGTTGTCGGTTATTATTCTTACTGCTGGAATTCCCTGAAGAATAATGCTAAAAAATAACCTAAAAGTGTATCGTTAAGCTTGGTAATAAATTATCAGTAATCGCTATAAACTGTTTACTCAAATATACTACGACCTAAATTGCCAAACTCTTTAGTTCTGCTTTGGAGTATTTTTTATTCCTCTTTGGATTGTTGTACCATGTTACATTGTAAAAACGAATACTGAGATTTATTGGAATAGCGTAACATCTTTCCCAAATCTAAACATTACTGAATAGGTCTGATTCTCATAATGTTAAAACCTCCACGCTGTTTAAAATAATGTCTCATACTTTCATATTGTATGGTAAAAGCCGTAAAATTGACAGATAATGACACATATAACTCCCTTAACTATTTTACTGTATCACCCTGTTTCATGGGCTTCATCCTTGAGCAATACTTGACGCGAGATAACTTCTCCCTCCTCCACTTGAAAAAAGTATCATTAAGTATACAAGTGATTATTTGAACGATCTCGGAATTTTAGAAAATTTCATTCGTCGCCTCAAGTACAATCCGAAAAGTAGTAAAAGGGAACAAAACACGCCTTGTTTTTTAAATTAAAAGTTAGAAAGTAAATTCTTGAACTTTTTCCTACGTGTTAAAGAAAATACTGTATATTTTCACTACAGTATGTAGGACTATAATTTTTAAAGGTGATAGTATTCAATTTATATGTATACCTCAAGATTTTCGTGTATACTCAGATGTGGTGTCGATGTTATCCTTGTCCTGTAATTAAGTGCACTAGAAACGGTATTCTACTCTACTACCCAGTTATAAACGATGCAAAATGATGGCACCATATTCGAAATGTATCGAACGAATATGGTGTCATATTCTAAAATAACAGGAAACGAGAAAAAAAATTATCTTTACAGTTGGAGGCTAGTGAATAAAAGTATCCGAATGGTCTAATTTCGATAGGTTAACCATATGGGGGATTTCGTATGTTCCATTTACATTGACAAATGATCGGTAAAATTTACGCCTTAAATAAGTGGAATTGTTACCGTGCATAAAGTTAGCAAATTAACAAGTTAAATCCGGACAACAAAAATAAATATTCAGTGTTTTCAATTTGGCCAGTAATTGTCATAATGAAAGATATAAAAAAACTATTGTTCTTTGAAAATATAGTGATTTATTCATATTGTATAGTTTATTCATCATTAAGATAAGAAGATAATTTCATTGCAAATTTCAATGCTTCCACCTGAAGCAAAAGTCTTTCATATAAGGTAAAAAAATATTTTAGAGATGTAGTATTAGTCTCAGAATTTGACCTTTAGCTATTGAAAGAGAAAGTAAAGTGATTCATTAAATTTGAGGTATGTTCAAATTAATCAAATATGTCGGTAAAGATACCCGTCGTTGAGTTCAGACAAGTTAATTACCATAATGGTAAGAATTCATTGTCTTTCTTGAATTAGAAACACACAAATTATCTTAAATTATTCCCTTAAACTATGAATAGGGATTATTCATCTTACGGGTTACGTTTGTCTAGTATTACACCTAGAGTATTACTGTTCAAATTCAATTTGCCAACACTGTTTAATCAGTGCTGAAAGTTTCAATAACGCCATAGCTGCATTGAACTAATGCATTTATTTATTATATTAACTGCATAGACAAGCAGGCATAACATTAGTTCATACACATAATATGGAATATAAATTCAAATCTATGTGCACACATAATGCACAACTGTATTCCCATTGAATGATACTAACAAATTCTCATTTCATCCTTGAGCGAACAAGGAACGCTTTCAAATAAAGCTCACACTTGTTTGGCAATAATAATGGAGAACTTTCTTTGCTAAGACTCGCCGAAAAGACACTGAACGAAAAAGAAATTGATTATCTGCGAGGAGATACAAAAGGGCAGTTAACAGTGGTTGAATGAGTTGATATTTTTTGTGTGTGTTCTACCAGTAGAAACAAAAAACATTTATTTGCAGAGTTAGAAAGAAACATAATTGCCTTTTGTTGTGACCAGTGGCGGATCGTTATTAGGAACAACAGGTGTCAGGTTCTGCCATTAATTCTTAATTCTTTTCAAGTAAAATGAAATCATTCGGGCTTTAGCAAAGTAAACGCCCTTAAATATATGATTAAACTGTTAACACTTTACTGCTTAGATCCCTCTACTTGTTTTTTCTTCTTCTATCGCACTAAAAGAACGACAATGTGCTCTCGGCAAGAGCATTGTTAACCCTTAAATCAATCTGTCTTCAGGAAAGGGAGTATGGACACAGTTATGGTGCATGGATATGGACACATTTTACACTATTTCGGAGATCCTTGGCTTAGCATGTTTGTCTATTTAGCACCATAAAGGAGTGTCAAGGTTTGCTTGAATTCGTTTTCCTAAGAAATAGTTTATCTGGACCGATGAACCTGAAAGGTTTGTATAACTTGTTTAAAATGTGTTAAGAAACGGGAGGGGGGTCCAAAATTTTTCCCAAAAAGGCACATTTTATTTTTTCCCTCCAACGCAAACACTGTAAAGATTTAAAATCGATAAAATGAATTGCATGCTTAATCTAATATAACTATGGCAGATGACACATTTCTAAGATGTAATATCGAGTTACCTTGTTGAGCATTGCATTAAGTCTATTTATCCTGATTTTATTTTATGATTTGTAATTTTAATATTTTATGATATGATTTGTGATTTTATTTCTGCCACTGAAGTCTATTTATCCTGATTTTATTTTATGATTTGTAATTTTAAGATTTTATGATATGATTTGTGATTTTATTTCTGCCACTGAAGTCTATTTATCCTGATTTAATTTTATGATTTGTAATATTAAAAAGAACGAACATACACTTAGCTTTTATACAGAATGAAATGCATACTATTTAAAGTAAATGCCCCTATAATGGGCCATGCCCCTATAATGGGCCACCCTTTAGAAATGTCGAGAAATTAAGGGTCTATTGTTACCTTAGGCAGTGGAAGGGGTGAGGGTCATTGGCTACTACCTGCGAGGATCCTTAGCATTGGAATTCAGTTTATTCCTTTACTTTGTGCGAAGTTTAAGGTGTATTCTGCTAGAGAGAAGAAAATTTGCGTTTGTTTTAACGTCTTCTTAAGAAATTTGTTAAGGTATGTGAATATTTCAAAAAAAATTATTTAAGTACTATAATGCCTGTTTATTGACTTAAACTATTATTCATTACTATAGTATGTATAATTCAAATTGTACAGTGATTAAATGGCAAAAAACTAAATGGCAAATTCCATTTTCAAAATAGGGTGGCCCATCATGGGATCACGAATTGTTACACTGTCCCTGTATTGGGCCAGCCCGAGTACTGGTACAAATTATTTTTTTCGGAAATGTCAATATTTGCAACGACATACCAGCTGTGGACAAGTAAAGCGGTACATCACCGGCAACATTAACCACGATTTTTAAGTAAATTTAATTTTAGATGCTTAAGTTAATAAATTATATTTCAGTTATATTTCAGTTTTTTATATATTTAGTGTAGTTGTACTGTTGTTTAAAAATGAATAAACCGGTTTAAAAATATACATCATATTTTTAGTTCATTTTCTTTTCAAATTTATGATATTGTAGAATTGATTTTTGTTCCATAACAGATTAAATAGATGGTACATTAATGTTCTGATGGGTGATATTGATGGCCCATTATTGGGTGGCCCATTTTGGGTACATCGGATAAAATAAGGGTCCATTATAGGTGCATCAGGTTGGTTATTATTTACATATTTTTATGAATGCAGCCAGTGCGCTCCAATTGCTACTACAAATGTAAGACAGTTATTAAAATGGCAGGTAAAATTTGGACCAGTTTGATTTGGATATTGCTGTGAAAATTCAGATTTACTTCAATTTTTCTCTTTACCGGCCATTACTGGTGCGTTTACCTTATTTGCATTTATGACACGTCCCACGGGATTTTTCCACGCATGATTTTTATCTTCATCCTAAATTTTCAGCCTCAATTTGTAACATGCGGTTGTTATTTTCTTTATGCTCTGCATTACTGCACTTCGCCAATCACCTGCAAAAAATTAAGAGAAAATTCGCATTTGGAATTATTATCCCTCCACTCTATTTAAAGCTAGGCCTGTCTGAGGAGTCCATAATAAGGAAGAAACCTAGTTCCAATGCCACTTAGGCTATTTATTCCAAATGTACGCTGGAAGTATATATATTTCCTTTCAAGAAATCTTCGAATATTTGAGCAAATATCCTCTGTTATATTTGTAACAAACTGCATTAAGGATGTTTGATTTGGTGTAAGAATTCTGAAAACAATTTCTATTAAGCATAAACTTGTCTTTAAAACAGGATTTTTTATCCCCTGAAGTTGATTCAAGATTTTAAAAATGCAACTTTTGCAAATCCCTAACGATAATTTATTTTAAAAGCTTTTGTTTGCACAAAACTGTAAAAAATGGTATGCAAATAGAGCTATTGGGTTAGCAAATAAAAAATGCTTTATACTTTGAATTTCAAATTTTTAAAGCCTTATATCTATTAAATGAGTATTTTCATCTGTATTATTTTTCTAATAAGGATATTTACACGGTTATAATCATAACAAAACATTAGTAGTAGAAGTAACAAAATATTTGGTCCTGAGGCCCCTAAAAATTTTAGGTCTAAAAAATTATACTCTGATTTTATGTGCGAAAGTTAAAAAGTGACAAACGAGTAACTTTACTCCAATAATAGTGTACTGTAATTTTGCGGCAGAATTATCTTTCCATGCTTTTCTTTATAGAAAAAGAAAAGAAAAAAGTGTTTTTCTTGTAAATTCTTTGAGTGTATTGTTAATCATTTGTGATATTTAAATGAATCGACGTCATTAGACGCAAAATAGTAAAATCAATGAAAAAAATGAAAAAAGTGTACTTTTAGAAGTAATAATATTAAAAAAGCAAAAAGGATTTCATGAATTTGAGTGAAAATATGTTTTATTTTATTGATTATTGATTTGAGCTATGGAAGCATAGGGCCTAAAATAATTTTTACAAGAAGTTGAAAAGCACGAAATGAGTAAACAGTGTTGTATCTCTGAAATTGTTTACTTATATTATTTAAGAAGGGGAGTATTTATACACTCTTAAGCAAATAAATAAATAAATAAATAAATAAAAAGACTGCCAAGAAGGGGGAAGACAAATTGTACACAAATTGATATGCATACAGGTTTCGACGAAAAATGCAAAAAAATTAAAGTTTGGCGGAGAATGAATAAACACGTGACGTTGCAGCGCATCTTAACTTCGCAACTGGCAGGATATTAAAGAGGAGAAATTTCAACTCCAGGTCATAAATTCTTTGCGAATTTCATTCCATGTACTCAGGTAGACAGTAACTATGCATCGCATACAGGTGCGAGAACAATATGTGCAGATGTCAGCATTTGAGAGAGGACGTGTAGTTGGGCTCAAAGAAGCCGGTTGGTCTAATCGGCGAATCGCTCGACATTTGGATAGGAGCGATGCCACTACTAGACGATGTTGACCGGAATAGGTGAACTATGGCCGAACACAGCTTCAAGAAGGACGTGGTCGGCCTAGAGAAAAGACAGAACTTGAGGACCGAGCAATCGTCAGAGCGGCACTCACAGCCCCTAATGCATCATTATCCTTGATCGCACGTGCAACTGGTGCTTCAGTGACCGCAAGGACCATTCATTGGCGGATTAGAGAAAGGGGCTGAACTCACAGCTCCCCTTGCGCCGACTAACATTGACCTCTGTACACCGACAAGCCTGTTTTCAGTGGTGTCGGCCACATTCTACCTAGAGTATACTGACTGGAGTATAATTGTTTTTAGTGATGAGTCCCGCTTCCAATTGATCCCCAATGACCGTGTCTGGAGACGCCCTGGACAGCGATGGGATACCAATCTGACTGCCTTCCGCCATTCCGACATTCCGCCGGGCCGACAACCAGGAGTGATGGTCTAGGATGTCATTTCATTTCATAGCAGGACCCCTTTGGTTGTCATAAGCGGCACCCTTACAGCACAAAGGTTCGTCGACGATATTCTACACTCCGTTCTGTTGCCCTTTATATCATATCACGCTGTTCTGGGCTTACATTTCAGCAAGATAATGCGCGCCCGCACACGGCGAGAGTTTCTACTGCTTGTTTTCGTGCTCGCCCAACGCTTCCTTGGCCAGCAATGTCACTGGATCTCTCCCACATTGAGCACGTTTGGATCATTATTGGCAGGATCCTCCAACCAGCTCGGTATTTTAACGATATAACGTGCTAATTGGACATAATCAGCAGGAGGACATCCGCTACGTCTATGAATCGATGACAAGCCGAATAACTGCTTGCATAAGGGACAGAGGTGGACCAACACGTTATTGACTTTTCATTTTGTGAAGCTCTTTTTCTTGAGTAAATCATCCAACTTTCTCAAATTGTAATGATTTGTTTTTCTGTACACGTATATCACATATATTTTTTTTTATTTATTTTTTTTTTGTTTGTTTGTTTGTTGTGTGTGTGTCTAAGAGTGTATTGAATATTTAATAAAGAAGTATTTAAAGTAACTGAATATTATAGTTAATTAATAGGTGAAGTTTTATATACAATATGGAAATTAGAAGTATTTTAATTATATTATTAATTATTGTTATGTTATTAAATTGAAAATAGTTCTAAAAATCTATTAGTTACATTTTTCATTGAATCTTTTAGTCGTATAGTGGATTACGTTGTGTTCATTTCCTTAAACAAAAAGAATAACCTAGATCCTATGGCTAACAGAAATGAATACTCAATATCATAAAACACACAATTTCAACTGAGGGACGAAATTGAATTTTATTCATTACTTATAACAAAAGTTAATAAAATCAATTTCATTTCTTATAACAAAAGAAGTTTGAAAACTATTTCTCTCATTGCTTTAAACTTCAATCTTATTTCAACATACAAATACATATTTAGAAAAAACTCTCAATCTACTTGTAACTATAATAGTATAAAATAATATCCATTGTATTAAAATTATTAAGTATTCACTTTGACCATCATTAAGAAAAGTAAATGTCCAATAAAAAAATTATTGATTGACTGACCAAAAAGTTTAAAAGAACAAAAAAAAATTAAATTGCTCTATGGCTATGAAAACTAGAAAAAAGAGAGACTAAGGCCGTCTGCACACGGAGCAACTCAAAACAAACTGATAACCGACTCCAATCACAAAGCAGTCCGTGATGAGTCGTAACCTATGTAATTGAATGGAGCCACGCACACCGCACAACTGGTTACAAACCCGTCGGACGGGTTGCGCCGTGTGCGTGACTAATCAAAATGAAAAGGAATAAAAATAAATTGAAAACTGTCAGCCAATCAAATACCAAAAATTTGAAATATATTATACTACATGTATCTTACAAAACAAAACATGATTTATTAGTATTACTTAATTAATCCTTTTCCTTGGCCATTTTCACGGTGCAAACGCCTAAAACTAGACTGTTTTCCACTTCCATTCAATGTATTCCAGTTAAATGAGCAGAAAACTGGTTAGTACCGCCCTCTGTTATCAGATAAAAGAAGTAAACACATTTTGCAACCTTTAATTGGAAAATTTTCCAATATTCTTTAGGTTAAAAAAAATCGGGAAAAAATCAGCAGCGTGCAAATGGGGAAGGTTTTTGCCCCTGAAAGGGTTAATTGCTCAACTTTCATGAATGCCACCATAATTAATCCGCGTGAAAATTAATGTAATGACACTCTTCAAATTCAAACAATAAAGGGACAATATAATTTTAATCGTATTTGATGCTCTGTATATTCAATTTATATAGTGATACACAACAGAATGGCCATCGAAACAGATAGGGAATTTTTAGAAAAATGTTCTACCCATAAAATTTGACGACGAAGTTTATAACCAAAATTCAGCGAAACAAATAATTTTCGCTGAATATTTTTGAATGTTTGTCAAACATTGGAAATGAGAAAGTATTCGTTTGCGAAGAAAGAACATCAAAGCGTCGGTAAAAGAAATTGATCGGTTTTCCATTCCTTATAGCTGCACTGGAATTCAAAAGTCAAAAATGACTCTCCTATTGACTGAAATTCTTATGTTATGTCATTTGGAATCGACTCATAAATATGTAGTTCATAACACTTCCAGAAAATATCTAAACATTACTTGCTGTTTCAATAGTCTATCTATGTTTCTGTAAGACAAAATATGCTTTGTTTCATTGGTCCAAAGCATTGTAGAAAAGACTGAGCCACTTCTGGGTGTGACCATAAAAACAACCATTTTATTTTGAACGATAAATGTAATATAAAGTATATCCCTAAAGAACCATGATCTCCAATTCAGTAGATTGTTACATCTGTGTTTGAAACTGTAGCATTTTAAACTTATATTACTACCTATATAGTTAAGCAAAGTGAACTTTCAAAAGATTTGAATGAATATTCATGTTGATTAATAAAGTTGAATGAATAAACACGCTATTTGTTAAAGTAAATTAAAAAAAAGGTTAAAATATGTGATACTAGTAGAATTGTTAAATACCAGTTATCGCATTTTCCAGCATCTCAAGTGGCACCTATAATTTTCAACATACGGAAGGGAAAAGGGGAAAAAATTAGATATTTTTAACCTATACTAAAAGCAGTTTAAGAAACAAAATACAATACGAGAAATATATAATCACTTGAAGCATTAGTGCAGTGTAACAGTGCATAAAATTTCCTTAGTAAGATTCAATCCGGGTGTATTTTGTTTTTGGTTTCCAGTCTTTGAGTTTCTCTTACCCAACTTTCCATATAAAATATTTTCATCTCTTAATACATTTCATAGGCACACAGTAAAAACAAACTTAATTCGTTCCCATCAATGTTAACCCATGGAGAAAATTTGTTCAAGTATTGGATTGAACAATTGTTTTAAAAAATTGTACTCCATTATAGAGAAATTTTTTTTTACCCCTTTGGGCATTTTTCGTTTTTTTAAAATGCAAAAAATATTTTAAAATTTAAATTAATCGGTCGAAAAAAATCCGGTATAGTGTGTTTAAAACGCTCATTAATTCCTTTGGGGATAACTTTTATAAAATTAATCCTAGTGCAAGGTGCAAAAATGTTCAGGCTATCTGAAAATACCATTTTTATTTGATAATCAGCATTTATGTAGCTGTAAATAGCATACAAATTTTCTCCATAGGTTAACATTGAGATGAGCGAATCCAATAGGGTTAGTGCACTGCAGCCTTAATCGTGTCTCACCTCTTACTTGTCATGATCCCATATTGTCCTCCACAAATACGCACATAAAATCAGATATTCCTTGGATAGTTAAAAAAAATCATCTCACGATGCAGTGAAAACCGATAATGTAAATGATATGTCCGTAAACGATAATGTCATTTACAATAAAGCTCAAATTCTCAGCGTCTAACATTCATTCCAAATCAGTTATTCTACTGAAACATCCGACTCTTGAAACATTGTAGAAGTATCCTTCTTTTCATTTCTTGATATTATGTAAGATTCTGATACAAGAATTTACAAAAGTTTAGAGCTTCTCGTTGCTGCCGTGTCATATCCATGTTGGTTTCATGAGGCATGGCTGCAGTCAACATTCAACGTTGCAGTGTCGTACCCACGTCGGTTGGAAGATAGAAATTCTTACTTAAGGCTGCTATGTACTAAGAAAACAAAATAGCATTTCCCTTTTCTTCTTCTTGCAGACTCTTGTGGTGGGAGTAGTCCAGTTGACAGTTCGAGAATTCCACCCCCCCTTTGGATTGACATTTTGAGGGATTGTAATGGCTCTCTTTCTATAGCGGGATTAAGCGTTGCCCCCAAATTATTTATTTAAAATATATTTTTGTCAACTATTTACAGCCACATAAATGCTGATAATCAAATAAAATTGGTATTGTCAGATAGCCCGAACTTTTCTGCAAAGCGCTACAGGATTCATTTTATAAATTTCATCCACCGAAGGAATTTATGAGCGTTTAAAACACGCTATACCAGATTTTTCACCGAATAATTTAAATTTTAAAATATTAGTTGCATTTTAAAAAGAACGAAAAATGTATACAAATGTAAAATTTCTTTCTTTATAACGGAGTACATTTTTAAAAAAAAATATTTTTGAATTCAAGTCGGCAATCCATGGACAAATTTTCTCCATAGGTTAACATTGAGCGAATCCAATGAGGTTAGTACATATCAGCCTTAAAGCTAGTTGTTGTAGTCCTATATATCTGTCTATTTCTAAAATCAAGTCTGCACTTAAAAATGCTTTAAAAGCTAATTTTTGGATTCATATTCAACAATCAAAACCGCATTTAAAGACACAGCTGCAGTGTCTGGACGAAACTGGATTTCATGCCGCTGGTGCGGTGTCATATCCATGTCGTCTAGAACAAACAAGATGCACTTGAAGCCTGTTGTTACAGTGCCATATCCGTGTCATATATGCACAACAAACAAGAATGCAAATTTAAACCCTTTATTTATATTAATGCATCCAAAAAATGTCTCTTAGTGGGCTAACATATTCGTATGAGGTTATTGCCATATGGAATTTCCAAGTTTATTTAATTTGATTTTTTTAGGGGGGCTTGTGGCGGCCTAAGTGGTACAGCGCGCTGGTTTTCGGTGATGAGGGTGATCGGATCGAATCCTGGCGTCGAGCCACGAAAAATGCCTCCGTTTGTGTCGTTCCTTCATAGGGGGTAATGCTGTCCGCCAATATGGTGCCCCCACATTAAAATGGGCAGTAAAACTGCGGCGTAGTATAGGCGAATGTTTGACGACAAGTGCCTCCGCATTGGAAAGAAAAAAAAATTGATTTTGTAACTGTAACTCTTTTATATAAATCGAGGCAGTCCCAATACATTTTGACAACTCTTTGTGTTATATAAATACTTATAAACGAAAAAGTCATTTTTCTAGGTATGAAAAATATTTTTTATACATTTTATGACAACATGTATCAAACACATTAGCCTGGAAATAATATTTTCGGTGTGAGTCACATTTTATTGTTGTAATTTTTCTTATAATGTAGCACAATAAATATACACATATTGGTATACCAGCAGGTTCACACAGCATAAAACAATGTACTGAGAAAGGAAATTAAAATCCTTAGTTTATGAAAGGTTTGCTAAAGGTGTTTACTACAAAATATCATATATTAAAATACATGACCTAAGCGTGCAAAAATTCTGTTTTTCAATTTCTAGAAGACGGAATTATCCTTGTAAAAAATAACGTTTATTTTCCAGATTTCTGACATTTTCATCATAATGGACTTAAACATGGAGAACTTAAAATTGCTGCAGCCATAAAAAAGTTTGATTTCCTAATCTACGTTTCATCAATTGTTTTCGTAGTGAAATTCCTAACATACCTTGATTATGCCAGCATATAGTACAGGGAAAAGGGAAAAAAAACTTTAGATGTAATCCACGAATGTTCATCACGAACGAAAAGAATTCAATTTAAATCTCGGATATTTTAATTAAAATTCTTCCATTTTTGCATTTCCGGAGCGAGAGGAAAAAAAAATCTAAATAAAGATTTGAATAGAATTCTGCTTTTTTTTAAAAACTAGATAAACAAAATTCCTTTCCTTCTTTTATTTTTCTGTTTCGTCAACACTCTTTTAATATAACTTTTTATTTAGAAACTTATGTTTATAATCATTTAACAAGAATGCGTAATTTTAAGTGTTTTAAGATATTTTTTTAAAATCCCCATTGTTAATATACGAAGTCTATTTTGTACTTCCTATGAAATCAATGTCTTCTTTGGTCACTCATTCTGTTTTTAGGATTAATTATGGGTAATAAAAAGATTCTAATCTATGCTTGTAAAATTACTTATCTAAACAATTTATGGATGTGTTATTTACTGATTTAGGTGTAGAATTAATTTGCAATAGCAGATCTTTAATCTTCCCGTTCAAACTACTGGGAATCTTTCTCGCAGTATTTTTATGACTACTGATTATCAATTTAATATGCTCATTTGAGAAACATTTGAAGAAACACAGCTTAATAAAGAATAAGTTTAAAAACTACACAATTAAGCAGATATTTGTCAGAAAGAATTAAATTATTGAATAATATTGCTACAAATTTAAAATAGTTTAACATCTATCTATCTATTTATCTATCTATATATCTATATATGTATATGTATATGTATATATACACATTCATACATACATACATATCGTACATATATATATAATATTCTATATATATATATATATATATTTGTGAAATACGGGAACTTCAATTATATACAGTTGAATCCGGTTATTTGGACCAAACTTATCGTGCCCCGATGTGGTCCGATAAACCGGAATAGATTGTATTATATTTGTTCATAAATGTAGGAAAAGTAGTTCAAAAGTGAATACTGTCTTGTCTCAGAGTAGAAAAACTGACTGAAATATATTCCCCATAGCTGAACTTGGAATTTTAAAAAACTACAAGCTCAAGTGATGTGTCGATTTCAAAGAACTGAGATTACAATAAAGATACTGGATAATATAACTTAATTTTCCTTGTAATGCATAAAAAACTTAGGATGTTCTTTTTCGGGAAACATAATTTAGGACACCTGCAATTTCGAGACATACACTTTACCAAGTCTAGACGAGGATATCTTATTCAAAATCTTAGTATCTTGAAATCCCTCGCTTTTTTTTTGTTTCTCGAAACGTTAGTGGATTATAACAAAACGTGACTGTCTCTCGTATACATGTTGGATTTCTTGGAAGAAAATTCACCGTAATAATGATATTTTAGCTCTAAACAACATTTTAAAGTGCTCGAAATATAAAAATATCCACAAAAGGAAATATATTGTATTTTAGACGCCATGAAAACGCGCGTGCAGTGTCTTTTATAGAGGGAGAAATTGCATCACTAAAGTAACGTAAAGTTATGCACTAGGCAAATACGGAATATGTATCTCTATATTTTAAAACAAATAGTTAAAAGCGTGCAACGGTATTTAAGCTTTTCTCGATACTGACATGATATATTCTATTTGGAACGTGATACGTCCACTTAAGAACATATTTGTCCAAAGTTTCAAACCGCTATTAAATTAACATGAATTACATATTATTTTAGCACAGAAACATATATTAAGTAATAATTTAAAAAGGTTCTTAAAATTGTATGTTATAAGTTTTTCAAGTTAAATAAGTCGGTGATTCTAAAACATGTCTACAGCAGGCACTTTCATATCATTATGTCCCTTGTCTGTCCCATTCCCATGTCTGTCCCATTCCTTGTCTGTCCCATTCCGCTATGTCCATTCCATGTCCCTTGTCTGGTCAATTATTTGTCAACAACCATCCTAAAATGAGTCAGAAAAGTTAATTAGCTAAAGAATGCGTGAATCACTTTATGATAAATATCCCTTATTACTTATTTTTTGCCGATTTTGCTTCAACTTCTATTGAAGATTTTTGTTCTTGTATGTACACCATAGATATTTTTATAATAGTTTTAAAGATTAATTTAAATCTGTTGATTACCGGGAATCAGGTGCGGATCATCGCTTGGACATATGAGAAAAATGTCTAGAGCCCGGGTTTTTGAAGGGCCCGGTCAAACGGCCCGGTTAAACGTGTAAAAAAAATATTTATGAAAACTCATTGATCCCAATCAAAATTAAATTCTTTAGCTGTTTTATATATCAAACCAGATTCTTTTTAATATTAATTATGATGAATAATTCATCATTTTGCTGAATTAAAGACTAAAAAACACGGAATTTTTAAATAAAGTTTATTCATATTTATATAGTACTTATATTTCTTAAACAATTTAATGAAATAAATTTCAATTTTTTAAAATTTATAACCCAAAACTGTTCAAAATTTTTCTTGAAAACTAAAATTTATGCTGTATATTACAATATTATTTTATTAATAAAAACACTTAAGATTTGTTTAGTTTTTCCACATCAATTAGTTTTATTTATTGTTTTATATTTTTTTTTCGTGCTGCTCTATTTCTTGTGGAGAGGGAAGGGACCCGGTTAAGACGGACACCGTTCTAGAGCCCCAAGTGGGTTAATACGGCCCTGTTGGGAATAGAAGTGTTTTGACCAGTTTTGCTCAACAAACTCAAATTTATTTTTTCCCGTAATCTCGAATTGTGCGCAAAATAATGTTTTTACACTCTTAAAAAAAACACAGCTCCCTATGATTTCTCATTTTGTGTCATGACACAGGGTTTCTTACTACAACACTTTGTGAAAGCACATAAAGCATCATGTTTTATGCTTTCTAAGATATTATGTCAATGTTTTTAATATATTGTGCCAGTCTAATATTTTCTATGACATTCTGTTTTACATAATAGTTCTTCAAATGCAAAACTTTCAGTTAACCCCTTATGAATTATCCTTATTATAAATAATGTTTTTACACTCTTAAAAAAACACAGCTCCCTATGATTTCTCATTTTGTGTCATGCCACAGGATTTCTTACTACAAGACTCAGTGAAAGCACATAAAGAATCAAGTTTTATGCTTTCTAGGATATTATGTCAATGTTTTTAATATATTGTGCCAATCTAATACTTTCTATGACATTTTGTTTTGCATAATAGTTCTTCAAATGCAAGGCTTTCAGTTAAATTGCATCATACTCTCGAAGAAGTTGTCGTCGTGTCTACGAATAGTACAGAAAAAAAGTCTTAAATAGATGCGAAAGCCTGGATAACGGAATCTCCCAGATCAGGTGCCTTTGGGCTGTAGAGGAGTTCTTGCGGCGAGAAAACGAGCTTGTAAAAGGGCAACCAAAATGACTGGACAGTCAAAGATATGTTCTGGAGAAAGCTGGGTTTCTGGACAATTTCTACAGTTGATAAAATATCTTGTGCCGTCAGGGTGGATTTTCATAACCTTAAAGTGATTAGCTCGTAGTCTAGCTCTTGTAGAAGCAATTGTTCTAGGGCAGTTAGAGTCCGAAATGAGTGGTTTCTTTACGGGCTGGTTGGAGAATCTGCACCTGGCTACTGCGTTAACATCAGCTAGTGGATGAAGGAAGATGTCTGGTCCAATTTCCACGCTTCCTTGGCCAGCGAACCAGTCCAACTCATTGTCCCTTCAATATTGACACGTGCGGGATTCCATTAAAGGGTATAGACTTCCCTTACAATCAGGTCGTCAAAGAAGATCACTTATATGTTGTGGGTTGGAGTTTTTCCCTATTTCTACGCTTCCCAAGGCTGATCTTGAAACTGACGAAGATCGACCCTCATCAGTGAGCAAACGGAAGGGTTGACCAATAAAAAAATAGTGGTTCCTTGATTGCAATTAATTCATGTTCTGAAAGAAGTCTTACGTTGAAGTAAGAAAAATTGTATTCTGGTAAAGTAAATAATATATCACAGTGTTACTGTCAAATTCGGAGATAATAATTCTTTGCCAACTAGAGAAAAGCTAAGAAATTCAACTGTTGAAATAGGTTTTATTGCAGCTGTGCCATCAAT
Source organism: Dolomedes plantarius (assembly GCA_907164885.2). Lineage (NCBI taxonomy): Eukaryota > Metazoa > Arthropoda > Arachnida > Araneae > Dolomedidae > Dolomedes > Dolomedes plantarius. The sequence goes on along the minus strand of OU015490.1, from coordinate 2,752,126 downwards.
TCGTTGTGTTTGTCAGATCGTGAATTTCTTAAGAAACTGAGTCATTTTTTCCATGTGTTTATTAGCTCGCTTCTTCTTGTTTGTGTGTTGTCTAGTAAAAATCTTGCAATCGATTTTTTAACAAACTTCCCGACTAGCTAGACATGGAATCTTTTAGAATAGCTCAGAACACGATGACAATGCATTCTTCTTGATACTTTTAGCCACTCTTAAGCAAAATTGAATTTCACTTTTTAAGTTAATTTTGTTTTGTAGATGTGCAGCCATATATCGTCCAGGGACGGGAACTAAAAATTAAACACAAGTTAACACTTCCCAATTAACTCATTTTTCTTTCAAGTTGATGGGAATCACCAACAAAATTTTCTAAAAGTATTTATTCATACACTAGAAAAGTTTATATGATTCAACAGAAAGTTTTAAAAAACATGGTATATAAAAGTTATTTTTATCTTTTAATTATTTTTAATTTATCTCTATATAGTATTTTCTACGATAAACCATTTTTCTATAACTTCTTCATCAAAGGTTTAGTGGGCATTGACTCATAAAAATTTCCTTCGGTAAAGTAAAAGAAAGTTGCGACCGTGGTAGCCTAAACGAAAGCACGCGATTTTCAGTATTGAGGGTTATAGAGATTCTATGCTCACTTCTACACGACCTGGGTGTATATAATTTGAAGTGGCCTCTCTATTTGAATTTGAACCACAACACAGTTTATACCTGAAACAATGGTTATTGAATTCGCTTGCACATATAATTGGACTTTACAGCACTACGCATGCGTACTCCTTTTACGGCAATGGATACAACACAGCTTTCACGAACAATATATTTTTAATCCTCACGATAGCAGTCAGTCAAACCAGCCAGGTACTGCCATGTAATTCTGGCCCGCACTAAGCACTAGCGCAGGATCACACTTCTGCAACCTTAACAACCTCCCCTCGTCATTAATGACGCTGCGTGGATCCTTATTACTAAGCGCTGTATGCCGAAATTAGGCATCTCTAAAGCAGCTTCTTTAACTCACTCAAAGTTCGATTTCTGTAATCGAATCTTGGTGTCTACCTTACACTGGCCTCCCTCGAAAAAAAAATTATTAACTGAGGTCTTGAACGGCTTCAGTTAACTAATTGAAAACGCGTGCTGGTCTGACTTTTTACATAATGGGTGGCAAAGCCAAAACCTTCCACACATTGTGTGGGGAAAAACGCCACTACCATTTTACAAAACTAACCCCGAAGGGTCCAGGTGACACCATCACACAGTGGATTTGCAGAGTTGCGGATACTGGGCTGGCCAACTGCGCCCTAAAAAACTTATTTTAGTTAAAATTGTCAACACAATTGCACAGCATGACATTTCTTGACTGTTTGTATCTGCTCTCCCCCAATTTATAATGCACATGTGTCATGATTTGTGAAGTTAGTACATTAGTGGTTAATTGGTATATTGTGCAGTATGTATTTTTTTCCTAGTCACTACATGTCCCCTTCAAAAATTTATAAAACAACAGTATGCCGTATTTTTTTTCAGTGGCTCACCCCTTCCCCTCAAAATGTTTACACAGTATATACACTGGGGAATTTCAAACCAATTTGGTTCGGTTTATTAAAGGGTGGGAGTTAGAATAAGAAAGTTGATACAAGACTTGTTCCTCATGAATGCAGCAACTTCCTTGCACCAGTCTGTCCAATCCGTGGAACCTCTCTTGACGGTCGCAGTCCTAGTAAAGGGGTTCGTTGACCGTGTGGGCATCCTTCGTGCAGCAGGTCGTTGGTCCTGAGGCGCTGGTCCGGCTTGACGATGGACAGGAGGTCTCTTGGGAGGAGGATCTTGTTGGGCGGCAGAGATCTTTCGTTTCCTTTGCGTTTGCTTCCCCCCTTGCGTGGATGTTCGAACGGCTGAGAGTCAGCGCCGCGATGGAGAAGTCATGGGAGTCTTTCTTTTAACTCCTGACCGGGGTTCCTGTGCAGGAGTGGAGCTGCTTCCCTCATGCAGGTTATCACCGGAATCGTGAGTAGGGGGAGGACGGTCTTCGTTGGTGACCCCCGAGGGTCCAGCATCTTGTGAACCTTGTGAACCTTGTGCACTTGATTTGAAAAACAGGGTATAGTCTGCACGGTTTATATACCTCTTAATCTGGTCTATATTTGCGGGAACTTGCTGTTGGCCTTCTTGTAAGGTAACCACTGGGCCTGCTACCTTTTTTATTTGGTACGGACCTTGAAATTTCGGGCAAAATTTCCGGACTATGCATTTACTGGCGTAGATAGTGAGTGGGTGGCTTTTAAAACCCATTGCCCAACTTCAAATTCTCCTCCCTACGATTTTTATCGTAGTAGATCTTCTGTTGCTTCCGCATCTGGTCATTAACTTGCTGACCTCGCGAAGCATCTCCGAATATCAGCTAGTTGAAATTGAGGCGCTTGCCCCGGTACGAAGAATAGACTGTCTAAAGGGGTGATAATCTTTCTGCCTAGAAAAAACTTCGGCAGGTGTTTGGGCTGTCGAGTCGGGACGGCCGAACGTAATGCAAACGCAAACTGCTGTATATGTTGCTCCCATGTTTTATGATTGTTTTGTATAAATGCGCGAATCATTTTAACTACATTGCGATTTACCCGCTCCGCAATATTCGACTGTGGTCTATAAGTGACCATTTTGCATGTTTTATTTGAAGCCTGCGACACAGGTCCGTGAAAACTTCGCTGACAAAACTGAACAACCCGTTATCGCTAATAATTTTTTTACAGGGGCACCATATCGCAAAACATAATTATGTGTAAATGCATCAGCAACTGCTTTGGCTGAGGCTCTACGCAGGGGTATAATTTCGGTCCATTTTGAAAATGGTCGACAATTACGAGTAAGAACCTGTATTTTTTCCACTTGCACTACGGGGATATGGGCCTAATAAATCTATCCCCTACGATTTCATTAGGGAACGTGGCCACGATACTTGTAAAAAACCCGCGGGGCGGTAATTTGTGTAGTTAGTACTCTGACAAGTGTCGCAGCTTTGAACGTACTGGGTGACCCACTTCCTCATTTGGAGCCAGTAAACCACTCAATTAAGTCGAGAAAAAGTTTTTCGAATACCCATATGGCCGGCTGTAGGGTAATCGTGAAGAGTATGTAGAATGTGTGTTCTCATTGAACATGGAATGACGGGACGAATTTCACCATTCCGATTTGTGGATGATTTGTAAAAAAGGAGATCATCGACTAGGTTCATAGTTTCTGTGCTCTACCCTGTATAGCATGCAGATTAACTCCGGAAATTGTTCGGGTTTTCTAGGTATTTAACTATATCTCCGAATTCCAGGTCTTACGAAGTTCTTCTTTTAACTGCGTTTTATTAATCTAGCACAATAGAGTGAGCATTTCAATTGAGTTATCGACTCCCCCTCTGGGTCTCTGCTTAAAGCATCCGCTACCAGATTTCCTTTCCCCGGACGATGCTCAATGATTAAGTTGTATTCCTGGATCTTTAATGCCCAGCGAATGACACGAGCGTAAAATTTTTGCCCGAGTATAATCGGTTAAAGCAGCATGGTCAGTTATAACCCGAACCTGCTGTTCTGAGAAATAACCAGCGAAATTTTTTGAGTGCTACGACAATATCCAAACATTCCCTTTCAGTGGTTGTATAGTTTCGTTCTGCGGAATTTAAAGTTCGCGATGTGAAAGCGATAGGTTGGTTTTCCTGCATTAGTACAGCGCCGATTCCGACATTAGAAGCATCCGTTTGCACTACGAATTGTAGCTTGTGATCTGGATGGCGTAGTACCGGAGCTTGGATCAATTTCTGCTTTAATGTTTGGAAGGCGTTCTGGGCTTCAGAACTCCACGTAAATTTAGTGCGTTTTCTTTGCGCAATTTGTAAAGCGGTTCGGGCGACTTCCGGAATGCAGGTATAAATGTGCGGTTAATATGAGCAAAGACCAAGAAACGACGAAAGTTGTTTTGTGGACCCCCGTTTGTGGGATTTTAACGCTTTTACAGCGTCGATTTTTAGATGAATCCGTTTGAACGCCCTGACGCGTAATTTGAATCCTAATACGGTAGTTCTTTGCGGACGAACTGGACACTTTTTGTATTTATTGTTAAGCCAGCCTATTTTATCAGAGAGAGCACTTCCTGTAAAAGAGCTAAGTGCTCGGTTAAAGTTTCCCCCGTAATAATTATGTCGTCGAGGTATACGGCAACGTTCTTTCCTAAAACAGGCCTTAGTACTATATCCATAAGTTTTTGGAATGTGCCAGGTGCCCCATTGAGTCCAAAGGGCATGCGACGAAACGCAAAAGTGCCTTTTTTTGTTATAAACGCCGTTTTTTTAACATTCTTCAGCCTCCATAGGTACTTGGAAAAACCCGGATGTTAAATCTAAATTAGTCATGTATTTAAATGACTTTAAACTATGAAGAATATCCTCAATTATTGGCATAGGATATGTAGAGAATTTTGTTACTTTATTCAGCCCCCTGTAATCAACTGCAAATCTCCAGGCTTCGGGATCAGTAATAGGCAAGTTGCCTTTTTTTCGACATAACACAACCGGACTTGCCCACGGACTATCGACCGGCGAAATAAAATTTTGGCGAAGCATTTTATCAATATGAATGTCTATAACATTCTGCTTGTTTGTATCGTACCTATATGGGCGGGCACGAATTGGGGGACTGTCTCCCGTATCAATTTTGTGAGTTGTAACGTGAGTAATACCTGGCTTGTCTGAAAATACCTCGGCAAATTTGTTTAAAGTAGTCTGTAAACGAACTTTTTCGTTTTCTTTTAAGTCCGTTTTCGACAAGTCAACCGGAACGGGCAGCACAGCTTCTTTGGACTGTTGGTGCATCTGCACCGAGATAGAATTCTGCTTGAAATTTAGTGCTACATTACACGAGTAGCAAAAATCAATCCCTAGGATAACCTCCAGTTGCATATTTCGCATTACATGAAAAAACAAGGTCGTTTTTTTTGGGATTGTATACTAATGTGTGTCAATAATGAGCCTAATATTGGACATTCTTCCGATTGAGCTGAAAGTGTTCGTAATTTATTATGTGTGCTTAAGATGCGATTTTAAGTACTTTTCTGACATGTACGACCTTTCGCTGCCGGTATCAAGTAAAGTTGTTATGGGAATTGAATCAATTTGCAAGTGCACATAAGGTAGTTGCACATTTTTTAATGTAAGCGCACTAATGTTACTATAACGTTGGGCTTTACTATCATGCCGTCCACGATGTCGATTTGAAACTCGCGAAAAATTTTGGCTGGGGTGTATAAAATCTCTCGTACCTGAATTAGGATAGGGGGTAGCGAAGAAATGCCTATTGTAATGTTTAGCTAAAGCTTGAAGGAGGGTAACCTTGCTTGTAATTGTTTGATTATCTAAAAAATCTTGAACACTTGGCTTCAAACGTTGGATAACTATTTTTAAGATTACCGCTTCCGTTACCCCTTCTAAATATTCCTCACACTTGGAAATCTTCTCCGTAGCAAAATCTAATGCAGACTGACCTTCACGTTGCCTTAGCGAATAAATTTCCGCTTCAATTTCACTTTGATTAAAGGTCTTTGGAAAAACACTAAGAAACTGTTGCTTGAATGACAAATAGTCAAAAATCAGATTACTGCTTTGTATACACGTGTACCACTGATATGCACTACCTCTTAAAGCGGCTAGAGCAATTTTAAGTTTATCCCCCTCTGGGGTGCATTGTTGCTGAAAGTAATGCTCAATTTTCTTTAGGAATTGGCTTGAGGGGCCGGCCTTGAAGGTGGCTTCGAATGGCGCAATTTGCTGAACCATAATTACCCGAGGAACATTTCCAGCAGGATTTTGTTCTACAACACTCATTTTTTAAATAGTATATAAGTACTTGCAACAATTTTATCAATATACGCACACAGTACACAGTTTTTAATTTCAATTATGTTGTTCGTTACAAATTTAACGCTAACTACCAGGGTATATATATTTTCGGGCGCCAGTATAGAGATTCTATGCTCACTTCTACCCAGACCTGGGTGTATATAATTTGAAGTGGCTCTCTATTTGAATTTGAACCACACACAGTTTATACATGAAACAAAAACGGGAACTAAAAATTAAACACAAGTTAACATCCAATTAACTTCATTTTCTTTCAAGTTGATGGGAATTCATCAACAAAATTTTTAAAAAGTATTTATTAATACATAGAAAAGTTTATATGATTCAACAGAAAGTTTAAAAACATGGTATATAAAAAGTTATTTTTATCTTTTAATTATTTTTAATTTATCCTATATAGTATTTTCTATGATAAACCATTTTTCTATAACTTCTTCATCAAAGGTTTAGTGGGATTGACTCATAAAAATTTCCTTCGGTAAAGTAAAAGAAAAGTTGCGACCGTGGTAGCCTAACGAAAGCACGTCGATTTTCAGTATTGAGGGTTATAGAGATTCTATGCTCACTTCTACCCAGACCTGGGTGTATATAATTTGAAGTGGCTCTCTATTTGAATTTGAACCACACACAGTTTATACATGAAACAATGTTTATTGAATTCGTTGCACATATAATTGGCTTTACAGCAATAAGCATGCGTACTACTTGTACGGAATGTATAAACACAGCTTTCAAGAACAATATATTTTTATACTCACGAACAGTAAGTCAAACCAGCAGTACTGCCATGTAAACTTCTGGCCCGCTAAGCACTAGCGCAGGATAACACCTTTTCAACCTTAACAACCTCCCCTCTTCATTAATGACGCTGCGTGGTATTTATACTAAGCGCGTATGCCGAAATTAGCATATCTAAAGCAGCTTCTTTAATTCACTCAAAAGTTCGATTTTTGTGAATCGAATCTTGTGTATACCTTACAGGGTTCTTCGATTGAATCAAGACAACCACAGTTAAATATCTTCGTCTCTAGCCCGGATATGGTCACGTTAATTCTATAAACTAGAAAATCCGTCTATGATGTCAGTGGGGGGAGAATGTACTATCACCCCAGATGTCATTCCTGGGGGAGGGGGGGTCAGTCAAAATCGTGGTGGCACCTAGCCAAGTCGGATTACGACCCTCATGGTGCTATTATAAAGACCAGAGCTGTGCTACTCAGCCCGAAACGTATATGGATTTGGTCTGGCACTTCCATCCATGGAACATCAGGAATAACATCAACAAAAGAAAAGTTGTATTTTTAAATCAAAAGATCTAATATTAAGTAGATAAAATATTGCCATTTTATTGTCAAATTTAATAATTATTTCCCGCAATAGAGAACCATTGCTAAAATACTTCATATCAACTTTTTTAGTTAATGCAGCTCTTAAGGATGCTATGTACTAAGAAAAAAATCGTATTTCCCTTTTCCTCTTCTTGCAGACTATTGTGGTGGGAGGAGTCCAGTTGACAGTTCGAGAATTCCACCCCCCTTAGGATTGACATTTTGAGGGATTGTAATGAATCTCTCTGTATAGGGGGGTTAAGCGCTGCCCCGAAATTATTTATTTAAAATATATTTTTATCAACTATTTACAGGTACATAAATGCTGATAATCAAATAAAATGGGTATTGTCAGATGGCCTGAACTTTTTTGCAAAGCGCTACAGGATTCTTTTTTGTAAATTTCGTCCACCGAAAGAATTTATGAGTGTTTAAAACACACTGTTCCGACTAGAGCAAATTGAACTCTCCTTCGAAATCACGTCACTTGTGACGCGATGCTGTTCGGCGCGCATGCGCTGGTCATGTAACTTTTCTTTCTCCTTTTATGTGTAACAGATTAGATCTAGATTTAGATGAGATAACATGCGCTTTAACCTTTTATTAAATTTTTTCTCAAATTTTTGCATAGATTTCTTTTTGGTGTGTTCTTATTGATTTAGATTATAGATAAACTGACTAGATAGTGATTAAGTAATTTTAAAACTGAACCACCGTACCTAGACCACACACTATACCAGATTTTTCTCCGAATAATTTAAATTTTAAAATATTAATTGCATTTAAAAAAACGAAAAATGTACACAAATGCAAAATTTCTTTCTCTATGAAGGAGTACAATTTGTAGAAAAAATCTTTGAATCCAAGTCGGCAATCCGTGGACAATTTTTCACCATAGGTTAACATTGAGGTGAGCGAATCCATTGGGGTTAGTACATAGCAGCCTTAAAATAAATACATACTGGTCTGATTCTTTCGATTCCTTAGGTTTCTGTAACTCAAGTTTCTGAAGACATTGTCTCAAACTACCATTTTCTTAGACATAAATTTCTTATTACATTACCTATTCAAATGAAAAAAATTTCGCTCATTGAAATAAAATTTATATAAATTAGGATACAGATATAGTTTTTGGTAGCGTACAAAATTAATTTTTAAAATAATATGCTGTATACTTTAAGGTTTAAACATATCACAATATCACAGTTAATGTAATGAATGGTAATTTATGTGCTACTAAAGAACAAAAATCAATAAATTTGTTTTTTAATCAATTTTTGCATTGAAACTTTTGAAACAGATCCAAGTAAATTCGATACTTTTGATTCTGTGTGTTTCATTGAGTTAAGTATTTTAAGATAATGTCTGAATGTTTTTTGTTTGTTTTTAAGGTATGATATCAGTTCATAATTATATGTGGTATACTGTATATTTTATATGTCTTCACTGAAATAATTTTAGTTATACGGCCATGATATACCCAACGAAATGGCTTTTGTTATAGTGAAAAAAACGAATTTTTAAAATCATGAAGGCTAAAATAAAGTTATAAAAATGCCCGAATATGACAGTCAAATTAAAAAAAAAAATTTTTTAGGAGTATGATAAACATACTACATTTTTTTGACCATTTTTAGTTGACTTTATTTTAGCTTTTAAAATCATAAGAGTTTAATTAAGTTATAAAAATGCCCGAATATTGCAGTCAAATTTTAAAAAAAAATTACAGGTATCATAAACTTACTAAAAGTTTTTCGACCATATTAAGTTGCCTTTATTTTAGCTCTTAAAATCAATCATAAGGACCTAAAATACAGTTATAATAGTGCCCGAATATTACAGTAAATTTTTTTTTTAATATTTTTTTACACGTATGATAAACTTACTAGAATTTTATCGACCATATTAAGTTACCTTTATTTTAGTTCTTAAAATCATAAGACCTAAAATACAGTCTTAACAATTCCCGAATATTACAGTAAAATTTTAAAAAAAATTTTAACGCGTATGATAAACTTACTAAAATTCTTTCGACTATTTTTTAGTTATTAAGGTATTTAAATAGGTATTTCGAGAGCTGATTCTCTTGATTCTCCACCCGTATGTAAGTTACGAAAAACTTTAGAACTTTTCTTGTAATAACAAAGACTGCATAGATTACATTCAAATGATTCATTACGTATCTTGAATATAAAACGAGATTGAAACTGAGGAAAGTTTTTGGAAGTTAGATGAAGAAGTGATTAATATTTTCGATCTGTAATTACTTCTCCAGATTCCTTACGTAGCGATTAAAGATTATAGATAGCGACGAAAATGACTCCTCATTAAAACGAACAGGACTTTCAAATCATTCCCATCATAGAAGAAAGTGAAAATTTTTAATTATAACTGATATCTTATTACGTATACCCATTTCGTTTGAAAGCGAGACACATCATAGTTTGATTGACATAAATTAAGTAAAAAATTATTTTTTACAAGTAGAAAACTTAAATGCACTATAAAATTAATGTTATTTTTACGGTCTTTTGTTCATACGCTCTTAATGTAAAATTCCCATTTCTTTAATATACTGTTTTCTGCCGTTATTTTAGTGCGCAGTGTATTATTAGGAAACAAAAACTTCTTCTAGATAACAGAAATTTATAAAAACGTTTAATGAAACAATGCTTCTGTTAATTTTTTCAATGAATTTTTAATACCCAGACGGGGTTTATTATCTGAACCCTACACTCAATATCATGGTTGCACCTCTGTATCCTACATAGTTCCATAATCGTTAAATTTTCGCAATCTATACACAAAGTTGATGCAATTTTTCAATAAGAATTATGAATCTGCGTTGGGATATAACGGATTTAGAAGTTGACTAATATTTACCATTTTACCAGTAGTTGGCCGTAAATGTTCCCGGTGTTGTTACAACGTATTCCGGTTAAAATTTTCTGAAAGGCTATTGCAATTACTCGTACATACTGACATGCAAAAATATTTTGTTCAAAAATAAAATTAGAGAAGATAATTTTCAGAGTTAAATTTTTAAAAAAAGTTTGCTCAAAAATGAGAAAAATGAAAATTTGTAATTTGAATATAACGAATTAAAGTTCAAGTACTATTCCTAAAATATGCACTCATAAATCTCACGTTAAGTTTTTACAACGTAACTGTTGTAAAGACATTCATGTAGTATGTGTCTGTCACAATTCATGTCTTTATAACTCTTACCAATTACTGTAAAGTACATGCATAATGTCTAGAGAGAATTATCGCCACTAAAGACGATCTACGCCAAAACTTGCATCTGTGGCCTTTTCTGCGAATGCGCGAGATGCATTTTGGGTATCTGCCGGAAAATGGCCGAATGGCTAGAGCACTGGCTTTCGGTACCAAAGTCTGTGGGTTCGAATCCCACTCTTGGCATGGACGTTTGTAGCCGTTCGGAATCGGCTTTAAGCAGTAGGTCCCGGTCTAATTAGCCCTCGTGTAGCAAAAATGTACCGTAGAGCTCCAAACCAATCCATTTTGGGTATCTTGACGCCAGTGTTGCCAACCTCTACGAAGTGCCTCCTCCTAGCGCCATCTCGAAATCCTCCTCTTTCCCCCTAACACCAATTTGAGATCACCCTTGACTAAAAGAAATTCTGGTTCCAAATAGGCAACCTGTTTGAGAGATAAATTGTTGAAATAAATAGAAAATAACACTTACATAATGAAATGAAGGTTTATTTATATTTGACATATGTATGGAACTTATAATCTAATAAAAAATGAGTCTCGATTGTACAAAATATTAAAAAAAGGCCCCCCACAAAATCCCCCTCAAAACATGTGGCCCCTAAAACACCCCTTTTCATCTAAATTACCCCCAAATTTAGGGGGGAAAACCCCAAGTTGGCAACACTGCTTGACGCAGTCCGAGGTGAACAAGGTTATCTCCTCGAGAACCGGTGAGCAAAATTGCGACTGTGCTTGAAGTTTGTAGGTGACCTGCTGGAGGGACAGGCGTGGTGTTGGTGGGTGAGTGGCAAGCGAGGTATGGCAGTGCCAATTAGGCCTAAGTATTGAAAGTATTTTTGAAGATTTCGTAACTGTTAATTTCTGTTTCATTATGAATAAATAACTAGCATCTGCTCCTTACCTAAGTGGTCTATGTTCTTCTTAATTGTCTTAATGAGTAGTTTAATTTCATCTAATACAGTGGTTCCCAGCCTTAGGTACGCGTACCAGTACCGGTACGCTGACAAGCAGCTACCGGTACGCGAATGATTTTACAATTTAAAACAAAAATCTATTAAAAATCTGTATAACGAAAAAAGAAAAGAAATGACTATAATAACTAATAATCCATACTTTTAATATTTTAGTTTGGAATTTCTTATCCGTTTGTGTTGTAATAATTTATTGGGATTTACCTAATCTCAAAAGATGCCGTCTACACCTGAATGTGCTATCTATGACCGCCCCATAAAAATTTGGCACTCGCCTGCGAATTATAACTGTGTCTATAACTGTGTCTATAACTGTGTTTGCGAATTATAACTGTGTCTGAGAAGTTTCTTGCCAAGCAGTAAAATTTTTAGTGCCATTTGCAACCACATATGTATGTGAAAAATGATTTTCTGCATTGACTACTATGAAAACCAAATATAGAGCTTTGCTGGACATTGAATAGGATCTTTGCCATAAACTGACAAAAATTGACAACAATATTACATCTTTAGTTAATGATAAACAGGCCCAACCTTCTCACTAATTATATATTTTTAAAGGGATTATTATATTTTATGTATATGTTTAGCAATAAAAATATATCCCAAGTTACTTGTCTTTATTACAAATGTTCTCCATTGCATTTTATTCCCCATTTCAAAATTCTTGGTCTACCGGTACGTCATCAAATTGTTTACAACGTTCAGGTACGGTACTATAAAATGGTTGGGAATCCCTGATCTAATATGTTGAAATATGTACTTATTACCTTTTTAGCACGTGAGTTGAGCAGTTAGTCAGTTAACTAGAATGCATATCTTTAATCTCTAACTTAATTAGAAAGCTTAACTTAGATGTTACCTGAGACAAAGAATCGGTGTTATTGCTACAGTTAATTTATTACATCTAACCTGATAAGTAACATAGAAATATCATCCATTACTACATCAAATAAAATTTTCCCATCACTGACACCGAAAGATCTTGAAATAGGTCCACTGGGCATATTTGCAAAAGCATCTCATACTACAGCTCAGTATATCTGGAAACAATCAAAGCACAAATTTTCATTCAGATGACAGCATGTATGGGAAACACTATCGTGAGGACTGCTATATTGACAAATCTGTGTTTGCTGTGTGAAAGGTGTTAAGTTCAAAATGGGCTGAAGTGCGTTATCAAACCAAGCATTTTGGAAAATAAGGGATACTGAATGGTACAGCAAGCTAAGTCCAATTCCACTCCTAAATATTTTTATTCATTAGCGAAAATTTGGGATATGTGAAACAAAACACAAACGTGTGAGTTTGCAATCCAGTTTATCTCAAAACTGCTATTTTGGACTTGGCACCTTTTTCACAGAACACGCAGTAATATATAAAACTTGCAGCTTACCCAATACTTTGGACCTAGGCCATTAATATGAGCTTTTCAGGGAGGCCTAGCCAAAAATATGGTTGAAACAGAATTCCAAATGAGGAATGACTAGAAATTTTTACTCGCGACTGACACAGAGTAGTCATCCAACCTCCAGATTTACCAACGGAAAGATTCAAAGTATATTATGAAAATTGGTACAAAATTCAGAGTGTCTGAAGATTTCAAAATTCATAGAAAATACCCTCGATGGAGGAGGGGGATTGCAAATATATACATAACTAGCTGAAAACCCGCACTTCGCTACGGAGTACATTCAAATTTAATACATCTGTCAATGCATGTAATTAATGCCAAAATAAATAAATAAATATATATATATATATATATATATATATATATATATATATATATATATATATATATACACTCATGGACAACAAAATTAGTGCACCAAGAAATAAATGCAGGATCGTCACGAAACTTGCAATGAAGGTACATGTCGGGGAGATATGCAAATGATTAGAAATGCAGCGTGATTGCGCATTACGTATAGCCGGTAGAGGGCGTTAAAAATCGTACTCTGTGGAGTATAAAACAGGTAACCAAAGCTTGTTTGAGTGTGCTGAATCATTTACAAAGGAAGAGCTGAGATAGACATGCCATTGCGCCGTGTTCGAAGACAATATAAGCAGTTGTCGCAGTTTGAGAGGGGGAGAATCGTCGGGATGATGGAAGCTGGGTGGTCAGCTAGGCGAGTAGCTCGTCAATTAGGCCGCTCTGATTGTGTTGTGAGGAGGTGTTGGGACCAGTGGACCCGAGAGATGTCATGTACACGAAGACCAGGCTCAGGAGGACCTCGACAGACCAGTCGTCGAGAAGACCACCACATCGTAAGAAATGCACGGGTGCAGCCAACTGCTTCATCGGCCGCCATCCAGGCACAGGTAGCACCTTCAGTAGGGGCCTCTGTGTCTTCTCGAACCATACGAAGGCGCCTGGCTGAAGGACAGTTGGTATCGCAGCGCCCATTACGTGTGCTGCCCTTGACGCCCACCCATCGACGCCTCCGTTTGGAGTTTTGCAGCGCACGAGGAAACTGGACTGCAGCGGAATGGAACCAGGTCGTCTTTAGAGACGAATCCAGATTCAATCTCGGCAGTGATGACAATCGCGTTCGTGTGTGGAGAGCCCGTGGTGAACGCTTCAATCCTGCCTTTGCTGTACAGCGACACATCGCTCCCACAGCTGGTGTGATGGTATGGGGTGCCATTGCCTACAATACACTGTCACCCCTAGTATTGTTCCGTGGCACCATGACAGCCCAGCGGTATGTTCATGAAATCCTGCAACCACATGTGTTGCCACTCATGCAACGGCTCCCAGGAGCCCTTTTTCAACAAGACAATGCTCGGCCTCATACGGCAAGGGTGTCGCAAGACTGTCTCCGCACTGTTACTACCCTTCCTTGGCCTGCCCGATCCCCAGATTTGTCTCCAATCGAGCATATCTGGGATCATTTGGGACGACGAGTTGGGCATCCCACGAGTTTGAACGAACTAGAGGCAAGGTTACAGCAAATATGGAACGAAATGTCTCAAGACATCATACAGAAATTGTATGACTCAATGCCCGATCGTATCGCATCGTGCATTCGCGCTAGAGGGGGTCCAACGGAGTATTAACTCCTCCGTTCTTTTGCCTTTTTCTCTGAAATAAATTATCCTTTGTCTTTGATTTTCTTATCATTTACTTATATCAAAGTAGTCATTACGTATGTAAAATTTCGTTTCATTTTGACGACTCCTTCTTTGTGCGCTAATTTTTTTGTCCATGAGTGTATATATCGGTCGCGTCATAAATTCGTGCAAAGTTCAAAAATTCGTAATAACAGAAGTAATGCTCGGAAAAATTTTTTGTTTGCGCCAATAGGATCAGAGGGACATTAGATTTTTTTTCCATGTAAAAAAAAGTTTCCAATAGTAACCGAAAGAGGGCGTTCACACATCATACTGAGACGTATTATACAAATCAGGCAAATACGAAAGGAAAATCAAACACATCACCATAACATGAGACTGTGCATTTATTTTAAAGTAACAAATGTTCAACATTTCCACCAGCACAAGGTAATAAGCAAGTGAGGCGCATTACTACGCCCATTAAAGCGAAGTGTAGCATGTCGCTATCGATGGCAGCGACTGTCTGTAGAATGGCATTTTTCAGTTCCACCAAAGTGGTTGGGGAGTCTCGGTACACACGAGACTTTAAGTATACCCACAACCATTGTATCGCACGTAGCAAAGTTTTGTCTTGCATCTGTATCTGCCGGTAAAAAGTGGTGAAGTGCCTTGATTTTGTACGAATACAGATTCAGCATTCCGTGAGAATACGTCGAATCGACGGTTCCAGGATCCCCGTTCTTCTCCCAGCTTCAGAAGCACTGATTCTCCCCGTTGATGTTTCGACTGGCAAATCTTCCATGACAATTTGTGCAACATGGACGCGGTCCGCGCTAAAGGATCGTCTGCCACTTCGCGGACGATTCTCCAAATTCTCCGTTTCCTTAAATCATCGTACTAAATTCAGCATCCCATTCAATGAAATAGGGCTTTATTGCGCCTTCAGTCATTTCTCCGTGCAAAACTTTCGCAATTCAACATTTCTGGATTCACCATTCTTGTAGAAAAGTTCAACCACCAACGCTTGATCTGGTAAAGAAAGCATGCTGCCGGGTTCGAATGACGGATTCATTTCTAACCAGATATTTTATTGATAGCCTGATTTGCATAAAACATCTCAGTATGACGTGTGAACGCCCTCTTTCGGTTACTTTTGGAAACTTTTTTTTACGTGGAAAAAAAACCCAATGTCCCTCTGATCCTATAACCACAAACAGAAAAATTTTCCGAACATTTCTTCTTTTATTACAAATTTTTTAACTTTGCACGAGTTTATGATGCACTCGGTATATATATTTATAATAAATACGACGATCAATCTATACAATTGATGTAAAAAAAGTATACTTATAAAAAAATCGTAAGGGATAGTTTTATAGACAAAATAATGTCCAATAGTCTTCCGCATTAGCAAGAAATTTTTTTTTTGTCTATTTAGTTGTTATGTACGTGACGATAAATTTATTTAAAGTACCTGAAAAAGAAATCACGTGATCAGCATTTAATAAATTTAATTCTAAAAATGAATCTTTAAAAATTCACGAAAAATCAAAAAAGGGAGGTCAAGATTCGAAAAAGATCTCATTTTGAAGGAATTTCTACGATCTTTCTCGTGATATAAATTTTACAACCCTTAAGGGGACTCACTACTCTTAAATCTTTAAAACATTCGATTTTTTGAAAAAAAATATATGTTAAAGTCTGATCATTTCTGAACAAAATAAAGCAAACCGCATGAAAATATTCCCCTTAGTTCCGAGGTATTGATATTCTAAATATTTAATTAATGATCAAGTTTATGGTAAGAAAAATTTTAAACTCATTTTTCTCAAAATGTAATTTTGCATCGTTCCGCAACTGATATCTCAAAAACTATGAAACATAATTCCACGAAATTTTTATCACAGCATAATCATGTTATTTTATTGCGTCTGAACTAGAATTATTGCAATCACTGCATATTTTGTTATTTTTTCAGGGGCAAATTAATGCAAAAATTTAAGAAAATTTGAAGTATATTTTGAAAGTTTAAAAAAAAGTTTAAAAAAAATTTTGATCTTGATTGTTTTAGTTCAATTGTATTTTGAATTATTTATTTTAAATATAAAACAAGAATTATACATTTAAGTGTAAAATTAATTTCATAGTTCTGCGCGCAAGCCAGTATAAAATAAAAATACTTAAAAAACAAGGTATATCTAAAGCATTAAAAAAATTATTTAAAATTATTTTGAGGGTGGAATATTTGTTTATTAAAATAAATATATCAATTTATCATATACATAAAATTTGGAAAAATTGGGAGTAAATTGA
Source organism: Dolomedes plantarius (assembly GCA_907164885.2). Lineage (NCBI taxonomy): Eukaryota > Metazoa > Arthropoda > Arachnida > Araneae > Dolomedidae > Dolomedes > Dolomedes plantarius. The sequence goes on along the minus strand of OU015490.1, from coordinate 2,735,306 downwards.
AATAGTTACGAAGAGTCAAATAGTATGAAAATATGCCTCTTTTCCTCGACTTAAGAGTCGTGAGTCCCCTTAAATTATTATCTTAAATGGAAACTTTAAAATAAGTTACTAAAACAGCTTAAATATTTTATTTTAAAAAATCTAAAGAAGAATTTTTCAAAAACCTTTCTTAGTGCATCTCTACACTATAAGAAGAATCGCCATGCAAAATGTCAGCTCTTTAGGTCCAGCGGTTTGGTCTATGTGTTGTATGACAGTCAGTCAGTCAGTCAGTTACGGAACTGTTTTATATATATAGATTATTATTATTATTATTATTATTATTATTATTATTATTTCTGAGACAGACTGACTCCAGGTGGATCATGGATGCGTCAACATGATACTACCATATAAACTTTATCATGTCACTATATCAGACACCGTATATGCCTTATCATGATACTGATACACTTAACCCTTTGCGGCGCACTACCCTTTAAAGTTGGAATTTGAAGAAAAAAATTTGTAGGCTGCCTACTTAGACCAAAAGTAGTGTGCAGGTAAAATTTTGTAAAGATTGCACTTACCGTTTGGATTCTGTGGGTGTTCCATAAGATGGAACACTGAGCCACCAGACCTCTGAAAAGTGCGTCTAAGCGAGCATCGCAGTGAAGCGCGTAATTCAGTAGACGCTTTTGCATATGATTGAAAACATACTGCATTATACCTGTGTAGCATATTTTGCGTGACCAAGGGTGCACCCCGGAGAGGCCTGCTACTCTACACCCCATCCCCCGCCCAAAAAAAAAAAATAAAAGAAAAAAAAATTAAAAATATATCTTGGTTATATGATTATTTATGATGAGATAAATATTTACAGTTCCTAAATATGTACAAGTCCTATGTGAAAAAATATTTATAATTCTTCTATTTTTTGGTTTCATGATATTTTTCGAAGCACGTCTCACCCTGTTTGTAAAAACACAAACCAACATCGCATGTTTTGCACGTGAAGCTTGTTTTGTGCGGCTTCGCTTTCGTACTACAGTACGCACATCGTCTGCGCGCACCCTTCGCCGGCATATGTTCAATGTTGCCGTATCTTTTATCATCGGAGACCTTAATTTTAAAACTGGGAGAATTTATAAAAAATTAATAATTAATTTAAAAAATAATTAATAAAATAATTTTAAAAAAATAATTAATAAAATAATTAATAAATAATAATTAATAAAATAATTAATAGAATAATTAATAAAAAATAACTACAATTATATTTAAAATAAAGAAAAAATAAGCTATGTATATGTAGAAAAATAACATCTACACAATAATATAAAATATAGGCTAGCGAAACTCAACAGCGAGTGCAAAAATAATTCGTGCAGCTCTAAGTAAAGATGACTCGAGCTACTGATAAAATCACCCCTGTTTGAAACCTCCCCACAAGGGCAGGGCATTTCCTGGAATTTTGTGGGGAAAAGGGCATTTCCTGGAATTTTGTAGTGAGTAATGGGTATGGTATGTATATCTCTTGTTTTCTATAGGCAAACAACCCTCCCTCGCAGCATCTGAAAGCTTGAATTCATTCCCCCAAACAGCGAAAAGCAGAAAACGTAAACACAGCGGTTTCCTCCCGTCATCGCGTTTGGTTGCGTAATATGATAAGGTCTAGTGGTGCAGTGTTCCATTTGATGGAACACCTTCTTTTATTCAATGATTCTACGTACGTTTTCTATAAAAAAATTAAAAATAATATAGAATAAATAGATTAGAGTACATCCAACGATATAACATAGAATTTTTTTTTAAAGCAATTTTTTTTTCTATCCCAAAAATACATACAAAATTTCTTGTAAATACGAGGATTCTAAATAACGAGTCACAGCTGAAGATCATGAATGGTCTTGTATTCTGGTGCCATCTAATATTGAAAAGGAAAGTTAAAAGTATATAGTAAACATCTTTTTATCCATTTAAAGTTGAATTTAACGGTTTGGCAAGCTAGTCAAATTAGGTGTTCCATGCAGTGGAACACTGAGAAACAAAGGGTTAAATGATTAAGTACAAGCGTCTTCTTAAAAGTACCACTCTTGCGGATGATACATGATTTGGATTGCTTCAATGAAAAAGCAATTTTCGTAAAGGAATGTCGACGTGTATTCGGTGTATTCAACTTTAAGGACATACCAAAGGTTTCAGGACAAGGTCCATACCAAGAGTAAAACCTAGTACCAAGACTATTGGGTCTGTCGGAGTTGTATATATTGTATTTTGATATTCTTGGTTTGGGACATTAGTGCGAAAGATGTTTAGCTATGTCCTTGAACTCTTTTGCCTATAATTGAGCCTGGTGTTCTATTCTGCTTAATTATCTGTCTTCCCAAAGTGTGTTTCACGGTAAGACCAGCAAAAGAAACAAATAAATGTCGCAATACTCCCCAGAGGTGCTTGTATATGAATAAGTGTACACGATATTGTCATGAAAACATTTCTCATACAAGTTTCCAAAGTTTCTACAAGCGACAACAAATATAGAATCGATTCATTGTTCTGTATGGATTAAGATATATTTTACTTGTCTGCCTACAAGATCATATATAAACTAAGATTCGTCAAACCTTCCAATATTTCCTGACCCTCAACAGTTCAATGCCTGGGATCACACGCCAAAGTTGAAATTTCTTGAATTTGACTGAAACTTTCATTTTCGTAACAAGTGTTATGCCATGTGCTCTCTCCTAATAACGATATTTGCAAACCTCTTGAAAAGACTGACACCATATCGTTCAGGTAAAAAAACGAAGTAGAAGCCATTATATACACACTTAAGAACGACTGTAAATTTGTTAAACGTTATAAATGGAAAATATTTTCCGGTCGTCTACAGTTCACTGCCTGGCATTCAGATCGTACAGAAATTTACTTTCCTCGATTTTGGCATAGGGTTGTTTGTCTTCTTTAAAAGTGTTTTCTTGTGGTGTATTTTCTGATCAGGATTCATAAAAACCTTCAAAAATGCCTCATACCACAAAGTTCAGGTCGAAAGAAATAACAAAGAAATGATTAAATGCAAATTTAAAACCGCCAATTAGGAAGTCCAAGTGTATTGTAAATTTTGGCGCTGCAGAGTTAGAGGATATATTTTCGTCACTGATACAAGCCAAACTCCAAGGTGATGACGATGTAGGTTATGTGCTACAGTGAACGACAGTTGAGGTTAAGAGTTTGTATGAGCCCTATAATATTATCACCCGAGATATGAATTACATATCCCTAATTATCATTCTACTATATACCGACGTGTTGTAAATTAGAGCAATTAATGAATTATTTTCTTTCGTGTGAAGTGTTTCAATCTTACAATTTGACCCTTATGAAAATAAAACTGCTTGGTAATATTGGAGGAGAATAGTACTATTATCACCAACTCTGATATGAATTCCTCATTCATACATCAATAGTTCTCAGCAGTATAATACAATTTACTTACCTATGAATTTGAAGCCCTATACGGACTGGAACACTTTTGCTGATTATATCACGACCAAAGAAATTTGAAATTTTGCATAATGCTTCTTCAGTTCTTCGTTGTCAAAGAGAGACCTGATGAATACTATCCCTCAATCGATTTCTCATAATGTGTTCAGATAACAACTAGAACAACCAGAATTCCAACCATTGTGTGATTGTGTTACAATGTGGATAAGCACCACCAATCAAGAATCGCTCAAGGTCAGTTATATAGTTTGCTTTGTTGATCGTGGGATTCAGGCTGAAGCAAAGGAGTACAGTTCACGCATCACATAATGAAACAATGTGTATCATTTTATATTAGACGTATGATAAAGGGAAAACAACTCATCTTTTCTATAAGCGATGTATATATTTATGTGTTCAATTAAATATTTTTTTGGAGACAAGGTATGAATATTGAAGAAAGATGTACCCAATAGTGGCCAAAAAGTGGAGGAGAAAAAATTCCTACTGAATGTTTATTGTTTACATAAAAAGTGAAGATAATGAGTTCAATTAAATATTTTCCTAGAGATAGGGTTATATTGAGGAAAGATGTATCCAATGAAGGACAAAATGTCAAAGAGGTAAATCATTACTGAATATCTATTATTTATATAAAGTGGAGATAATGAGTTCAATTAAATGTTTTCCTAGAGACAGTGTATGAATATCGAAGAAAAATGTACAGCGTGGTGGACAAAAGTCAAAGAGAAAAAATTCTGCGGAACATTTATCATTTTCATAAAAAGTGAAGATGATAAGTAGAAAAAGTTTACAAACTCGACTGAGAAGATTTGATATGAGTATGTTTCCTCGAGTTAGACTGTTGAATATAAAAATACTATTTGAACATGACTTAAAACCATTTCAAAGACATTATCTCATCCCCATTTCTAGTGTAGAATTCGCAATATATTGAACAATTTTAATCAGTTACGAATGTGTATTTTTCTTCCAAACAGCAAAATAAAATGCGGGTTTTATGTACACTTTAAATTCTCATTTTAACCACAAGAGACTATTTTTTATGCTTGCGTTACGTTTCGAAAATGTCACTGGAGTAAAAATAAACAACAAAATATCACTCGTTTCAAAAGTTTTCGCCTGTTTTCTTTCGCTTCAAAAGGGCAATATGAAAGAAAATAAACAGTTTGGAGTTACTGGTAAAACTTTTACGTTGGAAGGAACAACGATGAAGGAAATTCAACTTCTTTAAAATTTAATTCGGAATGGAACGTTCAAGAACGAAATTCAGGAAAGAAGTAGGAAGATTTATTCTTTTTATCTTTTTTAAAGTGACACATATGTCGTTTGACAAAGTTCATTTGCATAAAAACTTTTAGCATTGTTCTCTAATAAATACCTATTATTTTACAAACTGATGTCACAAAATTTTCTATCTTCTTTTTTTTCCGCCAATGAATTCATCGTTGGTCGTGTTACAAGCATTATTTTGGGTTAAATTTTGATGCTCATTGATCAGGTAACATCTTAATATCTTGAGACTCAATGTTTGTGTTGAATTCTAAAGAAAGCAAGAATTCTAATGTAAGAATGATGAATTCTAAAGAAAGCAATACTTTTCGCCATTATAAGGATCTTGTTATTAATAATGCATCATTTTTTGGCTGAATGAAACTGAAATTATTTTTAAACCAATAGACTTAGGGCCTGTTCACATAGGAGTCCGTTGCGTAGCGTTAAGGAAAAGATGACGTTGAGACGAAAATAAACCAATCATAGGCCTCCAAACGATTAGCAATGAAATTTTTAACTCCTATGATTGGTTTATTTTCGTCTCAACGTCATCTTTTCCTTAACGCTACGCAACGGACTCCTATGTGAAAAGGCCCTTATTTTTCCTCATCTTTTTTAACGTTTTAATGTTCATTTCTGAAACTGAATTTCTCTTGAGTTATTGAAAGTGGAGTTTTCTTGTAAGAGCTTAAATCAAAGTTATAGGCAAACAGAACACTTTATGGAAGACTTGAGTTAGAAAAAAAAAACCTTTGAGCTGTCAATTTTTTTTATTTCTTAAGAAAGTTGGAGATTAGTGTTAAACACCTATAAGATTCCTGTAAGAAAATGCTAAAATAGTTAAAATTCAATTTTACAACCTGAATAGCAGGTGAGTACGTAGAGAAAAATTATAGCTTAAAGCTTAAGAATTGCAGAAATCTACTACATCTAGACCGTCAGATCACAAAACCATCATCGTATCTTTTAATCTTAAATTCTCATACCTATAGGCTTGTAATACATTGTCTCTAGATTCTTGTTTGGCATCTAAAATTATGTCCTCTACCACACTGGTGTGTGTGTGACTTATTCCACCTGCTCTAGCCGTAGACTAGACCAGATCCAAGAGGCCAAAAGTTACTATGGAATCGTTAACAAGCAAAGGGTCTCTATAAATATCCTCCTTGGCAAGCCCCAGGCAGTTTAGAATATGGCGAGGAGAGGCTTCAGCAGTATTGCATTTAGAGTAAAAAGGGAAAGATTTTTGCCCCTGATTATAAACAAGAAACTTTAAGTGTCCACTAGCAAATCTGCTAATGGTGGTCTGCATCCTTCTGTTGCCCTTGGCAGTAAGGGCACCACCAGGAGATTTTCGGTCGTACCAGTGGTGGGTCTTCCATAAATACTGATTAATAAGACCACACTGGTTTATAATAACAGTAACTTTTCCTTTTCCCAATGAGCCAGGTAATTAGTCCATAGACATTGACCCATCCACACCATGAATTCATTGGATGCTAAAATTTATGAGAGCAGTATAAAGGTGAGCCAACACGGCTTCCAATGAGGGAACAGAATGAGTTCATCCATGCCTTATTGTGGATTAGAACCCGAGCTCAGAACGAGGAAGCCCGAAATTCTAACCACTTTACCATATGGGCGGCCTATTAACGAGACATTTATGTGGGGACATTCATAGTTTTGGCAGAATATTCCTAACTGCTTAGTTTAAACTTCGTTTTATCGTACTCAGAAAAATCTCCTTTTAAAGACTTCCAGCTTTTGTGCCAGCGTTTTACAGCATTCTTTTACTCCGTTGGAGGGAAATTTAATAGAAATAATCAAATGTTTTCTCATACAATTGTAATAGTTTTTTGTTTTGTATTCAGATGTGTCGATATGGCTTATATGCTTTACAAGGCTAATTTTTTAGTGAAATCAGCTAAATACGATAGAGTGTAAATTAGAGAAAAATGCAAGTCTTTCGGGAATATTATATCTTTACTTTTGGGGCTTACAATGTTGTTTTGTTAGCTTTCCTTTCTTACGGAATTTTTTTTACTTACTTATTCAGAACGTTCATCAAAAATGTCATTTTAGGTATGAGAAATCCATCCATCGAGAAGAGCTATATATTATACGAAAATTCAAACAGATCCTTTCAGGGAATTTCCATATTTCAACATTCTACCTTACTTTTCTATTTTTTAGACCGTAAGAGTTTGCATTAGACTTAAAATATCGTCAAAGTTTTCGATGTTCAAGGAAATGCGGAGTTTTTGATGCTTAAAAACTAAAAGATTTACGGAAAGTGCCTCCGCAAAAGGAAAAAAAATATTTACATATTCAGACTTAAAATTAATAATTTTACAATCGGACCTCCATTTAACGAACCTCTATTTTGCGAATTTCTATATTTCGCGAACTTTCCTTCGGAACAAAGAACGTTTTGCAAATTTATTCGTAAAATAACCTCCAAATAGCGAAGTGCATTCTCTATTTAACGAACTTTTTCTTGTGATTCAACGTTTTTTCCTCCATATTTCTCAAAATATTTCTGAACATTTCAAACTAATTCTTTCTTTTAACACGTTTAACACATGAACTTTCTTTTTACACATTCCGACGAGGATTACATTTTGAAGAAAATACGCATGAAGGGGTTTTGGTGCATTGCAAAGATACAAGACGTATTATGACATAAAGCACTTTTTCAAACAAAAAACTCAGATAAAATTAACAAACTTTACCAATAATTAAATTTAAGGACGCATGTGGTAATGTAAGCTTAAAATTACTTGTTATAATAAATGCGATAATATCATTAAAATTCATTAATTTCAATATATTTTTTTAACTGAAAATACAGTGTATTCCCGGACGTCTTGTTTTAAACTTGTTTTCCTTGCAGATTTCTGTTTGATGGGTAAGTTATATAAAAGAAATAGATATTAATTTAACAAATAAAGGTGTGAGTAATTTTTTTATTAATAATATTTAGTGTTTATGAATTTAAAATATGTCTTGTGTAGTACAAAGATTTTTAAAAGGTAAATCTCCATTTAACGAATTTTCCATATAACGAACATTTTCGAGATTTAGCGATTTCGTTAAATAGAGGTCCGACTGTATTTGTAAATCTATACTTTAAAATATGTAACATTTTTTTAAAATATTTAAATTAATATTTTTTTAAAAATTGAATATTTGCGAATAAGGATATTACAATCATTATTCGCAATTTGATTTATAAATCTTTATATGAAGGATTTATTTGAATAGCGGTCCAACTCCACTTAAAAAAAATGGAGTTAATCTCATTTTCATGTTCATACAAGTCATTTCTATCTTATTTTTAAACTGGTACACCTCCATCTTATTTCTGCTGCCAACAGAGGGCATTACAAATCAGACTTCAACAGTAATTTATCAGCACTCATTAGACTTTAAGGCTCTGTATCTCAAAATGAACAAGAATGGAGTTAGACCACTATTCAAATAAGACCTTCATATATAATGTTCAGTTCCTGTTACACTAACAGTGGTATGCTCAACTGGAACAATCCGTCCCTTATCCTGTCCAGGTTCCATTACAATTCCTGATAATCTTCTTATAATAATCTTCTCAAAATATAAAGACTCGCATACCATTTTATTCAGGAACTTCGAGTCAGCTAGAATTCTGTTTAATAAATAACTTTCTGGCCCTTTCAAAAAACTGCAAATTTTACTGGAAAACACGTTTTACCAAATATCTATGGAGCGTATGAAATAAAACCTCCACGTAAATCTATCATACGAGGGTCTTTTCAAAAGTAATGCACAATACGGCGCCATTTCGCACTGGATGATACAATAATAAAAAAATGGCTATTCGCATTTGAGGACTAGAGGAATAATCATTGGTTTTTGAATGTTTTGTTTTGAAGTGACAAATTTTTGAAATGGCGTCTGTAGGTGTCTCGGGTACTTTGAATGTTGAAGTTCAAATATCATACATCGAGCATGAAGTTTAGGGCTGGGTGGATTCCTCGATGCTTAAAATCTGAGCAAAAAAAGAAACGCCTGGGCATTCCACTGTTGTTGAAACCTTTGCGCAGTCAAACTTTTCCACCTTAGAAGAACCTACTTTAGCCGTTACACGAGTCATTAGGCAACTCAACAAGAATAGCATGTCGCAAAGAATAAAATTTCTTCCTAGATGTGTTGTCTCCCAACTTAAATAACTTTTGATCTAACTTATTCACTTCCGTGTGAACCTTGATCTTCTTGTCGTGTAAACGTACGACCTTTTAAATTAAGAAGACTCTTTTAAGTACTCAAAATATTTCATTATCACAACATTATCACTTTCATTATCACTTTCATTATCACAACATTAGAACTTGACCGTTATGCTTACCCGATCTTACTACGTCTACTGTTTACATTTACTGGGCGTGTTTACATATGAAGCGCTCACAGCGCCATCTCTTGGCAAGCAAAATAACTTTAACAAATGTTGGGACTCTGTTACTTAGAAGCAGGGGGACTATACAGGAGGACAGTAGAGAGAAATCAAATAGGTATAAGAAAACTAATTTCGCGTACATTAGTCTTGAGCCCGCATTTCCACAGTCGCGAAAGCGGACAGTCGAATCGCGTGGGAGAGTGAAAGACGAATGTGTAAACGGTGCCCTCGCTGATATCCCAGCTATTCTCCTCTCCAATCGCTTCAGGAGCGGCTTTTCTGGCCCGAGTCAAAGGGGCGAATGGCGGAGGGGAGGGGGTCAAAGGACAAAAGGGTGAATGGCATCGGGAAGTTGCGACAGGAAGTCTTGTTGACAGCAAGAGGCGCGAATGTGAGAACGGTCATTCGCGTCGATGCAGGAGCGTAACTAATGTCTCGCGAATGTCTTCCGGGGGACGAGGGATGGCACGAGCGCGACTGTGTAAATGGAGTATGAAATAACTTTCGTAAGTAAATGACAACTTTAATGGGGCATACTACCTTTGACTACACTGAAATGACCGTAAACATGAACAAATTCGAGCTACTGAAACTCCAATAAAATTAATATATACACATAATTTTCTTGTTTTATATCAAAATTACAATTCTTCAGTTATATTTTATACAAAAATAGAACGTGTAAATCCATAAATAATTTTTTATTTTATTTTTAAATGTACACATTACTAAAAAGGGGAAAAAATCATTGGATTTTCGTGCATCATAAAATTAAGAAATATGCATACAGAAACTATTTTTGGTCAAATTAAATTAATAATATACTCAAGTTTAATGTAAAACCAAAAATTATACAAACAAATAGTTTAAATTGAAAAATTTACATAAAATTTAAAAAATTTAAAATTTAGCAATTTTTTAAATACATTTTCAAGTGTAAAAATTTTTTACAAATTTATTTTTATTTTTTTGGTTTTAGTATGTAAAGAAGCTTAAAATATAAATCTGATAAAAATTTTGTGTGTCTAGAACACATAGTTTGGGAGTAACAGTGCGCGTAATCCAAAAATTTACATATTTGAGAAAACTGAAGTTAAAGTTGGAATATACATGGCCATGGCAACAAAGTGAGCTTAACATAAACTCTCATAACTCGAGAAATAATGCGAATTTTTTATGCGGTTTTTTGCATATTGTTCAGAAATGTCCCAAAAATCAGAATATAGCAAAAACCAAAAATCGTTTGAAGTTTTAAAGGTGGTATGCCTCCTTTAAAACCGAGTTAAACCGAGTGTAAAATCGAGTTTAATTACTTGGGCACAATCTAAAAGAAGCATACAATGCCTGCAATCCGAGCGATGAAGAAAACAAACACTTCCATAAAACAGGGCTAAGATCGAATGGCAGGGTGTGTTTGAATCAATTTCTTGACGAGGACGATTTCCGGTGAGAGTGGAGGAGCCTATTAACTCTAAAAATTCATAAAAACTGGAAAAATAACCAAAATAAATAAAAGGTTTGCAGGTTTAGCATCGCTAGGTCACGGGATTTTTTTAAAGGGAACAAGGGACCTTCATTCTTGAATATTCAATTTTTCAATTTTTAACTCTATATACAGAATGAGAATAATTAATATTCTTTTTTACTGGATTGAAGACCCTTAGAATTCAAAATAAGAATTTTTTTGCAGAATAATGTCCGTTTCTCTAAAAAAAATTTTAAAATGCTATATTTTTACAAAATACTCCATGGGCATTCCATGCCATTTAAAAACCTTAATTTATTTAATATAAGTTTACCGTATAAGTATAAACATAATTGTGTATTGAGTTCTTATTTTGTATGAATCTAAAGCCATAAATATATTTTTTTTAATCTGCCTGTCATATTTTTATGATTTTGCATGTTTTAATTTATTTCATGGTATATAAATTTGAAAAAATATTTGTGATTTCAAGGAAGAATGCTTAGTTTTAAGGCAAACATTTTCATTAATGATCATGAGAACTTTGGAAGAAATTGGAAGAAAATGAATTCGCTTGGAACATTTTGAAAAATTCTAGCATTTTTTAAGATTTCTTTTGAAAAACAGGCCTTATTCTACCACAAAATACTTAGTTGTGAGTCTAAGTGTCTTCGATGTAGCAGAAAACAAGTAATATATAAAATAAATTAAAGTCAATTCCTACTTTCAAAAAATGATCAACAAAGAAAAATTTGAGTGTCAACTAATAGTAGGAATTGAATATAGGGAGAGTGTGAACTAATAGTAGGAATTGAAAAAAAGGTTTGCCTACCAGAACCTTGCCTACTGTGCGAGATTAGGAGAGGGCGGAAAGACAGAGAAAAGTTTGCCAGGTTGAGTATTCTATCACACAACCAACAGACCGGGACGACCGCGCGCTACCGCAGTGCTACCGGTTACACAGTAAGAAGAGATAAATTACCATTCAACAGCAAGATACACTCTAGGTCTCTTCCTATTGAAAGGGCTCCCATATAAAGCTAAAATTGATTAATTAAATTTAATTAATGAATTAATATTTGAAAAAACTGCATTACCATCAAGTGTCATCCACTAAAAGTTTAAAAAAATGTATTTGAACTTGAATGGATGAATAAAAAGTATTTTATTAACGATTGAAAATTTGAACAAGATATATAAATATACGGAGAGTGTGAACTATTAGTAGGAATTGAATAATAGTAATTTTTCTCATTTTGTACATAAAGTAGTGAAAAATTGAAAAAATAAATAAAAAGTGGATGAAATTCCTTTGTCCCTTTAAGGCAGGAAAAAAATATCTCAAAATCAGCCGACAGGTGGCGCTGGTACGAGGGAATTCTGTGGAAATATGCAAATGAGACGGTTATAAGAACGTGCGTTCCTAATCCACAACCAGTTCACCGTTGTTCAGCGATCCGCTAAGAGGTGTCATGTATTTTCAGTCCCTCCGCTCGCACGGATGTCTGTAGGGATTCGGAATTGGCTTTATACTGTCGGTCTATAGGTCCAAGGGTAATTAGTCCTAGAAAAAATAGACAGCAGCTCTCTAAGCCACTCAGATCCATTAAACAAAGTTTATTACTAGAATTAGTCATTTTTCTTCTATTCGGACAAAATAATTTTTTCTTCGTCGTTCGTTCTCTAACTTTATATCTCTCTAACACATACGGAATTATTCAATCTCCCTTCGTTCTCATGTTCAGTAAGTTCACAAATGCACAAATTAAAATATAAATCTATATATATATATAACAGTTCAGTAACTGACTCACTGACTGACTGACCGACTGACATACAACGCACAGACCAAACCGCTGGACCTAAAGGGATGAAATATTGCATGGCGATTCTTCTTAAAGTGTAGGGGTGCACTAAAAAATATTTTTGAAAAATTTTTCTTAGATTTTTAAAATAACATTTTCAGCTGTTTAAGTAACTTTTTTAAGTGTGCATTTAAAATAATAATTTGGGGGTATAAAATCTATATCACGGGAAATATCGTAAACATTCCTTTAAAATGAAATCTTTTTCGAATCTTTACCTCCATTTTCTGATTTTTGATGAATTTTTAAATATTAATTTTCAGAAATAAATTTATTAAATGCTGATCACGCGATTTCTTTTTCTGGTACAATAAATAAATTTATCGTCACGTGCATAACAACTAAATAAACAGAATTTTTTTTTTTTTTCTTGGCTAATGAGGCAGACGATTGGACATTGTCCAAACAAATATTAAAATACAGTAAAAGATATTATGTTCTTCAAACTGTACTAAATTAACTGTACTATATTCTTTAATATTTCCTATTACTTTAATTTGAATATTCTCTTCTACATTATTTTGTCTATAAAAATATCTCTTACGATTTTTTTATAAATTTATTTTTGGGGTTTTGTTTTACATCAATTGTATACATTGGTCATCGTATTTATTATTATTATATATATATATATATACATTGGCATTAATTGCATACAATGACCGTTGTGTTTAATTTGAATGAACTCCGTAGCGAAGTACGAGTTTTCAGCCAGTGTATGTATATAAATTCCAGATACATAAAAACAAATATATTTTTTTTTATTTCTAAACGTCATAATTTGTTTTCTTTTTGAAATCCAGAACAAATAGATTCTTTTCTGTTCATGTTTATAGCTTAATATTTCTCTAACTCATACCATGCTATTCAAACCACATTGAGTCCTATCATACTCATTACCAGCTAGTGATAAAATTTTTATGGGTTGTTTCTTTAGTGTCTGCTTTCGAAGATCTTGATCTTATTTTTGCTAACGTAGGCGAGATTCCCCAACTCGGTACATCCCTGATCCCGTGTTTGTCGGGTTTTTTCTCGAACAAGATAGTAAAATTAAAGACATGTTCCAAAATTGGAAAGTATAAAGTTTGGAATGTTCTTCTCGGAGTTTAATAGCTTTATATATATATATATATATATATATATATATATATATATATATATATGTCGAGCATAAGACTAGGTCCGCCATATTAAATGATGTTGCAGTCCTTGGTAGTCCGGTGGCGTAAAAGAAGGCAGTCCAACTCAAGGAAATCATATTAATCCAGTTTTATAAGGTTTATTTCTCAATCTGTAAGTAACAACTGATCCAAAATAGCGCATATCTTAACGCTCGCCATATCGGAATTAGAGACGTGGTGAACGACACATGTCCATCCTCAATTAATTTATCCCGCGCTCTGACAATCTCACGGCCAACTCCGCGCGCCAACTCTCCCTGCACATTTGCAGCGCCCAATGTAGACATCTACTCCATGGAGAATTATATAAGAGTTTCTCTTCGAACGCTTAACCACAGACGCGCCAAGATTATATAATGAAAAGGGGAATTTCCCTTTCCCAATGAGCCCGTCTTGAAATCTGAAATACAAGAGGCGAATTACGCCACGAAAATATTTTAATTCCCAAACCCCTTTTAAATTTACATTAATTATTCTTTTCCCAACAAAGTTCTGACATATATATATATATATATATATATATATATATATATATATATATATATATATATATATATATATATATATATATATATATATATATATATATATATATATATATATATATATATATATATATATATATATAAATATATATATATATATATATACTAGCGGAAAACCCGCACTTCGCTACGGAGTACATTCAAATTAAATACAATAGTGAATGTATGCAATTCATGCCCCTCCCCCCAATATATATATACCCAACAAACACAGAGGCATCGGGCCGGGGCCGGATGATTCCGGCCAGCCGATTTCTCCATTGCCGGGCCGGCTCATTAGGTCAGTATCGGATCCGTCACGGGCTTGTCCTCTCGCCCGCGACTTCCCCGTCGAGTTCTGGGCCGCTTCCGGTAACAATGAAGCTATCGTGCATCCGACTGCGTACCGTGATTGAACCGCAAAGTTCCCGTCGATGTGGACATACGGCCTCACCATTGCCGGAGGCTGACGGGTCGGTTACGGGAGCAATAATTCGTGTCGACAGGCCGTCAAATACCCATCTCGAAACCATCAAAGCGCCGTCGATCAGGGTTACTTTCCAGTGCTGGTCCATAATTGGAATTCCGACAGATTTTCTAAGTTTTTCTTAGACCCCTTCCTTTCACATGCTTTTTATTTTTATTAATGAGATTGTTTATGATAACAGTACTTGTGATAACAGTGTTTATGATAACAGTACTTGTGATAACAGTGTTTATGATAACATTTGATATACATCAGATGATATATATCTGATATATATCTGTAGATATCAGATGTTATATATATAATACTTGATATATATAACATCTGATATGTACCCTTACACTTTATTTCTTTTTTTTCTGGCTCTCCATGTATAACTAGTATTAATATTTTTAACTTTCCTCTTTCTCTCGTGTATTTTCAGGTAATAGAAAATATTAATCTCTGCTAAAACCTAAAATTTTTGTTCAGAATAATCCCTTAAAATTATATTTTGTACATGTTATTTTAAGTAAAGTTCGTAAATGTTCTCGAGATAAGAAAATTATAATATTTTCCATAGAGGAAATTTATTTCATTCTTCTCAAAGTTAAAAGTGAGGTGTATTATATATTTGAAAACCAGGAATTACCCGATTATATAACTTTAATTGTTATAATTTATTTGAAAATGATTTAAAATTAAAATTGAAAGTAGTTCAATGCTTTATAAATTTTGTTCAGTACTTTTTTAGTAGTTGACAAGTGAAAAAATTTCATAGTTTTGCATATCAAAGAATGGTTCATTGTTAAAGCTTAGCTGTTCAAGAAATATTTTGTTTTGAGACATCTTCAAATACGTCTTGATAAGTTTATTCTTTGGTGATAAAAATAATAATATTCTGTCATCCTACAGTCTTATATTGCTGAATACGATAAGACTGAAAAAAGGACTGAACAAAATTTATAAAACATTGAACTACATTCAATTTTAATTTTAAATCATTTTCAAATAAATTATATAAATTAAGATTATATAATCGGGTAATTCGTGAATTTCAAATATATATTACACCTCACTTTTAACTTTGAGAAGAATGAAATAAATTTCCTCTATAGAAAATATTATAATTTTCTTTTCTCGAGAAAATTTACGAAGTTTACTTAAAATAACAAGTATAAAATATAAACATACCTCTCGGTCATTGTCCAATGACGGTATATTAAAAAAATGTTGGAAATAAATAAAATCCCACACAGTCGAGCATCGGAGAGATAGGAAATGTTCAACCATGTAGAGAACTGCAGACATTAACTGTGTCGGAATATAATTGGCATAAATAGCGTGCGCCATAGGTTTCGCCCAAACAACATCGCCAATTTTTATACGTCTTGTATAAAAGATTGGCGACTGCCCAAAGAGCATTCCCGTCTATTTTTAGAAGTACCCCCACTCATTCTCAGAAAACGGTCCTTTCTGCTACTTGCACGTGCAAATGTCCACGGAGGGAGGACACAAAGGAATCTGACCACCCCAAGCGAGGCACAGCACACAGCTGGAAAGTCGAGAGGGGGAGGGGGTGGGAGGGGGGGGGTTTGCGGATGCGCGGTTAAAAAAACTTAAAACTAATTTATTAGTAAAATAATGAATATAAAAATATTATCATCATGCTAGATAACTACTTAGAGTTAAAAATGAATTTTACAAGTATAACTGGAAATAAACAAAACTACATTGGTTTTAAAAACGCTACTCCACGTAGCAACCAGTTGGGAAATACATTTTTCGTTTTTGTTTTAACACGTTTTAACCCATCAAATAGCGTCGGTTAGGGCGGTTTTTGTCAGGTTGCAGGAAAATACTATTTTATCCCCTGAGCCTATAAATCACGGCCCGGGATAATTTGCACTATATTAATTTTGAACGTGTCCACCTCAACAACTGAAAAACAAAGCTTTTTGTCTCTAATTTTTGTGCTGGATTTTGTGATTGCTGACCAATAAAAATATTTCACAGGTAAGGAAACTTGATATTTTTTCATTAAAATATCACAGCACCTCACTAGAATCAGCAGAAATCCATCAAATATGCCTCATTATTTACAGTGGCTCCCAAAAGTGTTCGTACACTTACGATTTTCAATGAAATAGAGGTCTATCCATTAATTAAAATGAATATTTCAGAATGCGTATTTAACAATAAGATGTATAATCTATTCTTCACAAAACTACATGAAATATTTTAAAAACATAGTAAAACTTTATTTTTAAGAAACCAGTAATCAAAAAGTAACAAAAACTTTATCCCACAACAGTCATCGAACACTTGTAAAAAAATCTCTACTTATAAGAAAATATTCTAATTTTTCGTTAAATTAATATTTAGTAGGATATCCTTTAGCATCAACAACAGCTTTTAAACGTCTGGGAATGGATTGCACTAGTTCTTTTGTAATTTCTGCATCAATGTTCCTCCATTCTTCCATCATAATTGTTTTTAGTTCGCTTTTTCTTTTAAAAATGTCGTGTTTTCGTACTCGAACCTCCAGTTCTCTCCAAAAATGTTCTATTGAGTTTAAATCTGGCGATTGAGGTGGTGTTTTCAAAACTTGTGGACAATTATAGAGACACCAGAGGCGAACGTTGAGAGCCGTGGGCTTAGGATCGTTATCTTGATTAAAAAAAATTAAAAATTTCAAATACCCAAATTTTAGGCTGATAATTTTAAATTGTCTCTTAAAATATTTATATAAACAGCACGATTCATTATGCCATCAATAAATACCAAATTACTTAGTCCTGATGTTGACATGCACTCCCACACAAGGACACCTCCACCGCCATGCTTAACTGTTTCTACTAAGTTCTTAGGATTAAGTTCCTCATTTTTTCTTCTCCATACAATTATACGCCCATCGGAACCAAAATGTTAAACTTGCTTTCATCGGCAAATAAGACATTATTCCAATACGTTTGGGGTTTATTTATCATAGATTGTGCGAAGGAAATCCTAAGCTTTCTGTTTTTCTCACTCACAAAAAATTTTCTACGGACAGAACGCCCATATAATCCAGCTGCTCTGAGAACTCGTCGAACAGTTTCAGGTGAAATTGAAGTAGAAAATGTTTCATTAAATTCTGCAGAAAGTTTTACAGTACTCAAACGTAGATTTTTCACAAATTTTCTAATTAAAAATCTCTCATCACGTTTTGTTAACTTTGCCGGACGACCTTTTCTTATCTTGATTTTGATCCGATTTTCTTCTTTAAAGCGTTTTATCACATACTGCACAGTATAATGGGATAAATTAAGTAATTTAGCAACATTCCGAACTGATTTACCACAACTATGATGAAAAATAATCAATTTTCGATCAATGCTGTTTGTTGTTTCTTTGCAAGCCATTTTTAAATAATAAATAGAATATTACGGAATAGGCAAGCAAAAATTAAAGCCAAATGATATTTTAAATGCCACCACAATTCAAAAATAAAAATAAAGCGCCAGGCGATAATTTTAGTTATGAATTTATCCGAAAATATTTCAGTGTACGATGACTTTTGTGAGATAGTTTTTGTTACTTTTTGATTATTGGTATTTTAAAAATAAAGTTTTACTATGTTTTCAAAATATTTCATATAGTTTTGTTAAGAATAGATTATAAATCTTATTATTAAATGCCCATTCTGTAATATTCATTTTAATTAATGGATAGATCCCAATTTCATTGAAAATCGTAAGTGTACGAACACATTTTGGAGCCACTGTAGGTGTTCATATTCAAAATGAACTATTTCCCTTTTGGAACAAAAAATAAGACATGAAATAATATCATTCTTAAAATTTTGTAAATATTATTCTACTATTTTAGATTCCACCCCTGATCTAAGCTACCAAGACCGACTTACTGTTGTTGTAAGATTTGTTCTATTAAGTAATAAATCAAAGCAAATGGTAATTAGGGAGCATTTTTTGGGGATTTATTTCAATATCAGATTTCCTTGAAACAGATAAATCAAATAGGTCTACAAAATGTAAATATGTGGAAAGTATGTTACATGATCCATTTAAAAATGAAAAATATATTATAGCTGAAGATTTATGCGATGAAACTGACAACATTGCCCTCTATATTTCCCTTGAAATGAACGCGTTAAATGTGATTCAATACCTATTTACAAACAACCTCATCTATTTGTGTCCAGATTTAGTGATTACCATACGAATTTTATTAACATTGCCTGTGACTGTGGCTAGCGGGGAAAGAAGCTTTTCAAAACTTAAAATAATAAAAAATTATTTGAGGTCTACAATGGGACAAGAAAGGCTTTCAGACTTATCTATTATTAGCATCGAAAAGGACATTTCGGAAGATATAGATGATCAGATATTCTAACAGAATTAGCATTAAAAAAAGCAAGGAAAGCAAAGATTATCTTTTTGACTGACTTATTAAGTATATGTATTAATAGATATGTGTTGTATGTATTTAATATAACGTATTCATTTAGTTGTTATATCAATACATTAATAATTATTATGTTAGGTTATAAAATTAAAAAATAAACTGAAATTATAATATTTTCTGTAATTCGTTGTTTCATTTAAGGTAAAAATATTTCAGAGAAATTTCAATTAATCCATACGTTATGAGGGGGGGGGAAATTATTCTCGCACACGTATGGCAGCTACCCTAGAAACTGCCCTGTATTTACTAGCACATTAAAAGCTACTAAATTACTGTCAACATTTACATACATACAAACACACACTTTCTAATTTTATCTCTGATGAGATGGAGTTTGTTTTTATGAAGCATATTCGAAAAATATGAATACAGTTCATATCAATGGGTGCTAAAACTTATAAAGTATTTGTACCTACATTTACATATACGTTGGTCTGCTATATGAAATTTATTTTCAGTCATCAATTATTTTTATTTCATTTCCTAGATTCATTCTTTATTGTTCTATACATCACTAGCTATAAAGTATGCGAATAAATACTGTAAAAATGACGAATAAAATTCAATGTACCTCAATATTTTAATAAGAATATTATGACTGTATAGAGGTTTAAAAATGTATGATATGTTTTTAGTGTTTAATCTGTTAAACATTTATTGAAATGCATTCGGACGCAATTTCATTTAAAAGAGAAATGTCACTCGAAGTATTTTACTTTATGCTATGAATATATCTATCTTCTGATAAATAAAAACGGTCATGTTATTCATTACAAAATCAATATACTTACCCCCCCCCCCGCGAAAAAAAAGTGCCGAAAATAAGCTAAAATGGTCATGTTTCTATAAAAAAAATGGCTCCAATTCCTGCGTCACGAAATATTTAAATCATGAAATAATTATCAACACCATCACCGAAAAATTTGAAGTCCAAATAAGTGTAACCCAGCGGTCTACCAAAAAACGAAATGTAGCGCCTAACGAAATTGATATTGGCCCAATGGAACTGGTGGTAGGGTTGCCAAGTAAATCGCAGAGAACCTGAGTATGAAATGAAGCGCCAGATAGATACCCGCTTTGGCATCCAAGAGAGTCTGCCGAAAAGTCCGTCTTAATCAAAATGAAAAACAAATTTAGGCAGGTACTACTCTTTACTCTCTTGTGCATAAACTCTTGATCGAAAAAATTATCCATTTGTAAGTGGATGTTTATTTCATTTCTATATAAAAGCCAAAAATAAATTAATATAATCTAACAATAGTTGATGTCTGTCAAAACACGACGGCTAGATAGTAAATGAATGTACTAATACACAAATTATATTCAACACATCATTGTCAAATGTTGAAAATCATAATAATGCGCAGAAACAAATGGTGATTAAGCGGCTTCACGCTTAGTGAGTATCTAAAGACAAATTTAAAAATGTCACTGAGCATGTGCAGAAAGCAATTTTTTTTAATTGTAAATTATCGCTAATTAAACAGCATGAAATAAACAATTTCCATGAGGTTTACTGTTGTATTTCACAAATATAATTATCATGAAAATAAATAAGGCAGAGATAGATCTAGAGAGACTTCTCGGAATAAACGTGTTTACCATTAAAACATGTCACTGAGCGTGCGCGGAAACAGTGAGTTTCTAAAGACAGATTTACACATGCCACTGAGCATGCGTAAAAATCAATTGTAAATTATTACTAATTAATGGAAATTGCTGTCATAAAAACCAAATTTAACAAATCTACAGATTACAATCTTTCGTTTAAGACCAAAATGAAGTAAATTGATGCAGTAGTTTTCTCTCTCGGACTGCCCAAAAAGTCGGCTTAGCAAATTAAATATATAGATGATATATATTATGCATATATCACATAGTATAAACGAAAGATTATATTATGTCAGCCGTATACTTCTGATATAATTCAATCTTTTCATACAAGGAAAATTATGTGAATTTTTCGTACAAAAGAAGTTTCACAAAAGTGAAATAAATATTTATGAAAAGTCTGTTTAATCTAATCTTCGCCTTCCCTTTCAAATCCATAATTCTGATGCAGATTTCTGTTACTTGTGGTTACGAACCGGACTATCGATTCCGGGACGTACAGGGAGAGCGGTTTCGGGTCGATTCCTATCCAACCATCACCGGCCCTCAAACGGGTACACACTACGGGATTCCGCGTCGGAGATTCGCAACGGTACGGATCATTTTCCCCGACCCTATCGTTCTACCGGCGCCTCCAGAACCGGCCCGTCAAGTTGCCGTCAGTCTTGTGTTTGTTGGGTATATATATATATATATATATATAAATCATAAGGGATATTTTTAAAGACAAAATAATGCAGATGGAAATATTCAAATGATATCTAATAGCACATACTAAAGAATATAGTACAGTTTGAGGAACATATCTTTTACTGTATTTTAATATTTTTGGGGATAGTGTCCAATCGTCTGCCGCATAAAAAGAAACATAATATTTTTTTGTCTATTTCGTTGTTATCACGTGACGATAAATTAATTTAAAGTACCAGAAAAAGAAATCACGTGATCAGCATTTAATAATTGAAATTCTAAAAATTAATATTTAAAAATTCACCAAAAATCAGAAAATGGAGGTAAATATTCGAAAAATATTTAATTTCAACGAAATTTTTATGATCTTTCTCGTGATATAAATTTTATAACCTTCAAATTTTTATTCAAAATGCAAACTTAAAAAAAGTTACTAAAATAGCTTGAAAATTTAATTTTAAAAAATCTAAGAAGAATTTTGAAAACTCTTTCTTAGTGCACCCCTACACCATAAGTGGAATCGCCATGCAAAATTTCAGCCCTTTAGGTCCAGCGGTTTGGTCTGTGCGTTGAATGTCAGTCAGTTGGTCAGTCAGTTACGGAAGTGTTATATATATATATACATACCGGGTGATCAGAAAGTCAGTATACATTTGAAAAAGTAATAATTCACGAAATAATGTAGGTAGAGACTTAAAAATTGACACACATGCTTGGAATGACATGGGATTTTATTGTAACCACAAAAAAGACCACAAAAACAGATGTAATATAATATAATATAATATAATATAATATAATATAATATAATATAAAATAATATAATATAATATAATACAATATAATATTAAAATGATTAAAGTAAACTAATATTGATTGCATGCACTGTACAACTTACAATACCATATAATTGCAACATACTCAATTCGAACCTGCATTAATTAAGGGTGACGCTTCTATAATTATAACGTTAAATTAAACTTATAACTTTATATTAACTCTGATTTGTTTGGAATATCATCGTCTAACTCACAAAGCAGTTATAAAAAAGATTCATAAATAATTTACGAAGCACTTAATTATTATAACATGAAAAAAAAACACATCAATGTAACGATACAAGGAAAGTCATTAGATTACTTTGTAATGAGATAAACTGCTGAAATGGAAGGAAACTGTATTTCTGTTTTTGCTACAATTCCGCTGATAATTGTACGTCACTAAATGTTTTCTCATCAGGCATCACTACTCTAAAAGTTTCTTTACATCGAATATTCATGGATATAAAGATTCCTCCCCGTTTCCATTAAATAGGAGTACTCTAGCTTTACCGTTATCGGTAACAACAATAAACGTAAATAATACTCGTTGATCTAAAATTTTCTTTTGTATATAAAAAGTATCCCAATTGTATGGCATTTTAGCTTCTACGAAACATAAATCAAAGGAGGAAGTACAGCTATTCAGGAAGTTCATATCTATATAATCTATAAAACAGTTCCGTAACTTGTAAGGTATACACAAGATTCGATTACCAAGAATCGAACTTTTGAGTGAATTAAAGAAGCTGCTTTAGATATGCTAATTTCGGCATACGCGCTTAGTATAAATACCACGCAGCGTCATTAATAAAAGAAGGGGAGGTAGTTAAGGTTGAAAAGGTGTTATCCTGCGCTAGTGCTTAGCGGGCCAGAAGTTTACATGGCAGTACTGCTGGTTTGACTTACTGTTCGTGAGTATAAAAATATATTGTTCTTGAAAGCTGTGTTTATACATTCCGTACAAGTGTACGTATGCTTATTGCTGTAAAAGCCAATTATATGTGCAACGAATTCAATAAACATTGTTTCATGTATAAACTGTGTGTGGTTCAAATTCAAATAGAGAGCCACTTCAAATTATATACACCCAGGTCTGTGTAGAAGTGAGCAAAGAAACTCTATACTGGCGCCCGAAAGATATATATACCCTGGTAGTTAGCGTTACATTTGTAACGAACAACATAATTGAAATTAAAAACTGTGTACTGTGAACTTATATTGATAAAATTGTTGCAAGTACTTATATACTATTTAAAAATGAGTGTTGTAGAACAAAATCCTGCTGGAAATTTTCCTCAGGTAATTATGGTTCAGCATTTTGCGCCATTCGAAGCCACCTTCAATGGCGGCCCCTCAAGCCAATTCCTAAAGAAAATTCAGCATTACTTTCAGCAACAATGCACCCCAGAGGGAGATAAACTTAAAATTGCTCTAGCCGCTTTAAGAGGTAGTGCATTTCAGTGGTACACATGCATGCAAAGCAGTAATCTGATTTTTGACTATTTGTCATTCAAGCAACAGTTTCTTAGTGTTTTTCCAAAGACCTTTAATCAAAGTGAAATTGAAGCGGAAATTTATTCGCTAAGGCAACGTGAAGGTCAGTCTGCATTAGATTTTGCTATGGAAAAGATTTCCAAGTGTGAGGAATATTTAGAAGGGGTGACGGAAGCGATAATCTTAAAAATAGTTATCCAGCGTTTGAAGCCAAGTGTTCAAGATTTTTTAGATAATCAAACAATTACAAGCAAGGTTACCCTCCTTCAAGCTTTAGCTAAATATGACAATAGGCATTTCTTCGCTACCCCTCACCGTCATTCAGGTACGAGAAGTTTTATACAGCCGCGCCAAAATTTTTCGCGAGTTTCAAACCAGCAGCGTAAGCAGTACCGCAGGCAAAATAATAGAAGCGCACTGCGTTATAATGAAATTAGTGCTCTTAAAGTAAATAATATGGAAGCACCTTACTTGCACTGGCAAGTTGATTCACATGATATGGTTCAACCTGTTGAAACTGTGTGGTCAAATGTATTATTTTGTCCGAGTAGTAATCATTATTTTGAGAATAGTGAAAGTCAGGGTATTTTTGTGGCTTATAAAGAAAGTGAGTCTAGCTGGAATGATGAGGTAATTCCAGAACAAATTTCTGAAAATAGTGCCGATACTAATGCTAGTGGTTTAGAAAATAAATCATCTGACACTTCTATTAATGCTATACCTGATATTTTAGATGATATTTACACATCTGTTAATGAAGGAAATTTAGTAGATGACGAAGTATGCGTTACGGAAGTTAGTGAATACTTATTAGTTGACGATAATAAAAAATCTTTAAACGATATTAGGAACTCGCTAGGTAATGATGATATTATTTCAAGTTTCCATCCGAATGAGGATTGTGTAGGCCAGGTTGATAATATGGTTTTAAATAAAGTACATGAAAACCATACTGAGAGTCAGGATGAAAAGTTGACACAGAATTATACTGTAAGTAGTTTAGCTGATGCTTCGGAAGTTATAGACGTAGGTTGTATTAAAACGCACCAGTACGAAAAGCTTAATCTTCCTAAAACTGAAGCAGTGTTAACGAATATAAATGATAACGATTCTGATGTCGCAAGTTTCAAAGAGACTTTTTCGTCAAAAGAGGATAAAACTAAAGTTAAGGGGGATAAAAAACGAGAAAAAGCGCCTTCAGGTTCCAGCATTAAAACTGCTAATACTGAAGTAATTAAGGCGGTAAACAAGAAGTCGTATAAGCACAAATACGAAAAACAGAGTCAGGTTGTTGAAAAAGTAGAATCTGCATTAAAATCTAATACCGATACAAGCAAAAGTACGAAGCAATGTAACGTGTGCACTACAAAAACTCTATCAAAGGATGAAAGTGGCACACATAAGGTACACAAGGTTATGAAAAGGATAGATGACAATTTTAAAGCTCCTTTGCATAAGTACAGGAAACGCAAGATATCAGCCGCCCAGCAAGGTTGGCCTCCTCCCAAGAGACCTCCTGTCCATCGTCCAGCCGGACCAGCGCCTCAGGACCTACGACCTGCTGCACAAAGGATGCCCACATGGTCAACGAACCCCTTTACTAGGACTGCGACCATGAAGAGAGGTTCCACGGATTGGATAGACTGGTGCAAGGAAGTTGCTGCATTCATGAGGAACATGTCTTGTATCAACTTTCTTATTCTAACTCCCACCCTTTAATAAAACCGAACCAAATTGGTTTGAAATTTCCCATTGTATATACTGTGTAAACATTTTGAGGGGAAGGAGTGAGCCACTGAAAAAAAACGGCATACTGTTGTTTTATAAATTTTTGAAGGGGACATGCAGTGACTAGGAAAAAAAACATACTGCATAATATAATAATTAACTAACTAACATACTAACTTCACAAAACATAACACATATGCATTATAAATTGGGGGAGAGCAGATACAAACAGTCAAGAAATGTCATGCTGTGCAATTGTGTTGACACTTTTAATTAATATAGATCTTCTAGGGCGCAGTTGGCAGCCCAGTATCCGCAACTCTGCAAATCCACTGTTTGATGGTGTCACCTGGACCCTTCGGGGTTAGTTTTGTAAAATGGTAGTGGCGTTTTTCCTCCACACAACGTGTGGAAGGTTTTTTTTGGCTTTGCCACCCATTATGTAAAAAGTCAGACCAGCACGCGTTTTCAATTAGTTAACTGAAGCCGTTCAGACCTCAGTTACCTAATTTTTTTTCGAGGGAGGCCAGTGTAAGGTATGCACAAGATTCGATTCCCAAGAATCGAACTTTTGAGTGAATTAAAGAAGCTGCTTTAGATATGCTAATTTCGGCATACGCGCTTAGTATAAATACCACGCAGCGTCATTAATAAAAAAATTGGAGGTAGTTAAGGTTGAAAAGGTGTTATCCTGCGCTAGTGCTTATCGGGCCAGAAGTTTACATGACAGTACTGCTGGTTTGACTTACTGTTCGTGAGTATAAAAATATATTGTTCTTGAAAGCTATGTTTATACATTCCGTACAAGTGTACGTATGCTTATTGCTGTAAAAGCCAATTATATGTGCAACGAATTCAATAAACATTGTTTCATGTATAAACTGTGTGTTGTTCAAATTCAAATAGAGAGCCACTTCAAATTATATACACCCAGGTCTGGGTAGAAGTGAGCATAGAAACTCTATAAACTGTCTGACTGACTTACTGATTGATTGACTGACTGACATACAACGCACAGACCAAACCACTGGACTTAAAGGGCTGAAATTTCGCATTGCGATTCTTCTTATAGTGTACGGGTGCACTAAGAAGGATTTTTGCGTTTAAAATAATACTTTGAGGGTTATAAAATTTATATCACGATAAAGATCCAAAAACTTCCTTTAAAATGAAATCTTTTTCGAATCTTTACCTCCATTTTATGATTTTTTGGGACTTTTTAAAGATTAATTTTTAGAATTTAATTTATTAAATGATGATGACGTGATTTCTTTTTCTGGTGCATTAAATTAATTTATCGTCACGTGCATGATAACGAAATAGACAAAAAATTATTTTTTTCTTGCTATTGCGGCAGACGATTGGACATTATCCAAAAAAATATTAAAATACAGTAAAAGATATGTTCCTCAAACTGTACTATATCAACTGTACTATATTCTTTAGTATGTACTATTAGATTTAATTTGAATATTTTTTTCTACATTATTTTTTTCTATAAAAATGTCCTTACGGTTGTTTTATAAATATATTTTTTCGATTTTTTTACATCAATTGCATACATTGATCGTTGCATTTATTATAAATATATTTATACATATTTTTTTGGCATTAATTGCATACATTGACCGTTGTATTTAATTTGATTAACAACCGAATTTAAAATGCGAACTTCGAAAACGAACGAATTACGAAACGAACTAAGAAAACGAATTTCTGTTTGCTGTGCTAGTATTTTCTTTCTTTTCTTGAGTTGGTATCTGCATTATTTTATTGTTAAAGCAATTCTTTTCGCTGCTTAAATTAGTTTATAATCGGTAGCTTTTTTTCCGTTTGTCAAAGAATTATTGCGTGATTATGGATAAAGCAAGTGATTTTTCTCCTAGAAAACTAGCTGTGTGTAGTATCTCATCCAAGAAAATCACTATACACAACACGAAATCGCTAAAAAGCAAAAAAATCTCAAGCATCTGTGTGTAGAATAAAAAGATATTTTGACTCCAAATGTGAATATGGAAATTCTAGAGTAAGTAAATGCGGAAGGAAAAGTAAATTTTCTGCAAGAACTGAAAGGAAATTAATTCAAATTGCTAAATCTAACAGAAGAGCAACTAGTCATGAACTAAAAATCTCTCTGCAAGCGTATGGATTAAATGTATGTGATTCTTCTATCCGTAGAAAGTTCATCTCAGCTGGACTCAGTGCTCGTCGTCCTCGAAAAAAAGCTAAAATCACATCTGCTATGGCAAAGAAGAGATTTGCTTGGGCACAAGTTGTGCAAGAACAATTCGGAAATGACTGGAGCAAGGTGAGAAATATTAATTTTCCTTTAATTAATCAGTTGAATTCAAGTTGTTAATTTCTTTTCCTGAAATCATTTTTTTTTGTATACTGACTAAAGATACAGAACTGTTTATAAATTTGATTAAAAATTTCTTTATAAGAATATTTCTCTACAAATTACTTACCTTAAAGTATTTTTTATCTTTTAGGTACGTTTTTCTGATGAATCAACGTTTACGATATCAGAAGAAAACAGTCAGTATGTCTGGTGAAGAACCAGTGATGAATTTTCCCCAAATTGCATAGCACAAACGGTTAAACATCCTACTAAAGTAATGGTTTGGAGCGTAATGTCTACTCAGGGTACTGGACGATTATATATTGTAGAAGGCATGATCAACTATTATTAATATAAAAAGTGCTTGAACAAAGACTAATTCCACAATTAAAAGACTGGTTTTTCAAATGGAGACTTGATGGAGACTTGATTGATCTAGAAATTAAACTTTTATCTAGTGTATTTCCCCTTAAGCTGTATATATATATATATTTAGAACGCATATGTGAATGAATCTACTAAAGTCGTGGGAAATGGTATCCTTCGCGGTCAGTCTATTTATTAAATGATTGCAATCACCCCATAAGATTGACATTTGTAATGACTTGCTCAAACAGAAGGTTCTGGCCATTATTGAGGAGAAGACGTGCTGTTGGAGAGTAGTACATATATGAAAATGGTCAGGAGTGAAGAGTGGAATAAAGTATCCTTACTTTCAACTGAATCTTTTGAATTTAATGCCCCAATATGTAAAATTATGATTACGGTATGTGAACCTCCTATATATATGTAAAGAATCCGGAACCAAAAACAGAAGAGGAAAGTAGACGTTACGGCAAACGGTAACTTGGATTGTAGTCGTTGGCTTGAGTTGTTAGCAAATCCAGTAAAAAAAGTCCACTTTATGGAATAATTAATTTATTTTACTAGTACACATTACTGATGGCCAATACAGATAATTAGTTGAGATAAAAATTTATAATGAATATAAAGCGTTGAAGAATATTTAGAACAGCTATATACACTGAAGAGATAAGACGTTGTATGAGTCGATTAGTTCAAGCTATGATGCTAAGTGAGTGCGCAGTTAAACTTCCGCAACAGGACATCGGAAAGATAGCAATGTTTGTTCACGTGATCATTTATGGTGTGGCAATCCCAGCAAGATCTCGCCGCCACAAGTAAACGCATCATCAGGACAGGCACAAATTGTAATGTAAAATATAGGATAGTATAAGTGTTAAGGAAAGGGACAGATAAATTAATACAATAGAATCAATAAGTATTGTGGTCGTTATTACATATATTATATATATATATATATATATATATATATATGTGTGTGTGTGTGTGTGTGTAAGTAACATCATGACCAGGAGGCGAGCAGCAGGTCGAATTATTTTAGACGGCGTTCGGCCACGATGTCACACATTAATTTTCCCGCCTACAATGTCGTTGGCAAGTAATGTTTCTCAGCATCTCAAAAGTAGTTATAAAGAACTGGCCCCTCAATCTTCACACATCTCGGACACACACATCACACCGCGATTCTCAACAAACCTTTATTTTCGTATCAAATGCTACATCTTTACATGACAACAGAAATCCGTGGAGTGCCAACATCTACATGATGCCGAGCCTTATATAGATTTTTCAGAGTGGACCGTCACGTGATCATGAAAGGAGAAGTTAATTGGCTAATGTTTAGGAGTGGCGTAATGCTTATATAATATTTGAGCGGAAGTAATGAAATTTTCGTACTCACGCCACGCATGCTTTGTTCTTATAATCAAAAGCGAAATGCCCAAGGGAATTTAGAATAAGCTAGGATTTGAAAAATCCTAGCTTAATGTTATTTGTCATTTAATGTTATATATATATATATATATATATATATATATATACAGTGGAATCTCGATCGAACGTTTTCGGATCCATCGTTTTTCCGTATGTATCGTTCATTTTATCCAGTCCCAAAGATCATATTGCTTTGTTATGTTTCCGCATCTATCATTTTCCCGCATTTATCGTTCATTTCAATCGGTCCCTTGAAAAACGATAGATCGAGATTCCATGTGCATTAAAATTCCTGTGAGCCATTAATCAAATGAAGAATTATCAAATAGCATTATAAATTTATTATGAGAATTGCTAGGAGAATATTTTTTTTCATTTGTATATTCAACTTATTTATTCAACAGTTAAATAAATAAGTTGTGGAAAACCTAATTCCTGGAAATGAAATTTTAGTTCTTAAACTCACAGAAAAAGTATTTTATACACGTAGTAAAAAAAAAACTCTAAATGCAGGAAGATACCGTTGATTAATGAAGAATTTTTCTGTTGGAGGGGAAAATTCCAGATAATCAATATCCTTTTTGGCATCAAAGAACTTGAATGCAATAAATAAACGTTATCAAAGATCTCAGAACAAATTCTTTTCATCTGTTTACAACAAAAGTAGTTCTGCATATCGGGATTTTAAAGGAAGAATATGAGTAAAAGGAAAAGATGAATTTTAGACAAAGAATTATTATTTACTACCATACATTAAAATTCATATAATGGAATATTTTCGAAAATACGTTTGTCGTTATTTTACTTTAAATAATAAATGGGAATAAAGCAATACATTGAACAACATGAAAGGTTACAGTTATCCATTTTTCGAAAGTATCTCACACTAAAAGAAATTAATAGCTATCCCTTTTTGTACTGTAACATTTTCTTTGAAAGAAGCTTTTATGTTATTAGCATACATATTCTCTATGGTGGAATATAACGTGAATATTGATTTTTTTATTGATATATTATATATTGATAGCTTTGATGAATGTTTATTTATTCAAGTAAAAATTTATGAAGAAGTATGAGAAGAGTATTCAAGAAATTTATTTTCGAAAGGATATAAGTCAAAAGTATTTATATAACAATGGGCGTATAAAAAATTTCTTCATAAATTTAGTTATTTTTATTTTTAATAAAATATGTAGAGAAATTTACAGAAAATAAATTACTATATCAGACACTAAAATTTATGTCGTATAAGTATAATTGTTTTAATCATATAAAAGTTTTTACGCTAAATCTAACTTGAAAATGCTTAAATGGGTAAATGATTCTTTTGCATTCTGTATTTAAATTTTCTTCTATTGAATGCTTTAAGGAATTGAATAAGATTTTAATATCTAAATGCACTTCAAAAGCATAAAGGGAAAAGTAAGTTTTTTGATCAAACAAGACGTTACATAATGTAAAAATTAAAAAAAAATCGTTTTCCTAAATTAACACCATAAAGGTACTGAAGTCCTAATGTTCATTACTTTTTTAGTTATTGTTTTAATTGGTGTTATTGTTGAGGGAAACGTGTTGTTTAGAGTGTGTTTTAGAAATGAACAAAATTATCTTATGTTTACAATTTCTGTGGAACATGAGGTAGAAATTAAAATAGCTGACTTCTAAATCATATTGAATTTAGTAATTGAAGTTTGGATGGTTGTGTGGTTTTTTTTTTTTTTTTTTTTTTTTTTTTTTTTTTTTTTTTTTTTTTTTTTGAGAGAGAGAGAGATACTTTCTCTTCATCGTTTAAATTTTGATAAAAATGTCCTAGTAAATGTTATAACGTTGTAAATAATTAAACGTTCCAGACGAAATATTGTCTTTACAAATTTTCATCTCTTTAAATCGCGAAATCCTTATAATACAACTTTCAGCTGAATGCCATCAAAAGAAGTAAAATTCCATTATTTATAAATACGTATTTTTTAATTTCAGAGGAATTGATAGTTTTTTTTCCACGACTTATCTGTTTGTGTTTACATATATTTCGGTATAAATTACTTTATTTCGTGTCTGTCTATAGTGACCACAATATAGGTATAAAAATAACTAAACAATTCAAAATTTGACTCCAAGCAAACAAAATGTAGCTCAAAATGTAAAGCGCATGCTTTGTTTTTAACACAATTGCTTGAAAAATAACTGCATATATTTTTTAACTGTTATAAATATGAAAGACTTTTCATGATCTATAAAAATCATATTAAAAAATTTTCAAATTCGACGTCAAACACCTTTTAGGGAAATTTTTGCTATAAGTAAAATATTCTTAAAATGGTTTTCTCAAAATCTAAATTCTTGAATACGGTTAAATAAACACAGAACAAAGGAAAGCTGTTGAAAAATTCATAAAGATACCCTCAGAGGAGTTTTAGACATATTTATTTAAAAATGATGAATAATAAAAATTCCATTCCGAGATAAGAAGATTTAAACAGTGTCGATATACAGTTCAGTGCGCTTGACAGTATGGATAAAAAAATATGCCTGACGATTTAATGAGTGGAAAAACCGTGAGGTTTGCATATTTTATTTCCAAAGCTCAAAATAGTTTTTAAGTGAAAAAATTTAAAAATAAGCTTTTATTATTTAAAATTTTGTATTCCCAGAAGTAAATACAAAAAAAAGACCAACAATTTGTAATAGTTAAAGCATCGAATCTAGAGTTAAAACAAGCATTTGACAGAAGGAAATGACACTGCAAAAGAATCTCACCTAATAATCACTAGATAATGCACTTTAGGTATACTTGATGCTGATTAGAAGGATTCACACACACATACATATATATATATATATACATATATATATATATATATATATATATATATATATATATATATATATATATATATATATATATATATATATATATATATATATATATATATATATATATATATATATATATATATATATATATATGATAATATTATTAACAACCTATAATCACCCATTCTGAACTTTCTCTCTGTTGTGGTAACCCCTTTTTCTACTCCTTGGCGAAACGCCTCGCCTTCCCACATACTAACTTCCTCCGCCAATTCTGGCAACTTCTCTGAGCTAATTCTTTTTTCGCGCTTTTACGAAGAGATGCTGGACAGACTCTAAGTGAATAAGATGTGTTATTTTATTCTTTAATAAATCCCTTTGTTCCTGAAGCTGACTTTCATTATTCCGGTCACGATGTACGCTCCTATTTCTTTAGATGTCCATTCGGGTCATCTCAAATATATATACATACACACACACACACACACACATATATATATATATATATATATATATATATAATATGTATATATAGTATATTTTAGCTTTGCATTGCGATTTAAATTAATTTCTCCTTAATTACTAATTTAAAATTTAAAATTACACATTAGAAATCTTATTTAAAAATGTTCTTTAAAATTTTCTCGAGACCAAAATTATATTCTTACCACAGGAGTTCATTTCCTATTAACAATTGCATTTTTTTAAATGATCGCTTTTTTTTAGTTACTGTTAACAAGCTAAGCTTTTAAAAAAATTTTTAAATCACATCAACATTTCAAAAATAAATTTAAATCCATCTAGCCTTTTTTTAAAATTATTGTCAGCTTCAAAAATGCCCATTAAGAGGTTAAAAAACATTCTTTTAATAACTTTGAAACAAGTGTTGTGATAGGAAAGTTTTTACGGTGGTTATAGTTACTGACATTGGTCCCCCCCCCAAAAAAAAAAAAAAATCCGTTAAGGTTTGACGGAAAATATTACACACTCTTTGATGGAGATTCTAATTAACATTTAATTTTCCTTTTCACGCTTTTTTTAATTTATTTCAAGGGAATAAAGTGATAATTTCAGTTTTACTTCAAGATTCTTTCAGGGGCATAATGTTATTTTATATCTCATGGAATCTAGTATTTTATGACTGCAAGAATATTTTACCCCTACTCTAAATTTTTGCAGAGTTTTTTAAAATATATTTGTTTGGAGAAAATTAAGAGAGTTATAAAAATGTTAAAGGAAATAATATTAAAGCATAACTTTGAATGAGAAAGAAAAATTAAAAAGCAATTTTTCTCTACCAGAATCTACTCTATACCAATTTACTCTATACCAGAGGTGGGGAGCGCGCGGACATGAGGCCGCATGCGACCTACGTGATCTTCTCTTGCGGCCTTCATGAAATCTATCACTTGTATTAATTAATAGTTAATTATATAGATTACAACAATTTTCAAACCAATAGAATTAAATAAAGAACGGCATGGTTGTATGTACAGTGTCGGCCAAAATAAAGTTGACATTTTGAAATTGTTGTCTAAAGTCGCTACAATTGCATATTTATCCAAATGACCTTTATTTACCTTGATTGTATGATACTTTAACTACACTTTATATGTAATTTAATACTCAGAGTTTCTTAACAATACTACCAGACATGTTATATGATCTCTGCACAAAAACTATTTTCTTACTATTATTGTTGTGACTGACTCAATGTACGTTAAAACGTATTATTTTTTCTGCAAAAAAATAATAATTAATGATTAATGTTATAACAAGTTTTTATCCTTATGTGAATACAAAAATATTTTATATTGTAACTTTTTATGTCAAATAATAAATAAATAAGGACTTAATTTTTTTTGTTATTTTTCTATGTAATGCACGAAGTTGTTAAAACTATATCTAACTATAATAATATCATAAAAGTCGCATTTATAGGTACATCAACTTATGCGACCTCCTTTATTTCTACCTAATTTACATGTGTCCTCTAATGGTAAAAAGGTTTCCCACCTCTGCTCTATACCAATAATTATCCGGACACGTGACGAAAATTCATGTGAAGAGATTTTCATAATTCTGGTAAAGGGTAGTCCACTTTTGGATCTTATTACAGAAAATACCCTCTTAGGAGGAATTTTGACCAATTTCAGGATTACATCAAGGGAAAATTTTTTTCCACTCTTCTTGCAAAGCCGATGCGAGTTATGTCACAGAACTGGGGAGTGTCGGTCTGGATCTCAATCGCCTTTACAATTCCTAACACAAATGCTCGATTTGGTTGAGACAGGGACACTGAGTTGGCCACAACCAGTGTTCCACACCCTAGTCCCTATACCACTGCATAGCAGCTCCACTTCTGTGTCATGGAACATTTTTATCCTGGTAGAGATAATCTTCAGTTCCGTAGTATTTCTACAGTGTAAGAAGGGTATGATTGTCTATAATGTCAATGCATCGATACCTCGTCATGGTAGCAGGAACAAGAACCAGTGGTTCAATACCATACCAGCAGAAAGCGCCTTATACCGAAACTCCACAGTTTGTACTACATACTCAGTCGGTCTCTATCTACACAGTCCGTGCTGGTCAAAAATGGTCGAAAATCAGTTTGGTGCTGTCTCCCGTCGCCAAATCACTGCATGGCCTCAGCGTGCGGCGTTTATTCCCCTTTTACTTTAAGGTGACAGTGGACTTTCAAAATTGAGAAATTTGTCCAAAAATTCGATTTTTATATTTTATTGAATTGTGAAACTTCAGACGAGTAGGAATGTGTTGCAAAAAGAACTTTTAATTTCTGTGATTACTTTCCAAGTTATACGAATTTGTATTTAATTTAGATCTTATGTGGTTACTAGTAGCAATAACTTTAAATGTGCTTTTCTCAAAATAAAAATTTTCATCTCATACGAATATTCAAATTGCTCCATGCGCAATTCTAATTGTCATAATGCTTTGAAATTTATGTTTTATATACTTAACTGTATATCAAATAAATGTTATTGAAAAAAAATTATGCTATGTAGCACAGAATTTCTAAATTTTGTACTTCAAAAGATGATTTATAGGTATTTTGCGTAATAAAAAGGGTGTTTTCACTATTATTATTATTTTCTCTTTATATTTTCTCTTTATAAGCAATAAGTTTCATTTTTAGTTCAATAAGGTATCCTGTAAATGTAAAATACCATATTATATGCAAAAGAAATGGGTATGGAACATTTTTCACTAGGCCAATTTTTGATATAATTAATAATTCATAATTCATAAATTATTAATATTTCATCTTTAAATTTTAACCAATTTTGCATATCTATAGTACTAATCACATATTCAAATTTCAAGTAAATCCATCCGAAACAAAAAAAAGATAGGTTTGAAGGTCCACTGTACCCTTAATCTTCAATTCACCGTTTCAGAAGCAAGCCGCTAATGATCTTCAAATTGAAAATGTGCGAGTACGCTCCCTAACATATGCAAAATAAGCGAAATGTGTAGGTGTCCGGAAAATTATTGGTAGGTAGCGTATCTATAATGACTCTAGATAAAACTTTGATTATTACTTGAGAAAGAGCTTTAGTCTCCAAAACTGTCACCAGTGAGTTAGTAAAAGGAAATTAAAATATATTTAGTTGCATTGAGTGTAGGGTCTCTAGTATAAGCACTAAACTGTACTAAAAATTAAAAAAAAATTCCTTATATTTTAAAAGTTACGAAATTTTTACCAAAATTCTATTTATTTACATAATTTTATATCACATTTGAAGTAAAAATATACGTATTTAATCAGTGCTGAATACTTTTGAAAAAAGTGTTCCAATTATAGCCAGATAGAATCAGTCTTTTTAGGAACACATAACTTTTCATTTTGAAAACTAATATTATCTGATTTTTTCATTCCTTATTATGTAACATTGTAAACAAAATAGAAGTGAAAAACAATATTTATCCTTATATCTCTATAATTATGATTTTTTGTATCTAAATTTTGCTGTATTTTTTTATATATATTCCTTCTTTACACTCATTAAACAAAAAAATGTCTATTTCCTATAAAATAGGAAAATCTCAGGTGTTGTAAGATTCTTGAAATATCTTACCAAGATAAAAAACCTTTTCTTTCAGTGAGTGTGGTATTAAGTAGAGTACAATAAATCTTCATGATTCTCCATCTGAGATTTCACTTTCTTTTATAGTTAGTCTTTTCAAAGTTAGCCCAAAAGGACAATGAAAAGGAATAGAGAAATATCCAAACTATGATCTTTGGATTTGTCTTTACATTATGGGATGAAATAGAGCTATACGAAATGGGATTTCTAGATACTGATACTTTTGTGCTAAGCAATAATTCCCCGTTTTTTAATTTACAGAGAAGATTATACATAAAAGTTTTACTTCAGCACATGGTCATCTCTGATTTCGTTGACAATACACAGTGAATGTTTTAATTCCAGTGTTTACAGGATATTACTCAGTCTATGCTCAGAGTAAAATCTGTATATATAAAACAGTTCCGTAACTGACTGACTGACTCACTCACTGACATACAAAGCACAGATCAAACCGCTGGACCTAAAGGGCTGAAATTTTGCATGGTGATTCTTCTTATGATGTAGGGGTGCACTAAGAAAGATTTTTGAAAAATTCTTCATATATTTTTTAAAATAAAATTTTTAAGCTGTTTTAATCACTTTTTTTAAGTTTGCATTTAAAATAATAATTTGGGGGTTATAAAATTTATATCACGAGAAGGATCATAAAAATTCCTTTAAAATGAAATCTTTTTCGAATCTGTACCTCTATTTTCTGAATTTTGGTGAATTTTTAAAGATAATTTTA
Organism: Dolomedes plantarius; assembly: GCA_907164885.2. NCBI lineage: Eukaryota > Metazoa > Arthropoda > Arachnida > Araneae > Dolomedidae > Dolomedes > Dolomedes plantarius. Next base: position 2,698,010 of record OU015490.1, on the reverse strand, counting down.
AAAATTTAATTTATTAAATTCTGATCACGTGATTTCTTTATCTGTTAAATTTATCGTCACGTGCATAACAACTAAATAGACAACATTTTCTTTTCTTGCTAATGCCGCAGACGATTAGACATTACCTAAAATAATATTAAAATAAAATAAAAGATATGTTCCTCAGATCATGTTCTTCAACTGTACTATACTAACTGTACTATACTCTTTCGTATGTCCTATTACATTTAATTTGAATATTTTCGTCTACATCATTTTGCCTATAAAAATATCCCTTGCGATTTTTAAATATATATATTTGTATGTATTGATCGTCGTATTTATTATAAATATATATACCGGGTGGTTATAATTAAACTTCCCCTATAAACGGCATCCTACAGCACAAACGGGTGAACGGAATGCAACCAAATTTTGTATATGGGCTATACACGAGATGCGCTCACGGAATTTCAAAAAAAAAAATAGTTCCAAAATGTCCACCAGAGGGCGCCTTTTCGGGAAAAACATGAAATTTAACACAATAAACGATCAAAACGGAATACAGAAACAATATTAACATTTATTGACTAGTTTCTGATCACCTTGTCCTCGAACCACATTAAGTAAAGGTAAGGGAGAAACAAAAAGAGTACATTTTGCAGAAACATGAACAGATTAGGACGAAATTGCACAAGAGGAGCAGTTGTTAATCGTATCCAGGACGATGTAGGGAAAGCTGCTCCACGTGACCACCGTCAGTCACCTGCAAACATTTGCCATCACAACTGATCAGTTACGATCTGCTGTTGAACACACTGTCCATCGAGTTGAAACTTTTCAGGTGACTGGCGGTGGTCACATTTAGCATCTTTCCTTACATCGTCCTGGACACGATTAGCAACTGCTCCTCTTGTGACATTTCATCAGCTGTTTTTTTCCCTCTCATTTAGCAATTGCCCACTGTTAATTATTTCCTTGCCTTTATTTAATGTGGTTCGATGACAAGGTGAAAAAAAGCTAGTCAATAAATGTTGAAATTGTTTCTATATTCCGTTTTGAACGTTTATTGTGTTAAATTTCATGTTTTTCCCGAAAAGGCGCCCTCTGGTGGACATTTTGGAATTTTTTTTTTTTCGAAATTCCGTGAGCGCATCTCGTGTACAGCCCATATACAAAATTTAGTGGCATTCCGTTCATCCGTTTGCGCTGTAGGGTGCCGTTTATTGGGGAAGATTAATTATAACCACCCGGTGTATATATATATATATATATATATATATATATATACATATATATATGTAATAGCACGGACGCGGGCCGAAGAATGAAGGGCTGAGTGGCATAGTTTTGATTATGATTCTTCTTGCTTCATCTAATTGAGGGTAAATAGGATGACATATCACCCGGCCGTGCATCACAAACGGTTTTAAAACATTTCCCGCAATTCATCTCAACCCTCGGACACACAAATCATAACACAACTTTCTGGAACTACATGTTTATTAAATTCGCCGACCGCTCCGTCGGGATGAATGCGGCAAGAGGAATTACAGGAGTCCGTCCTAATTTTGGACGTCAAGACTTATATAAACTTCAATCCATCACGTGACAAAAGCGTGTGTCTTAATAGTTGATTGGTTTGAAGTTGTTGATGTGCAGAACTGATTTAAATTTGTAGTGACGCCGCGCCGCTTCCCTTTTCTTAAAAAAGACAGCCATCTTTAATGATATTGTCTGGGGTGACCAAAGATTGTAACAATGGGATTTTTACATAAGTTTTACTGGGACGACCATATTGGAATTTGGAATTATTTTTCGGAATTTAACACGAATGCTTAAAGGGAATTAAATAACTTAAGAGATTAAAAAGGGGTATGTAATTTTGAATACTAAATTGAAGAATTAATAGTTTTTAAATGTTAAGAGTGTTGAATTAAGAAATTACTAGTTTTTAATATTATAGAATTTCCCCCCCGTCCGAGAAGAGGCTGACCTACAATGCCTGCATTGGAGTGCAGACTCACTCAGATGAGTGAGAAGAATGGGCATTAACAAAAATTTGGAGTTTCTTTAAGTATTGTCAGCAAAAGTTAGGTATAGCAAAAAAAAAATTGAAAATCACGTGATAAAATGACATGACATGAGTAATTTGTAACAAATATTTAAATTTCATATTTAAAAAAAATACACATTATAATACAATTGAAAATTCTACATAAGTATGTTTTGAAACCTGTTGAATAGGGCGGCCGTTCCCCACACAACAAAATCCCAGGGAAAAAAATCAATTAACATAACCAAAAAATTTGTAAACTACCAAAAAATTTCACTGGAAACATACATTGAATACAATATCTACCATCATCTCGAGTTGAATATAAGACAAAATAACAGAACATAGCAATAAAAATATCAAAAACAAACAAAAATTAAGTAAATGAAGTTGACTTTGATAACAAGTTGAAAATTCAAAAAGTTTTCCTCGACTTTCACTACTATGGAGTGAATCCAAAAAAAATTTTTATTTATTTATTCTTTGCCATGAATTATCTGTGCAACATTTTTAGTCCTTTCACAGTCATTAGTATGTTGAGGAAATTACACCAATTAAAAATCACAGTTTTTTTTTAGTGCTGTGCTATTTCTGCTTCACAAACGTAGAATACATAAAACATCACATTATTTTGGCTTGTTTATATATCAAGAAAAATAGTTCTTCAGATATATAATAAAAATCACAGTTCATAATAAAAATCACACTTTCAATAAAAATCACATTTCTAATATATAAATTGTATATAAAAATTACAGAACATTTATTATACTATAAGAAAAAACTCAATCATTCCAACATCAAATCCTTATACATTATGTCTAGTTTCATATCCTTATATTTCTTATTATTCTCATTTCATTATTCCCTATACTCATTTTTATTCCAACAATATTTATTTATTCCAAAATTCTATTCAATGATTTTTCAATTACTTTTCTTATAATGTTATTTACCTGTTTTCAAAATTTTTTCACTTAATATTCAATGTATTCATTCTAGTCGTTTGTACATACTTATAGATGAATGGAGCTCTCTTTTCTTTGTTTTAGGTACCGGTTTGCATGTGTGTCACCCAAACTCTTAGTTTCAAATTCTTTAATTCCACCTCTAAGCAGTGAGGGATTGTGTTTATGTTTGTGTAAAGTGTTTCTTTCTCCCTATTGTTCTATGACTAATAAGGAGGAAGAGTCTTTTTAGCCGTACAGTGGACTAACCGTGAATCTCCAATAGGACATGACAGACAAAAACAACATCTTGTTAAGGACAAAGATGGGAAAAAGGAAAGGTGGACGTTTGTCATGCCTACTGAAGTGTTGAATAAGAATTGGGAGGACAAAAGGAGCGGTCACCCCAGTCCTGTCTTCATTATCGGTTTAGTATATGTTTTCAGCACTTGAAGTGACTGAACTGGTGAAATTAAAAAAAAAAAAAATTTAATTTTCTACTGAGGTGGGATGACATCCAACGCGCTTGTAGAGGTGGGTGATAGGAAAGTGCATTCGAGAAAGAGAAAATTTACTGAAAGGTTAAAGAAGTAGAGTTGACATAATCAGGGTTTAAATTGAGATCCAAAAAAAATTCACATAGTACTCTTAAGAAGAAAGATTAAGTTAGACCAGTTTTTTTTTCAACAGTTTTATCTGTAGTTGGATAACACATAATTATTTATATAAAAAAAAATTTAAAAAATATGTTAAGAATCAAACAAAAAGAAAAAATGGATCTATTGTTTGTCATTATTCGTGGTGTAGTTTTAGTTTCTCAGGTGCATTATAGTATCTTAATTTGCAAGCATGGACAATTTCAGAATCTCGTTTAGTGTGAAAATTTGGTCAATCAATTTTATATTCAATAGAATCCAAAATGCACAACATATGAAAGTATTAAACACACAATAATGAAATACTCCTAATACTAATAATAATAATAATACCTCAATATTCTCTTTTCTATTTATTTATTATTCTTCATTATTTCTATTTCGAGAATTTTCTGGGGTGGATGAACCAAATATAACATACAATGGTTTTTTAATTCTCCAATTGTGGTTTTTTGGCACCCTAAGTCATGTTATAAAGACGTTCCGTTTATATGAAAACCGTAATACGCCTTTTAACTGTCGACTTGAACCTCTGGAAATCTCCTTTTCTTAAATTCGTAAAACTACTCACGAGGGGTCAAAATCAAATGTAATATGTCAAACAAATTACCTAAATTATAAAATTTTCTTGATGTCTGAGTTAATTACTAAGTCATCCATGCAGATATTTTCCAAAATCAAATTCACAAGCATCAGATGTTTAGACTTAGAAAGCTCAACTTGAAAACCGCAAAATTCTAGGTGAACTGAATCAAAACAAGTTTGACTCTTTTCGTGATTGTTTATCAGATTACCGCCGACCTTCAAAATTATAGCCGAAATGGCGTCCAAACGTTCCTCTGTTTACACAAAATGCGCGCCGGAACACGGAAGTGAGTTGATTTTAATTTATTTATTTTTTTTCTCTTTTCTCTCAGCGACGATTTTGAACTGGGTGCGAAAAACAAGTATTTATAGAGTTGCTACACTCATTTGACATTTCAATTTAACATAACCAAAGATTATTACTTTTCCTAAAGCACTAAAATATTCATTACTAGAAAAAGAACACAGAAATGTTACAAAAATTGCACAGAAAATACACAAGTTTAATAAATTTATCAAATTTGTCTGAAAAATTTCTTTTAAATTCAAATCTCTTATGATATGAAGGAATATACACGTGAAATTCTATCAAAATGCAAATCAAATGAAATACTTTATAAAATAAAAATCATAATACATATTTTAAACCACTGATTTTCTTTACTTTCGTTTTACTTTTTATCGATTTATTTTTTATCATAGTTACTTAATTAAATCAATAATTTGAACACATTTATAATAACTTTTATCATTATATAGTAAAATTAAAAAAGATTTGCAACTGCAAAATTTATTTTATAACCACTCTCTCACCTGTTGACGGGGACTCACCAATGTATTTCCATTCCGAACGGAATTATTTTTTATTATTTGATTATAAGCATTTCTTTTACAACACTGTAGTTATATTTCATCAGTCACGGATATCGGGAAGTTGTTCGTTAAATACACACTTATAATCATTTTATCAAATATAAGTCTCAAAAATTTCTTTAGTGCAATCTGAAATAGAAACAAAACATTCATTTTTTAAAATGAAAACCCACTATATACATTATAAGTCATTGATATCTTTCGTTTTCAATTGTATCATTTTTATTTACCTAAATCAAGAATTTGAAAATACTTTCGCTGACACACATTTATAATAAATTTTTATCAGTATCTATTAATATTAAAATTTTTCCCCCTCAATAATAATTCGTAAAATTTAGCTTACCAATTGCAGTGGTTATTCACACTTTTTACCATTATACTTATTAATTTTCACCATTACATATCCTCATAATATTAACGTTTGCAGCTCTGTTCTGAATTTATCTTCGTGGAATTCTTGGCTTAGTTAGTCCCAGGATATAGTATCCCAATTGGAACACCATGACTGAGCACTTTAAAGAAACCTTTTAGCATACATTCTTTTTCTTTTGGTTGTAGAATTATGGTTGTAGAAGTTGTAGAATTTTTTCTTTTGGTAACATTTTAGAAATGACATATGGCGTTGAACTACTGGAACAAACTTGTATCGCGAACACATTATTCTGTTTTGCACACAATATCGATAACCTAACATTTTCACAAAAGATCATAAACACTGGAATGAAGAACTGATGTCGCACGGAATTAGTCACAATTTTTCTACTGAAGACTTATGGAAAGCGTTGATCTTGGAAACTCGCTGAATTGGAAAGGATGATGTCACAAAGGAGCGTCGAAGGCACACAAAATTTTACTATGTACTCCCAGGGAATCCGCTGGTAGCTTAATGGAATGGAAATCCATTGTGGTTGAGCGAGCCACCTCATGGCTGACAGGAACTCCTAAATTGTCCGGCGTTGTTGCAGACATGGCGGAAACCAGGACACTCTGTTTCTTATTTTTGCAAGTGAAGGAGAGGAAAAAAAATTACTGCCTGTATCCGATGGTCGGTCCACACTGCCGACATTTCTTGTAATAGCACGGACGCGGGCCGAAGAATGAAGGGCTGAGTGGCATAGTTTTTATTATGATTCTTCTTGCTTCATCTAATTGAGGGTAAATAGGATGACATATCACCCGGCCGTGCATCACAAACGCTTTTAAAACATTTCCCGCAATTCATCTCAACCCTCGGACACACAAATCATAACACAACTTTCTCAAACTACATGTTTATTAAATTCGCCGACCGCTCCGTCGGGATGAATGCGGCAAGAGGAATTACAGGAGTCCGTCCTAATTTTGGACGTCAAGACTTATATAAACTTCAATCCATCACGTGACAAAAGCGTGTGTCTTAATAGTTGATTGGTTTGAAGTTGTTGATGTGCAGAACTGATTTAAATTTGTAGTGACGCCGCGCCGCGTCCCTTTTCTTAAAAAAGACAGCCATCTTTAATGATATTGCCTGGGGTGACCAAAGATTGTAACAATGGGATTTTTACATAAGTTTTACTGGAACGACCGTATTGGAATTTGGAATTATTTTTCGGAATTTAACACGAATGCTTAAAGGGAATTAAATAACTTAAGAGATTAAAAAGGGGTATGTAATTTTGAATACTAAATTGAAGAATTAATAGTTTTTAAATGTTAAGAGTGTTGAATTAGGAAATTACTAGTTTTTTAATAGATTGTTTTCAACACCTCAGTTTTTGTCTCAGGGAACTTCAAGACTATAGTTCTAAGGATAATACTGAGACAAATTTCCGAACTGTCATTTCGAGTACCTGGTACAAAGAGAAGCTGTTAGAAGATATACCAATTTAAACTCTGACTAGTCAACGCAATACACGCTTCTATTTTACATATCCAAACATTTAATTATTAACGAATACAATATGTGAACCACAAGAATTCAAATAAATCTTATTGATCGTCAATTCTCATCTTCTGTTTCGTTTTTTTTTTACTTCACACCCACTGCAATTCGCACCTTCAATTTACCATCCATTTTCCCGATTTCACAATACGTTTCAAATTGGTTGTTAATTTATTTCTTCTTTCATTGTCTAGCTTTTAAACGTTTAATGTCCAAACACTAAATCTTTGGACGAATCTCCATACAAATTATCTATCACTTAAGGTCCATATCATTATTTTAAGTTGTTGCTTAGAGTAATGAAATAAATAAATGAAATTGAGTTAATGTTCAAATCTGTAAATAGGTAAGTAATTTCAAAATTAGTACAAATTTAAAAAAACATAACCAAAACTCTGCCTTAGGATACATAACTAAAGATTTTTTCGGATAAACAATTAAATACACTGAAGGGAGCAGATACTTAGATTTTGATGAAATTCTTTAAAAAATCGGTTAGCCAGATTTTGACTAAAATTATTCTTTATACACAAAAAACTTGCTTCTATACCTGCTTATTTCCTTACGTTACATTATTTATGTTTAGTTTTAAACTCAATTTTAAAAATTGCTTTTTTTTTGTTTTAAATGAAATTAAAAACTGCATATTAAATCTGTAGCACATTAGTACATGTTGCTAAAATTAGATTGAAAGAAAAACAAAATAAGCATGAATGAATCCCTTACGACTGAAACCTTTTTATGCTGTTGTCATTTGTAATATCTTCCTCATTTTATGTATACAGAGGCTGTTCACACATTTTTTAGACAATGTATATTGTATTTTTTTCCTTTCTTGTTGACGGTATTACCTATCGACGCTTTAGATATCACAAAACCACGACTCTCACATCGTTTTTGGATAACGGAGTATGCATATTTCTCTTCGGAAAGAGCATAAATGTAGCCTTCGAACCACTTCTTTTTTAAAAACGCCATTTTGAATAAAAACAAAACTTTCAAGCCGTAGACGATAATTTTGACTTTTAAAAACATAGTACAATTGCAATTATTTCTTTTGCAGCAAACGATTTTTTATTGCCGCTTACCAAAATCGTCTAAAAAATGTGCGAACAGCCTCTGTATTTAATGTACATACTCTCTCTCTCTCTCTATCTATATATATATATATATAAAGATCTAATTATAGGGCTCATCCACTAAAAAAATCCTCTATATGCTCTAACAATTTTACATTCTTAGAAATTAATATAAATAAACTATAAATGGGGTTTAGAAAGGAAGATTTCTCAGTTTTGGGTATTTCAATGCTTTAAACTTTTCAAATTATTATAACTCAGAATTGAATCAATGAAATGTTTTTACATTTCTGTAGTTTCTTGCTAAAAAGGTATTTTACAAATGCCATGATCTATTAAATAAATCAAACTTTGATATAAATTTTCAAAATTTGCAAATGTAAAAATATATGAAATGTTTGTCTTATAAAAAACTATAAATCAAATAAAAATTAATAAATACAAAATATTAAAAATTATAAATAATTCGAAACAACATTTTAAGATATTAATTAATTTTAAAATAAGAATATTGAGCTGCAATTTGGTACCAAAAAATAGTGAATTATATCTGTTTAAAATTTATTCAAATTAAGAACTTTTTTTTTCTTTATATGGAACAAAACATAGAAAACGAAACAGATGTATTATCTGTTTTAATTATTTGTTATATTTGTGTAAAGATATGTTTCAATCTACTTGGAATTTTTTTATAAAGGGAGAATTCGAGAATCTGACATGCCTTTAAACCTTTAAATGTAATTAATTTGATTCAAAACTTGATGACTATATAGTTCCGCTAACTTACCTATCTGATTCCCTTGCAAGTCATTAATTAGAATGACAATATTAAGATTTATCAGAAAATTTTTTCTTGAATACATTTAAAAATATTAAAATATTTAAAATCTATATATATAAAACGCGTAGGTATGCGGCACAAAAATCGGCGATATTTCTACACTCCGAATGGCAACGGCTGAAACTACCAGAACCTCATGTAAACATTAGCAACCGCCCGCAATTTGCAACCGCGTGTCAACATGGATTTACTCACTGAAATCAGGAATACTCGAAAGCGAGCTGCACGATCAAGTGAAAATTGGGGAACAATCTCAAGAAAGAAAGCGAAGAAGAAATAATTCATTAAGAGAGAGCATAAATGATCAAGTGGTTAGGCTTAACTGTCGCCGGCTTAGCAATCGACAGCCAGTAATAGTTAAATCTCTACACTTTTTTCAGTACTTGATGAATTGTTACTCCATTTTATAAGAGAAGAAATTTTTCCAACAATTTGTTATTTGATATGATTAAGTGTAGGTATCTGAACTGTGAACAATAGTATATACAGAGTGATGTAATCCACACTATTTTAGTATTTGCTGAATTTTTACTCCATTTTTTAAATGAAAAAATTTTCCCCAACATTTTTTTATTTATTGCAATGATAAAGTGTAGATATCTTGATTTTGAAAAATAGTAAATACAGAGAGGGGTGTAATTTTTAAAATCATTGTTGTTGGGCTTCTCAGTCTTATCTTTAAGTCTGTTCTGAAGTACTGGAAATTCACATTTTTTAATCATGATGTTTTAGAATCAGTCTTATAGAGAAAATCCCTTAACAAAGTATATTTATGATGACAGGTAATGTTAACATTCCTTACATGTGATACTTTCAGTTGAAATGTTTTGCAAAAGAAAATTTGAAACTAACGCGCCCATGCTGGTCGCACAGCGGCTAGTGTTATATAAATTGTTAAAGTTTTAAATTGGCATGAAACATGAAATTAAAATAGAAAAAAACTGTAATTAAGGTTAAAAAAATGTAAACAACATCAGGCAATTAAATCAAACTACCCTCCTTAAAGTTTAAACGAAGACTTGCAATAGGTTTTTTCGTCATTTGTAAAAAAACTGGTATTTTAATTTTTTTTTCTTCTTTAACCATATGAAATTTCCCAAGATTCTCGTTTCTCCCATTGCTTCAGACAAAAACTACCGACACCTACAAACATTTTCCGCATTTACATCTCAGACTTTATCCCAACATATTTAAAGTCCAATATCTACAGTCCAGTCTTTATCCCAACATATATACAATCCAATATCTACAGTCCAGTCTTTATCACAACATATATACAATCCAATATCTACAGTCTAGTCTTTATCCCAACATATATACAATCCAATATCTACAGGCCAGTCTTTATACCAACATATATACAGTCCAATATCTATCGTTTCAATCTCTTAAAATACGATATACACTGCTGGCCACCCAAATTGCAACACCAAGAAAGACAAGAGATATCACAACAAAATTTATTTTGTAGATAACATGTTGACCAAGTATCAAATGATTAAATTTATTGACTTCTGTGAAGTGTGGTTCCTGCCAAAATCAGTAGCCAGAGTAGCCGCCATTGTTGGAGATCACCGCTGCCACACGCCTCGGCATTGATTCAAAGAGACTTTGAATGAGTTCTTGGGGTACAGCAGACCAAGCAGCTTCCACACGTTGCCAAAGTTGATCTGCTGTGGCAGCTGGGGATGGAATCTGGGTCAATCGTAGAGCAACCATGGACCACATGTTTTCTATCGGCGAAAGATCCAGAGAGCGAGGCGGCCAGGGAAGCAATTCAATCTGGCGATTTACGAAGAACCGTTGGACAATGCGTGCCATGTGTGGTTGGGCATTATCCTGTTGAAATATGGCTGTGGGCAAACTCTGAAGGTAAGGAAGGACAACTGGCTCCAACACCTCGGAGATGTAGCGCTGGCTGTTTAAAGTACCGGCAATGCGTACTAGAGGTGTGCGAGAGTGATATCCAATACCGCCCCATACCATAATACCCGGTGCAGGACCAGTGTGGCGGTGCATAACGCAGCTGTTCAGCATCCTCTCTTCACGGTGTCTCCAGACTCGAATGCGACCATCGTGGTGTTGCAGACAGAAGCGTGACTCGTCAGTAAAGACAATTTCTTTCCATTCTGCCGTCCACATCCTTCTGTCATCGCACCATTGGCGGCGGAGACGTCTGTGGTTCTGCGTCAAGGGTAGACAAAGCAATGGACGTCTTGCGGACAGACCACTCTGCTGTAAACGGCGTCGAATGGTACGCGCAGACACTGGATGATGCGTTACAGACTGCATGTGCTGTGCTATGGTTCGTGATGTGACTGAGCGATCCGTCACTGCCATGCGCACAATTTGCCTGTCATCACGTGAAGTGGTGCGCTGGGGTGGATGCTATCGAACACGCCGGTCCGTCGTACCCTCCTGCATCCAACGATCACATATCCGCATTACAGTTGTTTGGTTTCGTCCAACACGACTACCGATTTCCCTGAAAGATAATCCACAATCTCGGTAGGCCACTATCCTTCCTCTGTCGAACTGGGATACTTGATCAAAAGATGATCGCTGTTTTCGATGAGGCATAATTGATCGTTTTTTTTGAAAAAGCCACAAGAAAAACACAATTGCCGAACTTGAAATCGTCGAAATCTCCAAGCCTTAAATAGCGCTTTGAAGTGGCGCCACAGGCGCGCGTGATGTGCGTCTGCGCTGAAATTCTAATCATTTGCATATCTTACCTCCGCTAATGCATGTTGTAAATTTCATGTTATTTGCATGTTTCCTTCAGGGTGTTGCATTTACAGTGGCCAGCAGTGTATTTTAACCATGTGAGTTTAATATGTTTGAGAATTTCTTAGTTTTTTCCCCATTGCTAGAAAAAATACTCTTTCAAGTTTTAAATTACAGTATGCTTTTAAAATAAATTATATATATTGTAATCAATAAGTAACCAATTACATGTCCATTGAAAAGGAACGAAATTTGTTTTAATCTAAAGCCTTTGTGAATCTTTTCAAATAGATTGCATTCAGTTATATATACCTCAACTGAGGAAGAAAGGTTTTTCCTACAGAAATGCCGTGATAAATCAAAATATTATTTATTATGTGTAATGATATTAAACATTACAGAATTTTACGGTGTTGTGCGTACCTGAAAAAGGAATCAGTGTAGCGCATTATGCTTCCAGTTACGGTTTTAAATGTACTATTGTATTTAGTTAAAAAAGTTTCCGTTAAAAAAAAAAGATTTTTTTCACTATAATAACAAGATTTAAAATCAAAAGCGCTTTATTCGGTATGCCATTCTTCAGTATGTTTCATTTTCCACTTTAATGATATACAAAAAGTGAAATATAACGTAGTTTATGTCTCGAGCTGTCCAATTTATGCAAACTATACTAATTTTCTAAATATATTCAGAAAAGATCGATATTGTATACAGTAAGTTGTCATAAAATCAAAAAGTATTTTCTTATTCATATTAATGCATTCAAACATTTTCAGAATAATAGTGTTTAGACAGTAATGATATGGAATATAGTAGAAGTCTCTATCCATATCCCTCTTAGTACATCCAGTTATAGGTACAGGGTGTCAATATTTTAACTTCTCTACTTTAAAGTTGTCCACAGTCGAAACTATTGTTCAGTAAGTTATGAAATGTTGTGTAGGACATATTAAAGGGATGGGAATTTGTTTGAGCGAATAAAAATATTAGTTCAAAATTTCACCACCAGAGGGCTTTTTTGATGAATTACGCATTTACGACTGGTTCTTTACTTAAGATTTCACCATCTTTTTATCCATAGGTCACCCTTACACAACAACTCATACTCATTAAATTTTACAATATTTTAAGTGATTGCAAAGTCAATCGGAAACTTGTTCGATAACTAATTTTCGGACAAAAGTTTTGAAGGAACGAAGAAGAAACAAATAGGCCGTCATGAAGAACATGTCTTGTTGTAATACATTTTTTTAACTATAGTAAATGTTGGCTAAATGTGTAATTCATCAAAAACGTCTTCTGGTGGTGAATTTTTTTTTATTAGCTCAAACAAATTCCCATCCCTTCAATATGTCCTACACAAAATTTCATAACTTTCTGAGCAATAGTTTCGACTGTAGACAACTTTAAAGTAGGGAAGTCTAATTATGGACACCCTGAAATTAGAACGAAAGACATTTTTGTGCAGTCAGTGTAATATTAAATCGTTATAGCTGAGGTTTTTTCTCGCTTTTTAAGTTGTTGTTGATGTTTATAATGTCCCTTGGCCAGAATTCATTCCATACCAGGTCCATATACGCTACCGGCCTGAGGGTTGCGGCTCCGGTTTATAACGGCACACAAGGGTAGGAGTTCAAATTAGCCAAGTGCCATCATAATTTTGATCGAACATCCTCAGGAGCAGCATCCGGGGAATCGAAATTTCCCCACCCACTGAGCTCATACAAGGACTTTTCCGGTCTACGGAATTAACGTGTCCATATCCGGCCGCGAATTTCAAATACGTACATGGATCTTTCAACCTAAGGCGGGGCAAACTGTAACGGCCAATGATCGCGAGCACATTCTTTCTGTTTTCAAAAGCACTCAACGGTTTCATGGCGGATAATGAAAGTTTACCGATTGTCGTTAAAATTGTGTCCTCCACTGTTTTAAATGAAGATAACTTTGAATGTGAAGTAAGAGTGAATATCCAGGATGAAGAATCATTTTCTGCCTGGCTGAAAAAAAATTCGGACTGTTAAACTGACAATTGTTTATATTTCAATCGGGCATTTTTAATTGCTTATTAAAAATAAACAACTTGTGCAAATAACACATTATTTTATTACAGTCTTTATATACTGATCTAACCATATTTGGATAGATCCTACATTGACATGTAGGACTACATAGAAATGGAATAAAACTGCACCAAAAATCTCTGGAAAAGTCAAGTAACATTTTTAGTGATAGGTTGTATATTTTATAACAATCAAAGCAGAATATGTATTGCGTTTTTTTAATGTAACCCTGATTGATTTTTAATTTAGCGGCTCTTTTTAGGATTCGATCCGAGCACTCACAGCACCACTTATATGCGACCAGGCCCTGATTTTCCGTTAGGCCCGGTAGGCCCGGGCCTAGGTGCCCCCGAATGTTGGGGAGCCCCCAAATTTTTAATTTTAAAATGAAAAAAGGAAAAATTCCCTATTCAATTTTTTTATTATTATTTTACCTTTTTTATTAGCAATTTTTTTGTATATAACCTTTCAAATCTGATTGATTGATTGGTTCATCATATGTATAGTTATATGTATAGTTCATCATATGTTTATTATAATGTGTATAAGGGATTAATAAGTTTTTTTGGTGGCATGGTATTGGTGTTTTACTGATGAAGTTAATATGTTGTATTGATTTTTGTTATTTGATGTTCTAGGCTTCTACGTTTCAAATGGCCAATTCTTGGTAAAATTGTACTGTCACAACGATTCATGATTACCTTTTCTGTGTGTCAATTTTGGGAATTTTACGCTTACATCAGTGTTAGGGGCCACCATCTCGAGTTGTGTCTATCGTCAAGAATTTTCTAAATCAGGCCCTGTATGCGACCGCGTTTAAGTACTAGTGTTAAACGCTCATATGCGATTTTTTGCTTCAGAGTTGAAATTTTGAAATCTGTATTGAACCCGAACCTGCCATGTAATTAATGATTTTTATAACCAGTTTAATTTTCCACATCTGCAGCAGCAATATCCATTATCTACATGAAAAAAAACTCAATTTTGTGTTCGAAAATAATATACGTTTTTCTTTATGGAAATGAAATAAATTGTTGGTTTAACACTTTTGTGGTATTGGTCAACATTATATTGAAAGATGATGTATAGCAAAGATTTAATATAGTACTAATATGATATTCAAAAACAAACGAAACGAATATGGGATAAAAAAAATCTCCCTACTGCGAATCCTAAGGTAAAAATCAAAATTAGAAACATAAAAATAGTAGATAGAAAGGGGATTGTTGACCCATTAATCGTGAAGTCTCTCATTTTGATAGCAAAGATTTAATATAGTACTATTATGATATTCAAAAACAAACGAAACGAATTTGGGAAAAAAAAATCTCCCTACTGCGAATCGTAAGGTAAAAAACAAAATTAGAAACATAAAAATAGTAGATAGAAAGGGGATTGTTGACCCATTAATCGTGAAGTCTCTCATTTTGAGAACCTTCAATTATAATTTTTTTCGCAACGTGATATTAAGCTATATACAAATCTTTTTTTTATTTGTATCTGAAAGTTACAAAGTATATTGTACCTTTCAGATACAAATAAAAAAAAGACAACTTTAAAGAGAAAGACTTTTCAGGAAGAATCTTTTCAGAAAGACAACTTTAAAATTTTTCCATTTTACAGTCGTGTGAATATATGCAAAATTGACAAAATAGACTTTCATAAGTAAAAAAAAATCAGAAAAAAAAGAAAATAAATAAATTAAAAAAAAAATATATATATATATATATATATATATATATATATATATATGTGTGTGTGTGTATATATATATATTATGAAATGACCCGAATTGGGTCGTCTCTTGAAGAAACTCAATCGAGACTTAAATTAAATGCGATCCCGATTCACAAAGGACAACTGAAGTTTATTCCATGAAAACAACAACATGTTACTCGCATCAAAACAAACCCCCGTCTCTCGTTGCGCGCGAATATGGAATTAGGTCAAAGAGGGGTTGCCATGAATTGGCGGAGAAATTTAGCATATGGAAAGGCGCAGCATCTCGCCAAGGGTTACCACATTTGGAAAGAAAGTTCAGATAAGGGCGATTAAAGATTACAATATATTATATATATATATATATATATATATATGAGTGGATTGCTTTTTGAAAAAATGGATAGCAATAACACTACGAATGTTGCATTTCAAGCGGAAATCAAATGAAATATTTTAACACTGATTTATAGGCACGTACTTTAAGAGATCCCAAAATGGCACCTTCTGACTATTTGAATTTCACTTCCTGTCTGCCCTATGGAACGCGCGTTTGCTATTACTGATTCATTATCTTTATAGCTATGTCTGTGAAGAATAACGGATCAGGTGGTTCCCAGACACATTTTCATCACGAGAGGTTTCTTTAAAACTATTTTTTAACCTTTAAAAATGGTAAAAATGTTTTTTTTGGCAATTCAAGAAGCTTTAGATTACATGCCGTCTTTGGATTTTGATGGATACTCAGGCGAAGGCAGCATTATCTGTTTGCCCCCCGATCCTCGTCAGGTAACTGATGAAGAAATTATTGCAGATAATGATTTGGTGAAATGATTCCAGTGGATGTTTCTGGACAAGTTGAACTAAAATTCAATCAGCGGGAAGATAAATATCTTGAGAAGAAAATAAAACATAAGAGAAAAAGACCCATTATAAATGATACTTCAGATGCCGATACAATTGTGGAAGCAGACAACTGAAGGAAAAGAAAGCAAAATAGAGACTTTTAAATTGGAAATAAAGTAAATCAAATCAATGTTGAGAATTGAATCCGAAGGAATGCCAACACTTCAAGAGAACCGGACTGAATTGGGAACTTTTCCAAATTCACTTTGACTCGGAGATCATGAAAAATCTTACAGAAGAAACTTTAAGACATGTTCTGCAAACGAATAACTGCGCATTTTCATTAACCGAAATGGATATACAATAATTTATCGGAATCGTCCTATTTAGTAAATATCGCGCTCGCCTCTGGAAATTTTTAGGCATTAAAATTTACAATGATATTCAAAAAATGTATATTCAATTCTGTACGATCATTAAGAATATTTAAGAATATAGAAAAATAAAAAGAACAATGCACAAAACTTTCTAATTAGGTAAATAAGATTTATTTTATTAATGGAATTTATAAATAATACAACTGCGATACAATGGGAATTAATTTTCAATAATAAGCTAGAATCCACTTACCAAAAATGGTGTGGCTGAATAGTTTAAGAAAATCCATTAGATTTTTGCCATAAATACGTTTTAAATAAAAGTTCATAATGTGATTTTGCAAATAAACCTGGATGTTTCGATTTTTAAAAAAATAATTGGAATTTCTCAAAAAAAAAGGAATGAATAGATAACATAGAATAAATAGCAAAAAGCGTTTTCAAGAGAAATTCCACCATAATCATAGAACAACTAAAAACAATCAGAAGAAAATTACCCAAAATGAATCTGTCTTTACAATGAATATAATAAATTCCATTAGCTTTAAGCAATAAATGATTGAACAAATTATTTCAAAAATTCTTAAAAATCAAGAAAGAAATTTACCAATTTAAACATTAATCTTTAAGGTATCAATTGTAATACATAACAAGTATTTCTTTAAACATAAGCAAAACAATTTTACATGTGCTGCCATCTTTTGACAGAAAGGTGAAGCAATGCTGAACAAATTCCATGAAAAATACAGAATACTCGCTTCAGGAGGTTTTAAAGAGGAGGAGGCTTGCGAATTTAGCTTAACATCCGGCTTGGATGTTCAATCGCAAAAGAAACAAGCGTTAACCCCAATAGGAGCCAAGTCTCCCATTTTAGGACCCTATCTTAAATTCTATACAAATGCAGATGTTTAAAAAATGTAAACTGCACATCCGTTGAGACATTATATACGTAAAAAATACGTAAAATTATATTTAGATGACGTGGCTCATATAGCGGCGCATAGTGGGTTAATAATATCTCCAAAGTTTAAACTGACCAGGGCTGGAAACATTTCATTTAATGTGGAATCCCTTCATGTATCTATCTACCGACTATCTCTGTGAGTTAAGAAAAAATAAATGTTTAATTCCATTAACACCCGACCTTGAAATAAATTTATCATTTTACATTCCTTGATTCTAATAATTAATTTTTATTATTTTTATATAACGTTCCGAGTTGCCACGCAGTGGGCTTGGTTAAAATCCCGATTAAGGTTTGGTCCTCTCCAAGTTATCCCTCTCAGAAGCAGCGGTGCTGGCTCGACTATTTGGTGCTTCCATAATAAAGTTTCCTGTAATTCGAGGTGAATAGGGTGGGTGTCCCAAATATCGCCCCTGTGTCTAATTTCGCCTACTCGTGTTTCTAGAGTATGATTCGTGCTATATATGATGGTGCATATACATTGGTGCAGAGTTCTCTGCCTGTGCCTTGGGGAATCCAGTGATTTATGTTCACTCTGTACTCTGTACTATGCGTGGATCGCCTCCTCTGGCGGTCCATCAAAGAAAGGGCGGGGGGTCAGCGGGTCAAATGGTGTCGAGCGGGGTCGGGGGAGACACCAGACAGAGAAACCTTGGGGGGGCGAATGGGGGTGGTTCTAAATACCGTGACTAATGTGATGACAGGAGTCGGGGGTCTGCAGGCAGAGAACTCTGCACCAATCTATATGCGCTATGAGAGAATTCAGTAACTTCTTATTTCTGGGTCTGTACTATCAGCGGCGATAGCGACAACTCTCTTATCACTGACAACAGAAACTATATGGCGTCTGAAGTTGTTTTGGCTGTTGTGTTCGTAAACTTTGGCTCCAAAGAATCAGAATCCAGTGAATGACCAGGTAGGTGCATCCAAATTCTAATTTTGCTTATACCATTTGAAAGTGCATTAAACACAGACTTTGCTAACAATGCCTTTTAAGAGGTTCTCATAATTTTGCCTGGTAGGCGGTAAGAGGAACAGAGGTAGGCGATATTAGGAACCACTGTGGAGTTCACTGGAAATTTCAGTTTTTCCAATTTAGCTACATAACTTAAACTGGTACTGGTTTTGGAGCTGGTTGATTTCAGGATACGAAAGGAAATAGTTCTTTGGGATGTTCTTAGAGTTTCCAGCGTAATCAGAAACTAAAAAGGGGATGAAATGTCAAAAAAAAGTTAGAGTAGGCGATATTTGGGACACATACCCTAACAAAAAGAGAATGTCTCATGACAAGTGCCTCCGCATTATACAAAAAAAGAACGTTACTATATTGGTCGCAGTTGTAATGGTTCTCGTCAATTGCTGGTGACGTTACACACAAGACGTTTTAATCCCTCTGAATTCTACATCCGTCCAATCACTGAAGCGCCGTCCAATGCCCAAAGGTTAATTTTTAAAGTAATGTTATAAAGCCAGTTTTGGGTTCAGGTAATATTGGCCTGTTGGGAAACTGAATATTATCATTAAAACCCATGAAATATTTTCCCAACGCGATCGCTAAAAAAAAAATTTGTGCGGTAGGGGGACCCCGTCAGGAACGAAGTTCCTTATGTTCTTTTTTTAACTCTAAACGTGATTTTATATGTAAATTTTTAATATATATATACATATATATATTTATATATATATATATATATATACTGCGCTATTCCCAGAAATAGTGGGAATAGAAACGGCCAGCGCTTGTTCGGGGATTTGAACAAGAGACCTCTCGCTCCTTAGTGTGATAGTCCGATACTCCGATGCGATAACCATTCGGCCACAGAGTCCTTGAGAAAAAGCTCTTATGAAGAGGGCATAACGCTTTTTCATTACGTGACGATTCCTGCCAATTCACTCTACTGTAAGCCGCGTAAAAGAACTTCGTTCCAATAATTTCGTATGAAAGGATTAAGAGAAATTTATTGTTGATCAAATGACACAATATTTTTTTTTTTAATCATGACCTTATTTATTCGCGAGATTTATTTATTTTATTAATAAAATTTTGTTATCTGTTTAAATGTCCGATGGATTTGAAACAATATCCCAGAAGTTACGAAGCGCCAATGTTATTCTGGATTTCCAATTTAGGTCACAGAAATGTCAGTCAATCCCTGTGCCCTAAATATTTTACTAAAGCTGACAAAAATATTCATGTCCAATCCTGATGACATTCTAAGTTGTCAGAATTAATCTCTTGGGCAGACTCAGGCCTGCACAAAAGATTAATTTTGACAATATATCGGAACTTATCACAGATATCGAAATACAATATGCATGTGAGCCTCCACAAGTGGTATTCCAAAATATTTTAATTCGTTTTTGCGTCAGTAAAAAGATAACTGCGACCGAATAGCGTTTAATCGCACTTTTATAGGTACCCAAGATTTATATATTTTAACATTAATGTTTTTGTATTTATTTATTTTGAATATTTGTTAATTAAAATATAATAAGTAGTTCAGAATGATGTAAATTTATACTAAAACTAAAAGGTGAATACTAAAGAAATAATTATTCATTATTTCATTTCATGGGTATTTTAGTTTTTTAAATCAGATCGTTCATTAACAAGTGTAAGATTGTGAAGTAAAATATTCTGGAAATAAAATATTTTTATTATCATATTGAACTTATCACTCTATTTATGTATTTATATGCTGTACTAGCTGAAAACCCGCGCTTCGCTACGGAGTACATTCAAATTAAATACAATGGTCAATGTATGCAATTAATGCCAAATATATATATATATATATATTTATATTTATAATAAATGCGTCGATCAATGTATACAATTGATGTAAAATATATATATATATATATATATATATATATATATATATATATATATATTTATAAAAAAATCGTAAGGGATATTTATTTTTTGGAAAATATCCAATCGTCTGCTGCATTAGAAAGAAAAAAATATCTATTTAGTTGTTATGCACGTGACGATAAATTTATTTCAAGTACCAGAAAAAGAAATCACGTGATCAGCATTTAATAAATTAAATTCTAAAAATTAATCATTAAAAATTCACCAAAAATTTAGAAAATCGAGGTAAAGATTCGAAAAAGATTTCATCTTAAACGAATTTTTATAATATTTCTCGTGATATAAATTTTATAACCCTCAAATTATTATTTTAAATACAAACTTAAAAAAAGTTACAAAAACAGCTTAAAAATGTAGTTTAAAAAAATCTAAGAAGAATTCTTCAAAAATCTTTCTTAGCGCACCCCTACACCATAAGAAGAATAGCCATGCAAAATTTCAGCCCTTCTGGTCCAGCGATTTGGTCTGTGCGTTGTATGTCAGTGAGTCAGTCAATCAGTCAATCACTTTCGGAACTGTTTTATATATATATAGACTGTGGTAGCATTACTTTGGGAGGGTCGTGATTGGGTATAGTGGAAGGCAATGGTACCATTACTCTGAATTCTAAACAATACATTAATTTATTAACACAATACAAATATTAGTACACATTCAATTATATTATTATTAATTATGAACCTAAATAAATACTCATTATATCAAGGTATTATTTGACTGCACTATTTCATTTATTTAAATTAATTTCATTTCAGTACGCAATATATATATTATTCCTTAACTTCCGCCTATAATCTAAGACTCGGGTATTTAACGACGTTTGGCAATAGTTAATAAAAGGTTACCTCCATTTTTGCAGACTGCAGAAGGGAACTTTGGCTATTATATTCATGTGCATCTATTGGGATATCTTTCTTCAGGATTTACTTTCGTTGGTGAATAAGGTTGTCGGACTCGCTCCCTGTCTTGGGAATAGGCAGACTTCTAAAAATTAAAATGAAGCATACAAGGAAAATGATGCATACAAGGAAAACCGATGCATACAAGGAAAACTGATGCATACAAGGAACCGATCCGGCCAAAAGGCCGGATCGGTTCTCCATCTTTTGCTTGTGGGGGTCAGGTACTCTGTCTTGGCTCCGGGTCTCAACTATTATCATCTCATCGGTAGCTTGCAGGGGTCAGGCAATCTATCTCGGCTCCGAGGCTCCTCTATGCTCCTCTCATCGCTAGCTTGCGGAGGTCAGGCAATCTATCTCGGCTCCGATGCTCCTCTATGCTCCTCTCATGGTTGGGTTGCCGGCTTACAGCGATGGGCTAAGTCGGTGCGCAATCTCCCATATGTTCTCTTTTGCCTTCTCGCTTACGAGGCTACAACTTTCTATTTTGGTGCTAAGTCTTAGACTCAAAATCAATATATAATTATTTTATATTCTCACTCTCTCTATTTTTTATTATCTTCTCAACGCCCCGCCTTTTGCATTTTCATTCGTCTCTCATGTTCAACCTTTTTTTTTTACTTCCACTTTGATTCGTTAACTTTATCATCCCCTAATCATTTCTTTAACCAGAGTGAGGGGCGTTTTATATTCGAACAATCCCGCCTTCGACTCATTCCTTTTTTTCTAGGAATCGTGTTTTCCCAGAACATCTCCTATGTGTGGGGTCCTCTTCTCTTTGTCCACAATTCCCTTTTCATCTCGATGTCTCCTCTATCTATACCCCCTCGCTGTTTCGACTCTTCATTGTTGCTTTTCAATTTCTTTTTCTTCATCCGGTTCTTTGTATGATCAAGTGTCATTTCAATTTTCTCATAGCACCGCCGACTTTTCCGCTTTAATTGGGTTGTCTGCCCTTTTTGAACTCCTAACATATCGTATCCCAACGACATTCTTCTCGTATCATCTGGCGTCATTTTACTATTCTATTTTCCGTCCCGTTTGTTAATTGGTTTTTCTGCACCTTTTCTATTTTCTTTTTTTTATATGTCGTACCCCACGACATAGACTAGTAATTTAATATTGTTAGGAACGTTTTAGGTAATGTTTTAACTTCGATTAATAATTTAATATAATCACACATTCTTGCTAAAATACCTGATAAATAATTATCTTCACTAGCGGTTTCTGTATCGAAAACTGTAAAATGAGATGGGTGTATTGCATTTAAATTTTAACATCATATTCCTTTGTTAAAAACTTGAACTTTATATATATTTTCCCCCTTAAATAGGGAAAATATATTACAGAGTTTTGCTAAAATTTATGTAAATGCAGTTCTAAAAAAAGCACAAAATGGGTAAACATGCAAAACGCCTTTATGCTTTTCTAGAAAATGCGAGGTAGATCCATTTGTACGAAAAAAAGAATAAACCAAAACGTGATGTATTACATTGCTGGAGTAGGGTTTCAAAGAAAAACCGAATTTCAAAGAAAGAAATCTGAAATATGTAAGATCAAAATGTTTATCATTTTTCATTTTTGACTCGATATGTATCACGTAGAATTGTCACGTTCAAGTGTATTTCTTACATGTAACTCCAGCCTCTAAAAGAAAAAAAAGGTAAAAAACATGTTATGTTCATAGGATGGTCTTAATGTTTTTTCCTTGTATGCATCTATGTCAGATAAAAACGTAATTTCATAAGATTTGACCTTTTTTCCTCTAAAAATCCCCATAGTTTTTTGAGGTTTTTAATGAAAATGGTCAGCGGTCCCAACAATCTAGTCATTAAAGTGTATCAATTGATACATTTCTTAGGGATATACAGGGTCATCGAAAAAGGTTAGACACATTTCGAAAGCTCATAATTCTAAAATAAATTGAGCATACACAATAATATTCTTTTCAAACAACTTGGCAAGTAAACAGGAAAACCGACGGTAATTTCGCTGAACTGTCGACGTAAATAAAGCACAAATAGCAATAAGATGCAATTATTTTGCATACGGCCGTTTCGAAGCTACAAATGAACTTCTTCATCAGTGCAACGAACTTATTGGCAGCTCAAATAGCCGAAGACTAAGCCTAGTCTTCGGATGCTTCGACTTTTTCATCTGCCACTAAGTTCGTTGCACTGATGAAGAAGTTCCTTTGTAGCTTCGAAACGGCCGTATGCAAAATAATTGCATCTTATTGCTATTTGTGCTTTAATTACGTTGGTTTTCTTGTTTATTCCTCGAGCACAAAGGTGGTATCTTTTCTTTTCAAAACTTGACAAGTGTCCAAGATTTCTAAATATAACTGGTACGCAACCGTTGAAAGTTTCGCAGAAGCGATACCAGGAAGATGTCTTCGTTCGGCTTTTCGTCAGTGCAATGGCTACCGTTCAGGAGAAAGCTCAAGCGGTGGTTGTTTGTGATAAACACGACGGTAATTTCGCTGAACTGTTTTAACAGATTTGTACTCCACTAACTACAACACACATTGAGCTTTCTCCTGAACGGTCGCCATTGCACCGACGGAAAGCCGAACGAAGACCTCTTCCACCTCGCATCGCTTCTGCGCAACGTTCAACGTCACGGTTGCGTACCAATTACATTTAGAAATCTTGGACACTTTCCAAATTCTGTGAAAAGAATATTATTGTGTTTGCTCAATTTATTTTAGAATTATGAACTTTCGAAATGTGTCCAACTTTTTTCGATAACCCTGTATTATCAAGGGTGAATAATTCATACTAGATTTTGTTATGATTTTGTCGTTGAACGTATTTTCACTGCAATAATATATGGATATTTTCGCATTGCCACTGCTCCATAAAAAATTTTATTGATTGGAGTAGAGTTGGAAACAAAACAGGCATTCCAATATTAGGAAGACTTAGAGAATTACCAATGTCTCGCGATATTCATCTAAGATGGATCTTTTCGCACTTGAGCCTCTAACGACATGGCCGATAACTTGTCGGGGGGATTTGGGTAATCTCTGAGTTCTAATGCCTCTTTATCGTGGTATATCTCCGACAAGAACTCTTGAGGAATTCCTCCAGTTCATAATTGATATTGCCTAGCTTGTCGTGGAGACGCTTTAAACTTCAGGGTACTATAAACTTGCAGATTGCCACCTCTAGTTTCGCCAACTAAGGGGTGTAACGATAGTGTATCCAGTCTTGTTTTTGTTCAATTATTAGGCCGCTAAAACATTTTCTTATTTTATTCTATCACACATAAATTATGGGTATATTTACAATATCAATATGTTATTCGAATGGATACATCATTTTCATTGCCAATCGTGGCCGAATCCGACGTTCAACTAATACTTCTTTCACGGGAGAATCTCATCACGTGCGTTGGTAATGCGACACAACTCCGCTCTAGGTAAATAAAATGGAACAGGGGTCTTACTTTTGATCCACGTCGTAGGGTCTTCCCGACGTGCAGCAAGCGCAGTTCTGAGCGGACCTCTCCTTGCCATCTCCTTGACTGCATGCGGTTGACAATAGAAACTTTTTATCCTCGTCCGTTGATGTTCCTGGATTTTATGTGGGTGCAGGGATTAAAAATCTTTTAAGAAATGAAATTTATCGTAAACGTAAAAAATTAACAATGCAGTTTTCCAGAAAACGCAAATAAAGATTTTAATGTAGCACAAAAAATTATATATAAACTTTACAACCTCAAAATTCACCATATTTGTAGGTCAAATTCCATATTTGTAGGTCTATTCACCACATTTGTAGGCCTTCCGTGGCTTCATTTTTAATTAATTTTAATTGTCTTTTAGCTTTTAGTATTTTTCTGGATGTTTTTGTAGTTGGCAGAATTTGTTGCATCGATTTCTTTATTCACTCAATGACAATTTCCCTGTATTTTTCGATATTTATGGTTCAGTTTTTATTTTTAAATAATTGAAAACGGGTACGAGACCCATAATTCCATATTTGTAGGCCTTCCGTGGTTTCATTTTTAATTAATTTAAATTTTCTTTTAGCTTTTAGTATTTTTCTGGATGTTTTTGTAGTTGGCAGAATTTGTCGCCTCGATTTCTTTATTCACCCAATGTCAATTTGCATGTACTTTTTCAACATTTCTGGTTCAGTTTTTATTCTTAAATAATTGAAAACAGGTACGAGACCCATAATTCCATATTTGTAGGCCTTCCGTGGTTTCATTTTTAATTAATTTATATTTTCTTTTAACTTTTAGTATTTTTCTGGATGTTTTTGTAGTTGGCAGAATTTGTCGCATCGATTTCTTTATTCACTCAATGACAATTTCCATGTATTTTTCAACATTTCTGGTTCAGTTTTTATTTTTAAATAATTGAAAACAGGTCCGAGACCCATAATTCCATATTTGTAGGCCTTCCGTGGTTTCATTTTTAATTAATTTATATTTTCTTTTAGCTTTTAGTATTTTTCTGGATGTTTTTGTAGTTGGCAGAATTTGTCGCCTCGATTTCTTTATTCACTCAATGTCAATTTCCATGTACTTTTTCAACATTTCTGGTTCAGCTTTTATTTTTAAATAATTGAAAACAGGTACGAAACCCATAAAACATAAATTTAATAGTAACGCTGCAATAGAAGGCCTAATAACAATGTTTGTAGTTGAACAAAATTTTCTTTAGGCAAAATATTCCACAAAACATTGTTAAATGATTCATTATTGTTTTGAGTCATGCCATGCAAAAATTTTTGTAGTAACTTCTGATCAAAAAGTTCAAAGTAAGATGGTTTTATAATTTTGATAATTGTTTCTAGTAGCCCTGGTTTTTTTTTCCGAAAACTGCTTTCCATGATCCAATGCTTGGTTGAATTTACACCAACTTTAGGACCCTCAGGATACTGTCCATGCATCGACTTTTCATTGCTTGAGCAACAATGAAAAAAATCAGCTAATACTGCTGATTGCATATTTTGAAGATTTCCAACATTGCTGCGAATTGCAATCCCATAATAGTTCTGTAGTTTGTCTATAAAGTTATAAGTTAGTTTACCCTTTCCACCAATTCCTTTAATGGTCTTTTAATGGTCTTAAAACTATAAAAAGTAAATAGAGGAAACTTAATACTACATAAAAAATGAAAAATTAGCATTAAAATTGTTTAAAAGTAAAGAAATAGCTGTATAAAGGCACTGTTTACATTTCAGTGGCCCTTTAAAAGGTCGCTTCCGGTTTCAAAAAGTTCATTTCCGGTTTATAATTTGGGCTAGAACTTTGCTTCTAATTATCGCTTAACCAAATTAAAGCATTTTTGTAATCCTAAATGTCTGAACATCAATTTAAAATAATAAAAAAAAATTCGAAATATTTCACAAAAACAAAGATTCGAGGGTAGGCACTTATCTTATTATCTTGCTTATATTAATATGTGTATTACCAATAACTAAGATGTAATCAGTTTTACCAATGGCAAAGCTAGTCAATTTAAATTTTTTGGTAGTTCTTGTATTAAGCGATCTTTATTCTTCCAATTCTTTATCTTTAAACTTACTCTTTCAATTTTTTTCAACCGAATTAGAAGGTTATATATTGCTGCTGTTTTGCTTAAGACATTTTAAGTACTAAGATAATATAAAACATATTTTGAATCATTTTAACTGGCAACACAACAGCTGTTGGAAATTAGCTAAGCATATACTATAATTTGCATGTCGCCATTATCATGAATATATATTTTAAATCTGAAATCAGTTCCCATATCCATTTCTCCTTATGGTAAACGTTCTGGATGAATGAATTTAATTATATCACTCTGTTCATCGCATCACCTGAATTTTAATTACATCAAGTTACAAAGTCCAAGTGTTTGAAAACTTATGGAGATAATAATTTCAGTTTTCGGGTACATTACAGCCGCATTTATTGTTGCCATTTCAAAAATGACTACCAATTCACTACTTTCTAGGCCTACTCGAAAATTGTATTTTTCATCCTTTTATCCGCAAAACATTTTTTTAACTTTAAGTATACATAAACATCACAATTTTAGGATTGACTTCAAAGAGTTAACTAAAGACAGCATTTCTCTGTGTTACTGATATTTGTAGGTGTGATTACGTCGTAAACCGACGTATTACTGACGTAAACATATTACGTCGGTAACCTTTCACTCAGATCGGTTGTCGGCCCTAAACAAAACTGTGAACGATCTTTAAAAGGTATTTTAGTGTCCAACACTTAAAAATTTAACACTTAAAAGAAGCCAATAGTTGAAGGAAGAAATTTTTTTCCCATGTCTCCAAAAAATTTTAACACCATAGACTACCTATTGATCGGACAGTGATAAACAGTTGACCCTGAAAAACCCTGAAATACGCTATTTACCTCATTTATATTTGTCGCAAGTGTAAATCAATAAATGAAAATATTTCATTTTCTCCACTTATTTTGAATGATTTTTTAGCATTAAAAACCTTCTTCTCGATGCAAGATATAAATTTCACTCGTAATTTGGTACAGAAAAATATGAAAATAGCTCCCGGCTAAAGGGTTAACCCTTTAGTAGTCACGCGTTGGTCGATTCCCCGCCTTTTTTCTATTATTCCCCTGTAACCCCCCCTCCCCTTAAACTTCTATTGGTAAGATTCCTGGTAAGATTGGTAAGATTTTTGCACCTGGTGGCATACTGTTGTCAAACGCATTATGAGTCCCATATGAAACGTTACAGTGGATAACTGGTTTACATCTGCTCCTTTTACGGGGTCCAAGACACAAAATTGTTCTAATTTTCGCAAAAAATATTAATGCATTAAAATTTTATTGTTCTTTTACGCTTAAAATAACTTATAAATCATTTTTCTATCTTAATTAGAACAAGAAAAATTATTACTTTTTTTCCAACATTGTAATAGTAGCCAATCGTTGTTTAAACCTGTAAGCGCGTTATTCTGTATAATGGGTTTTCCCCCATTTCTCGTCTTTAAATTGCTATAAGTCAAGAACTGCTAAGGATAAATGGTTGAAACTTGGAACACGTTTTTTTCAACTATTTTACTTTAATTTTGATACAGAAAATTTGGAAAAGAAATTCACTTTTGAAAATATGATTTTTTAAAAATAAGTTATATCATTTTTTTGTAATTTTTAATCTAAATATTTTTAATTTCTTTAAAAATTAATATTTCAAAAAATGCTGAATCAGAATTAAAACTTATATATTTTTGTTTAATTAAATGAAAGAAATTTGAAATTCGACAAATAATATTTCGAGTTATAAAGATTTTAAATTACTCCTCTTTTATTAAAAATTTTAAATTTCAAAATATTTAAAAACTTTTTGAGAAAGTTTATGATGTGATTTTGTTTACAAATTATATGGTTGACCATCACTTTGCTTAGTTTATGGAATTTATTTTGCTTATTATCCATATTACCCGGATTATCCGGATTTTCGATTGTCCGAATTTCCTATGGTCTGAGTTAGTCCGGATAAACGAGGTTTTATTTTACAAGGTAAAAGTTGAACTTTTCTAAAACTTAATTTATAAACATCGGTTATAATTTCATAACATTTATTCAGAAATTGTGATTACATTGTATCGGTCTGTCAAAACATTTAACTACATAAGTTATCACTAATAACGTGTGCTAACAGATTTACACTTTATTTCTAATAATATTGCAAATTATGAATTAATTTACTTGCCTATGTAACCATAAAATTATGCATACTTTTAAATTTATTTTACTCATGCAATCACACTTACATCTACTACATAACATTTCTATAGCAGAACATTTTCTTACTGAATTATGTTTTTTCTCCATCGAGAAAGGAAGTAAACCCCACTTGGGACCTTTTATACGGAGAATCATTTTTCTTCCTACCCATTAGTTTTTCAAGGAGGTAATTAAGCTATCGCTCTGGTTAGAATGTTTTCTTTTTGAGGCGAAAAGAATAAGGTCTTTGAATTTTCTTTCAAGCGGGCAAAGTCAAGAGCAGTAATTAGTTTATATTGATAAAAACATTTGTATGTATTATGGGGCTTTTTATTACAAAGCTTTCTTATACTGCTGAAAGACATATAGCTAAAAGTCTTAGAATAATATATCATTGACGAAACGTAAAGGAAAAAAAACTTGCTTATTTTAACGTTTCGAGGTATGATTTATTATACGGTCTACGCGAATATTTGTTCAAACTTACGTTTTAGAATATTAGTAGACAGTTTTTGTTGGTGTTCCTAATGAACCCTGGCTGAAAGTTCAAGACCAGGTACATATAGGGTTGGGGGGCTGAGTTCATAATAGCACTACAAGGGTCGGAGTCTGAGTTGGCTAGGTACCAGAACAATTTGGACAGAGAACTCCCACGGACAAGATCTGGGGAGATCTATCTTCCCCACTGATCTCACAGAAGGACTTTCCAGGCTACGGATTTAATATCCCTATATACGGCCTAGATAAGGGAGTATTTAATGGCATTGGTCGGGATTCGATTCGACCACCCTGAGTACCAAAATCCGACTGTCTACCACTAGGCTACCTTGGACCCAGTAGACAGTAAAGAACCCGCCATTTATGGATCAACAAGTAATCAAAGGACAGAAAAGAAACTAATTCGAATATTGTACTGTAAATTGTTTGTGCTGTTGTTAAATAGTTAATGAGGAGAGACTCATATTTACAACAAAAAATAAGCTTCATAAAATGGAAAGTTCGATTAAAAGTAGATTGGAAGAACATTAAAGTATCAAAAAATGCAATCATGGCTTTAATTTGCGACACATTTAATAGATCGCTTATTTTGGTGTACAGTGAATTTGTATATTCTTGCCTTGTATTTTGCGGAGGTAGATAAATAGGCTTTATACAGACTAAAATAGGTCCCCGGGTTGCCACAATTGGTCGACAGATCTGTACTGTCCGTCCGGCCTCCAGGCTCATATGGAACATCCCCGAACACGGAAATCAACCGTCGGTTGAGTTTGCAGGAATTGCTACGCAGCGCTGGTCTTCAGTTTGACATTTGTCGTATGGACCTACCTTCTGGGACGGCGTAATCATTTCGAATTATGTAGACTAAACACTCCACTTTATTGAAATGCTTTTATTTCATACGTCATGAAGGAAATAACTTCTTAGTTATGATGTTGGAAAAATGGGGTACTTAGGATTTCCCATCCGAAGGAAAACAATTATTTTGTATAATTTTTTTGTTTTCCAGAGTTTCAAGTTCAATCGCACAAAAATATTGCGAAACTTTTTTATATATTTTGTTCTTTGTGCAAGTCTTTATGTATATGCCAATGATAACTCTTCACTATAAAATTTTTAAAAATAGACTTTGAAATACCCACGCGGTCTGTCCCCGATCTGACGAATTCATAACAAGAAAATTCAACATCACCGATCATTGCAAGAAATCATTTGGGATAAACAGTAAATCTTTTGTGTTTTTTATGGGATCATAATTATTGTAAGCTGATGTGAGAAGTGGGGGGGGGGAAAGGTTTTATTTTTGTAATTTGTGATTTAAATAAACATCATCTCAGAACTAGGAACAGCTGGAATCCGCCATCATAGAGCACGTGCATCATAATAAACTAGTACTACTTTTAATGGCATTTGTCGCATTAAAAATAGGTTGAGATGCATATTACAGTATAGTGGTTGGGGATTCGTCATTTTGAGGGAATATGAAGAAAATGGCTTAAGGCCCCCCAAAATAAAGAATGTTTGGCATTCTATGCGACTATGAAGACCGGCGGATGGGACTTGAGTCTCCATGCGAACAGCACCGTTTTCCAAGTCTAACTCTCTCGAATCATCTTAGTCGTCCTGAAAAGCACCATCTCTGCTCTCTGTCCTGTCCAATGGGTCGAGAGAGATCTATGTTCTGCAGGTGGATGATGAGTTTCGCATTTGCCCAGCAGTTCGCCAAATTTGGCGAAGAGCGCTCGCCAAGCGGCGCGAAAATCTGCGACAACACAGCCACACAAACAGAAGCGATTATGAATGTGTATCTCGGGTAGGCGAAAAGTAGCCAAACTGGTAGCATGATATACCAACCCTTTCTCCCCCGCAAGAGGACTTTCACTGATAAGAAAGCGGGGTGCGTTCTTTGCGCTAAAACGTAGGTTTGGGTTGAATAAAACTGGGCAGTCAAGGGGCAGTATCCATATTCGCGTGATACGCGCACCCTTTAGTGGAAAATTCCATATGGCAAAAATAGTTTTAAAGGGTGGTACAAAACGTTACGAAAGCATTCTTCATGCATTTCAGATGGTTTGTGTTGGTTTTTCAGAACCGAACAGAAAATTCAATACCGGTTTTCGGTTCTCAATTCTTTTCAGAATTAAATACCCGGGAACTACCTGGGTTTGAATAATACATGAACTACAAAGCATTTTCCTTTAATATTAAGGAGATGGTTTTATTTATTTATGTTAGGGAAATGAACCCTAAAAGGGCTACCTAAACTTCAGTTTATAACACTTAGTTTACATGTATTACTTTCCGACATTCATGCTATCGTTTTAGACGGACATAGCACTTGTTAGCTAAAAGCTAATAGCATTACGGCAACTTTTGACCTCATACACATGAGTAATGGGGTTTTTCAATTCTTTTCCCCATGGTTTATCGTTTGTCCTTTCCAGTGTATTTATGCAAATGTATATTAATTTGATATTTCTTGCTTATATAAATGCCGCTCGTGTTAGAGCAAAGGTGCCTGGCAGCACATACCGTCGGACTCAGAAGCTAGTGAGATTCGTTTGTGTCATGGAGATTGACAATATTAGAGTCCGCACTGGTCTGGCATGGGGTGTGTTTATGAATCAGCAAGACTTAAGTTAAAAAAACTAAGTTTATTCAGAACTTTAATAAACATTTTAAAATATTAAAAGCAATAAATTTAAACATTTGTATAATCAAAGTAATCTCACACAGAGACATCTAACACACGAATCTCACTAGCTCGTGAGTTCAACTGTGCGTGCTGCTAGCGGCACCTTTGCTCTAACTCGAGCAGTATTTAGACAAGCAAATAACATAACATTGACATATATTTGCATAAAATACACTGGAAACGAAAAGTAACAAACCATGGGGAAAATAAATGAGAAACCCCATTTCTCAGATGTATGACGTCAAAGTTGCAGTGACACCATTAGTTGTTAGGCAATAAGTGCTACGTTAGTCTAAAACGATAGCGTGAATGTCGGAAAGTAATACAAGTAAACGATTTAATAAACTGAAGTTTAGATAGCCCTTTTAGGGTTCATTTGCCTAACAGTTTGTTAAAAGTCTTTGTGAGATTATTTTGTTAGTACCGATGTTCTGAGTTTATAGATTTAACGCTCATGGAGCGAGTTTGTTGGGAGTTAGTTTCTTGATTGTTTTAAGGGTTTAACGTTTATTACGTTTCTAAAATAAACTTTGTGGTTTTACCCAAAATCTTGCTTATTCATGAACACACACCGGGCTAGACAACTGCAGAGTCTGTTGCATTTCCACTCTTCGTGACAATATATAATGTAGGGAATCATAGTTTATTTCGTAAGAAAAACATATTTCATTTTAATATATTTTAACTTAAATTAATTTGGGAAATGGATTTTAAAGCCCGAAATGACCGAATTTACTGTGAAGATTGTATATTTTTATTTTCAATTTTAGATGAAAGTACATCAGAAATTCGTAAAAGACGACTACATAATTTTAAATATTATAAAATGCAAACTATTTTGTCTGTTTATATGTGCAATAAATAAACCCTGTTTTGAAAATTTTATGCGAAATAAATCACTAAAATATAATGAAACTCGATTTTATATCTTTCGCAGCTGGAAGTGACTGGCATTTGAGATGGAATGATGATGATCTAGAACTTAGCACTTTAGAACATTTTATAGGGTACATTTTAAAGTCCAAGAGACTCGACGAACATATTCCAATTCTCAATCATGAGTAGTTACTAAAATAATTTAATAAGAAATATGAAAATTTTACTGTCACTTAAATACTTATTTTCTTTATAAATATGGCTCTCATTTTTTTCTAGCTTGAAGAATAATTTTTTAATTGTGTAAAATTTTAACCATTTTTTCCTTTGTTATGAAATTGCGCACATGATATCACCAGAAGAGTTGGATAGAATACCATGAAATTTTATACACGTTCAATATAAACATGTATCATTACAATGACTCTTCTGTCATTCCTTCCATAAAAATTTGACTTACAGTAAAATTTATCCAAAAAATTTCTGAAATTTTAAAAAATTTAAAGAATATTTTTTTTTCTATGAAGAACTAAGAATTTTTATTTTAAAGTTGGTTATTTTAAAGATATATTATACAACTTATTTTCAAATAAAAAAATATGTATATTCATTAATATAGGGACACAAGTCTACGCGCAATGACATAACTGAAAAAAAACAATGGTTGAAAACTCAAAAACTTAAAAAATTATCTTTTAGCTAGAAAAAATTGAGAGTCATATTTATAAAGAAAAAGTGTGTTTAACTCACAGTAAAATATTCATATTCCTAAATAATTCTAAAGGTTCCGCTGACCAAAGCGATAAGCTTATAAGGCATATTTAAAATCGCTTGTGAACATATTACAATTTACAATTACAGCTTACATTATATACATAAAATTTTACATTTAAGGTGCTCTTTCTATTAGTCTTACTGTTACTTTTGCATTTACCATTGCATTAATAACATATTACGATTTAAAATTTCAATTTACATTCTATACTAAAAATTTTACATTTTTGATGCAATTTCAATTACCATTTCAATTACAATAACATTTACCACTACATTATGGATACGTTACAATTTTGAATTACGATTTACATTGTATACTTATAAATTACATTCAAGGTAAAATTTCAGTACAATTACCTTACTCTTACAATTTTACTTTTAAGATGCAATTTCAAACATAATCACTCTTACTATTACATTAAACAATTACATTACATACATAATGCAATTGTATTACAAACGATTAACAAACAGGTTTACTGGTAAACATTTCTATAATAATTATTTCTTCTAAAGTAATTAAATCATTCTTCATTTTTTTATTAATTTCAAGCATTAATTTGCTCATATGCCTCCAATGCACTTACTATTGCATTTAACAATCACACTACACACATCTTACAATTTACAATTACATTTTATATTATATACTTACAATTTACAATCATATCTCTGAATCAATTATTTTCATAACTACTGATGATTGAAAATAGGGATATCTTTGTCGAGTCTCTTAGCTTTTAAAACGTACCTGATCCCTTAAGTGTAAAAGGGTTCTAAAGATCGAGATAGTGATAAAGTATAAAGCATGGTAAGACTGTTTATCCCCATTAAAATGTTCTTTTTAAACCTATGATATTCTACTTTCGAATACCCGCTTGTACAACCATTGGAACCGGGCTTTATATTCCATTAATTCCCCTGGATACCCGGACACCCGGTTCTGAAATCTCTAGTTTTGTGTTTTCATAAACAAATGAGCCAGATAGAAACAGTCAATATCTTTCATACTGCTGTCCGGTGAAACATAAACTGTAACGATAAGTTCACTTTTTTCCCCTGATGGTACTTTCAAGCACCCAATTATCACCCATTCTTCGCCAACCGCCATATTTCTACCGAGTTTCAATATACTAGGTGCCCCGTGTGAAACTGCGATCTTATTTTTTTCTTCGACTTTCACATCATTTATTTTGATTTAAGACCTTTATTTTGATTAATCTTTAATTATGACCCAGATTAGCTTTCCCTTGATAGCTTGGTAGCATTTTGTTATATGCGTTTCAGTTGTGTACATAGCATCGAATAAGTAAAATTAAACTCTAAAAAGGCATACCAAAGGAAAATATCACTCATAAAATGTTCTCCAGAGGTAAAGAAAATATATTTTAATCCAAACAAATTGCTTTTACATGCAAAAAGAATAATGTACACCTACGCGAATGTTGCCAAGAAAGGAACTTATTATTTTGAAAAGAAAATACAAAACCTTTGTGCTCGAGGAATTAACAGGAAATCCAACGTAAATAAAGCACAAATAGCAGTAAGGTACAATTTTGCATACGGCCTTTTCGAAGCTGCAAAGGAGCTTCTTCATCAGTGCAAAGATCTTAGTGGCAGCTGAAAAGCCGAAAACTAAGCGACAAGACACGTACGCATGCACTTATGTACCCACGCGTGTCGAACGCCCGAAGGCGTGAGCATCGTAAACAAATAACCAGCGAGCAGCGAAGAGACATACATAGGGTAAGCAGCGCCATCTAGTGGCTAAAAGAGGGAATAAGTAAAAAAAGTGAAGAAACAGGCCGACACGGCTAAATAAACCCTTTCCACAATTGAGGAAAAACAGGGATGCTAGACAAATCATTAACCAAAGAACCCGAATTTTTAAAATTGTGATAAACTTCCCAGAAATCATGATCGGCAGGCGAGCGATATTTCTGAATAATGGAGGCAGAATAAAAATCAAACCGATGGTTCAAAGTCCAGGCGTGTTGAGCAAAAGACGAACAATTTAACTCCTGATTTTTAACGTAACTCTCGTGTTCCTTCAAGCGGTATTTAAGAGCACGCTTGGTTTGACTAATATAAGAAAGGCCACACTGGCAAGAAACCCGGTAGATACCCCAGCTATTTAAGCGATCAATGGGGTGTTTGAGATCCGAAAAATATATTTTATTGAGAGGAGACTTATTAGTTAGTTCACAGAATGACAATACAAGCAGACGATTTTAAAATTTGAAAGTTCTGTGATTGCGCGCACGACATCTAGCAGAAGAAAAAACGTTTACAATGTTTATACTTCGATTTTTAAACAAACAATGCAATGTGCAATTCTAAATTAACAATTCGTCAGACGTGAAGATCTTAATCTTTAAAATGGTACCTCATTTATCGATTGCGATTAAATATGAAGGGAGTAAAAGGGATCGTTAGAAAAAAGCATCTTCTAGAAATAAAATATATCGATTATTTTTATCAAACTTTGCGAGGATGTAGGGAATGGAAAATAACAAATGATCATTCTTTTATACATTGAAACTCCCTCAGCTGTAACAATGACAGACCGTGATTCTATGTACGACGTATTTTTATCTCCTAACAATTATGTTGGGTAAACCTCCAATGAAACATGTTCCATGTTAAAACTAAGTACATCCGGCGCTCGTTACAATGACACCCCTTGTTCCCATAGAAAAGAGTCGTTATAATGAGTGTTCTGTATAGCGAAAATTTATAAAAATATCACAATCAACTCTCATTACTTGCGTGAAATCATGGATTTAAAATAAATTATATAATAGTTACGATTACCTTGTAATACAAAATGTAATAAATACAATGTGAAAATTCTAAATTCGAAACCAGTAGAAATCGAAATTTAATTTATAAATTTGTTCATGTTATTGCTAAGTTAAAAAATAACCCTTCCACAGCTATAAGCTTATACGGGTAAGTTAGCCTCGGGAATCAGAGCAACGAAAGTAACAAAAAAAAGTACCTCCAACGACGCCAAATTAATCCAATTTAACCAAATTAAACAAATTTAGGCCTGAATTTTTAGTGGCAATAAGCTGGTTGCAAAATCATTCCTGTATTCAAATAAACTTATTTTTTCTCTTTCTTATCTTTTTCTTTTCATCTTCTGTTTTTTTTCTTGTATAGTACACTGTACAATACATAACAACACCAAATAAACAATATAATAACATAAGTAATACCATAAAACATATATAACACAGCTTACATATCTTACAATATATTAGAATGCAAATAAAATAGATGAGAAAAGGAAATTTGCTGGTGGATAATTGCATTTCTAAATACACAAAGTACGATTACATTTCAAAGTTCTTGATAACATTACAAGCAATTTATAATAAATAATTCAATAGAGTAAATTTCCTATGCATTTATCACAGTGCAATTTCAATTTCAATTACGTTATACCAAGTCCATGCATGCAATCCCATATACATAAACACTCATAAAGAAAACATAACATACACCTATTCCGATATAATGCATTTCAAAAACACATATATTAATATGCAAACCTATAATTTTCCGGCTTGGATTTGAACTCATAAACTACCACTTGGTGGTCCCGTATGTTATCATGTACGATTTTTCATGTTATTGCTAAATCAAATGTCGAAATTAGATAGGTATCACTTAATTTACGATCCCATCTGAGAAACTCAGGAGTGGTCGTAAAATTTTTTAGGGTAGGAAAATAGGATCAGTGTTGAAAAATCGAATTATCGAATTTACTATGACAATTAATTGCTATAAGAAAAATAATTTTGGCGTATAAAGAATCAGTGTGATCTTGCATTGTAATTTCGGGAATCAGGCAAATAGTGCCGTTCAAATATTATTGCTTTGTTTAAGTTGTTCGAGGACACAAAATGGTTCAAATTTTGGAAAAATTTTATCGCATTAAAAATTTTGTGTTCTTTTACGCTTAAAATGGCGTTTAAATCCTGCTTCTATCTTAATTACAACAGGAGAAATTATTAATTTTTTGCAACATTCTAATAATAGCCAATCGTTCTTTAAACGTGTAAGTGCGTTTCCCTACATGATGGATTTTTTCCTCATTTCTCGTCTTTAAATTGTTATAAGTTAAGAACCGTTAAAGATAAAGGGTTGAAACTTGGAACATGTTGTTTTCAACTATTTTACTTTAGTTTTGATTCAGCAAATTTGAAAAAACTATTTACTTTCGAAAATATGACTTCTTAAAAATAAGTTATATCATTATTTTTTGTAATTTTTAATCTAAATATTTTTAGTTTTTTTAAAAATTAATATTTAAAAAAATGCTGAATCTAAATAAAAACTTTTATATTTCTGTTTAATTAAATGAAAAAATTTTGAAATTCGACGAATAATATTTCAGGTTATAACGATTTTAAATTTTGTTAAAACGATTTTGTTTACAAATTATATGGTTAACCATCACAAAAAATTCAAAATTTTTACTCAAAACTAAACATTCATAACTAAATTGTGTCCCGGACCCCCTTAACTGAAATCTGACCTTGTCTTAGAAAGGTTGTCGCGAGCTCACATTGGATAGATATTCATCAGCAGCTCAAATGTTATATTTCACCTTCTATTTTGGTAAGGATTTCCTTTTCTAACACATTTCTTTGTAAGCAAAAATGTTTTAATAGACGGAGTCTTGGAAATGTTAAAAAATAAATAAATAAATAAAAATTAAAAAAAAACAGTTTGCAAAGAACACCTATACAATAAAATGAACAATCTAGAGATTCTCCCGTCCACCAAAAATGTCTAATATGGAATCCAGTCCTTCATCTTCTTACCCCCTTCAGTTTTTAAGAAAAGTGCACCACCGTCATACAGTTTCTCGGTAGCCACATGGAAAGTTGTTCGAGAGTTTTTAGAAAGAGAGAATGCACATTAATTCTATGCTAAACAGTTCTGGTCTTACAAATTAGTTCGCAAAAAGATTAATTCGTAAGCGAGTTGTTCATAAAAACGTAAGGCTGCAATGATAAATCTGAAGACCTTTTAAGATCGTTTAGGATTTCCATGACTTCATAAAAGTATAATTAAGATGGTATTTTTTTATTTTCAATTTAATAAAATATATGAATATTCAAATATTTTTTCTTTGTTCGTTAAGTGACATTAGAGAACAATAATATTTACTCTAAAAGTAAAACTGTCACTGAAGATAGCTTTGTTCTCCTTATTGTGACTTACTACAACAATGTACCGGCTGGTCATAAAGAAACTTTGTCGATATATGGACCTCTAGCGGCCGTTCCGTTCAACCTATTGAGAAGAGATTTCAGATATAGATATTCAGAGGTATGAGCTCGGGATTCTGAGAACGGCAACACTGTGACGCTCGCGGTTACGGTTATAGGTATAGAAACTCAAAATTTTCAAATAGCAACGCCCACTTTTTACCATCGCAAAATGCTCAGCGCATGCGAAAACCCTAAAAAAAGTTAGAACGGTACGTATATCACAAAAAGCGGACGCGTTATGCACGCACAAAGAACACCTCTGCGAACGGCCAACAAAGACACGCTAGGGGAACACGGAGGAAATTTGCATATGACAGAGACTAGAAACCAATCACAGAATTCCGTTAACCAGATATTCAGCGTAGAAAACCGATGAAAAGCTCTCTGATCGTGTTTTTGTTAGCCATTAGCAGAGCTGTTTTTTTTATGCGTGCATAACGGGTCCATTTTTTGTGATACACGTACCATTCCAACGCTTTTTAAGGTTCTAGGATTCGCTGAGCATTTTGCGATGGGAAAAAGTGGGCGTTGCCACTTGAAAATTTCGAGTTTCTATACCTATAACCTTAACCTTTAGTGTAAATGTGTTGCCGTTCTCAGAATCCCGAGCTCATACATCTGAATAACTATATCTGAAATCTCATCTCGATAGGTTGAACGGAACGGGTGCTAGAGGTCCATATAACGTTTTTGTAGGCTGTTCGCAGAGCTATTTTTTGTGCCTGCATAACACGTCCGTTTTTTGTGATACACGTACCGTTCCAACACTCTTTAGGGTTTTCGCATGCGCTGAACATTTTGCGATGGGAAAAAATAGGTGTTGCTATTTGAAAATTTCGAGTTTCTGTACATATAACCGTAACCATGAGTACCACTTAGTTGCCGTTCACAGAATCCCGAGCTCATACCCCTAAATAACTATGTCTGAAATATGATCTTGATTGGTTGAACGGAACAGCCGCTACAGGTCCATATATCGGCAAAGTTTCTTAATGACCACCCGGTATATTAAAACTTATCCACCGTCTTACGTTCAAACGATAACCATTGGTGGCAATTATAACAACTCTTATCTTTGTCTAAGATTTCTAAAAACAAAATTGTTTCATTATTATGGAATTTTATAAAACTGTCGAAAGCATTAATTTCTATTTCATGTTTTTAATTTGATGTTGTGGAATTAATTAGATCTTTTTCTTTATTGTGCATCTTTCTCTGGCGAGTATCACTGAAAATTAAAGATAAGTTATAAAGAGTGATTAGCATATTTTAATTAAAGAAAAATACGTTTCATGTAGGTTTTAAGTTGAAATTAGGTGTCTAGTACAATATAATAAATTAAAATCATTTTTATGTTTTGTGGAAAAGGAGCGTGCACCACAAAGCTAGTTTACCAAGAGGAAAAAAAGGAAATTTACAGAATTACTTATTAATGAAAAAATAAAATTATAATAGAAAGATTATCATGATTAAACAAAAAAAATGCAAAAGCCAGAGTATTTTGCTTCTGAAACGGTGAAGAATTAATGCAGTATTATTATATAAAACTAAAATTTAATTTAAGGATGAACAAGAAATATTTCGTACTCTTAAATAGATGCTACCCAAAATATAGAAAGGTGCGACTCATTGTTTCTGCAATATGTATTGCCCCAATAGGCAAAAATTAAGGTTTTATATGTCTAAAACACTAAGAGCTCAATGATCATTAAACGTTCTCAAATTTACCTCTGGAGGTGCAGGGTCAAGTGTTCCGGTCTCGTCACTTGACTCGGCTCAAAATTACGGGCCCAGTCATTAAGCCAAATTGGACTCCGACCCTTATGGTGCTAATTCAAAACAGGAGCCGCCCCTTTCAGACCAATAGTCTATTAGGACTATTGGTCTAATGGTGAATGGAACCTTCAACCAAGGTCTGGAGGCAACCTAGTGGTAACACGTTGAGCTTCAGACTGTGGCTGTTCAGTTCAAATCCCAACGAGAACCATTCAATGCTTCCGTGTCTAGGCCGGATATGGAAACGTTAGTTCCCTAGACCGGAAAGTCCATCTGAGGTCAGAGAAGATGGGAGATGGTACGATACCCCAGATGTCGTCCTGGGGTTTCTCGGTCACAATTAAGGTGGGGATAATGTTGACTCACTTGTCAGATGTCCAGAGATAAGAAGTACTCAATAATTTCCAATTTATATTTTACTAATGTCTCATGGCAAGTGTTTCCGAATTCGAAAAAAAAAGAACTTCTGACAACGAAAAAAATATACCTTTTCTAACCGGTCTTATTTATCGTTTTCCATACATATTAATGTTTTTCCATATGTTTTCAGCCAGTCCTTGTAGAAACATTAAAAACTAATTCAGATACGCTTTCTTTCACTTTAAAAGCATTCTCATTTACAGCATTGGAGGAGGATATTTGTAAAAACTATACAACATCAGGAAAATTACGGTTTAGGAAATTTAAGTTCCTCCTAGACTTGGTTTTGGGTTACACCATTATATTTTGCAAAAAAAAAATATGGCGCAGTTCTTACAAAAAAATTGAAAATATTTGTTGCATGTTCACACACTTATAATAATTTCTATTTGTCCTCTCTCTTAATTTGCCAGTTTTGTTGGGTTTTGTAGAACTTATGAAATATTTAAATGAGAAGTATATCTTAACATATCGAATTTAATTGTATGATGGTTTCAAATTTTGCATTCTTTATTAATGTGAAAAATAGAGGAATTTATTTCCCTGCCCTGTAAAAAGTAAAAAAATAGATATTTTTTAACGCAGTGTGCTCCCAAAGATTATGTCTCATTTGAATTCCAAGTTCATACAAGTACTTCTATACTGAAGAGAATATATATATATATATATATATATATATATATATATATATATATATATATATATATATATATATATATATATATATATATATATTATAGTTGCGAACTTAAGCAAGGTCTGTGATTCGAACTAAAGTCTCTAGATCAGGGATTCCCGAACTTTTTACATTTATGGCACGTTT
Organism: Dolomedes plantarius; assembly: GCA_907164885.2. Taxonomy (NCBI): domain Eukaryota; kingdom Metazoa; phylum Arthropoda; class Arachnida; order Araneae; family Dolomedidae; genus Dolomedes; species Dolomedes plantarius. Next base: position 2,655,734 of record OU015490.1, on the reverse strand, counting down.
TGGAATGATAAGAATTTTGGGGCACGCTTATTAAAATTTTAGTTTTTCCCAATTATTTTAAATATTAAATACTTAGAAGGTTTTATATACAGAAGGTCTTATATACAGTGTGTCCAAAAATACATTTTGAAAATGTATACATAAAATAGTATACAAGGAAAGAACTGAAAATTCACAGATATGTTACGATATATATTAGAGATATTTTCTGTGTCAAAAAAGTTGAACAGGTGGGGTTATTTTTTCCGTGAAAGCTAAACTTGTAAAAAGGCTACTCCATCAGAGAAAGCAATATGTTTTGGCTGGTATTTCAAAACGGAATCTGTTACCCAGTTGCAAATTTGGAAAAGATTTTCCAAGTCGTAACATCATCTTAGCTTGGTCTAAAATAATTCTGGAAACGGGAAGTGTCTTTGATAACCGGTTGAAGTGTTGAAACACTCTAAAGACGCATAAATGCTGCAATTTAATGTGCTACGGAATCCTTTAGGAATGCACATAGGCTGAGATTGATTACAAACTAGATGTTCTCCGTGCCACAAAAGTTAAAAATATTGAAATTAATTGAGTATACTAAAAAAAATTCTGATATGTATAAGGTAACATATATGTAAATTTATAGTTCCTAATTTGTGTACTCTTTTTCTATAAATTTTAAAATGTGTCAATGTGTTTTGAGACACCCTGCATGTTAGGGAGATGTCAAATTTAAGTTAAAGTGAATACTCACCCCCATTGCTGGCTTTAACTATTTTTTTAATATATAAATAACAGACACCAGAATAGAATATATTAATACAGATTAAAAATAGCTATGCAGTTTAGTATATTATTACATTAAAGGGCAACAACGGAAAGCACAAAAAAAGTTTTGTTTCATTGATGTTAGACTTTTGATTGATACCTAGAGACAAATGTTTGATATCAGCTTCATATTAAATTTTTTGTTAATCACCAAAGAAATATCGCTGTATCCCCGGCTGATTTTGCGGCACCCTAAAATGCCGAGGTACACCTGTTGGGAATTTCTATTCTAGACGGACACCTTCTTTGATATTTCGGTCTTTGATGAGATATATTCGCACAATAAAAAGGTCTTATTTCTGTTCAACTGCCATCACATGCTGATTTGTTTTTAATCTTCATTTATTATACTTAATTACGCATTAATTTGTTCCTCTGTGATATTTTTCTCTCAGAACTTTATAACAATATTCTAAATGGAGCGGATACTGTTCTACATGCATTGCAATGCTTATCGTTCTGTTTGCTTCTGTTAATATTTATTTCATGACACCAAGAGATTTTCGTACCAAACATAATAAATTGTTATTTATAATTTGAAGTGAGTGTATTTTGCTACCTTATTCCTCAATGAAGTTTCTAAAAATTGCATATTCTTTCGAATCAAAAACGTTTTTGAATGTACCAAAAGCACTTAAAAAGGACGAAACGCCGTTTGTAAAATGCCGCATAAATCAATGACAAACGAAAACATTCCCCTGCAAATACTTTCACATTACGAAATTCACCGTCGAAAAGCGATATTTTTCAAAAGATATAGTAATATTATTAAATAAGTGGAAAGCTATAGGTAAGCTCTGAATGTATTTTTCAGATGGGAAAACGATTCAGTCCGTAAAAGCAAAGAAAAAAAGGTTCTTCGTGGAATAAAAATTTTCTTTTTTTAAAATAAGATGATTATGCTTAGCGAGTATCATATATGGAGTGAATAATGTTTAAAATGACGTATAAATAACCAGATAATCTATATTGAATAGTTTTTTTATATACCTCCTATTTCAAATGATTTATAGGTACTTTTATAAAATATCCATTTCCTAATGGGGTCGTGTCTCTAAAAAACGAAAATTATTGAAAGAAGAAAAAATATCATAACACCTAAACCATGAAACATAAACCATAACTAGTTGGCACTAGTCAAAACATGACGGCTAGATAATAAATAAATGTACTATTAGACAAATTATACTCAACATATCATTGCCAAATGTTGAAAATCATAGTAATGCGCAGAAACAAATTAATGTGTTTAAGCGGCCTCGTGCTTAGTGAGTATCTAAAGCCAGATTTAAAAATGTTACTGATCATGCGCAGAAAGCAATTTTTTAACTGTAAATTATCGGTAGTTAAACAGCGCGAAATAAACAATTTCCATCAGATTTAATCTTATATTTCACAAGCATAATTATAATAAAAATAGAAATGACAGAGAGCGATCTAGAGAGACTCCTCGGAATAAACGTGTTTATCATTAAAACTGAGCATGCGCAGAAACAGTGATTTTCTAAAGACAGATTCAAACATGCCACTGAGAATGCGCAGAAATCAAATTTTAATTGCAAATATTCACTAATTGATAGAAATTGCGTCTATAAAAACCAAATTTTACAAATCTACAGATTACAACCTTTCGTTTCAGACTAAAATGAAGTAAATTGATGCAGTAGTTTTCTCTCACGGACTGCCAAAAATGTCAGCTTAGCAAATTAAATATATAGATGTAAGGTATACACAAGATTCGATTCACAAGAATCGAACTTTTGAGTGAATGAATTAAAGAAGCTGCTTGAGATATGCTAATTTCGGCATACGCGCTTAGTATAAATACCATGCAGCGTCATTAATAAAAAAGGTTGTTAAGGTTGAAGAAAGGTTGTTAAGGTTGATAGATAAGCGAGAGGGAGCTACGGGGTAGTTAACTCCAGGGGTTATCCTGCGCTAGTGCTTAGGGGGCCCAAAATTTACGTGGCAGTACTGCTGGTTTGACTCTCTGCTGCTTTGTGAGTATTTGCAAAAAGTATTTCTATTGAATGTTAATATATATATATTCCGTACAAGTAGTACGTATGCTTATTGCTGTAAAAGCAAATTCTATATGTGCAACGAATTCAATAAACATTGTTTCATGTATAATCTGTGTTTGTATGAAATTCATTTAGAGTGCCACTTCAAATTACACTGCTGGCCACCCAAATTGCAACACCAAGAAAGACAAGAGATATCACAACAAAATTTATTTTGTAGATAACATGTTGACCAAGTATCAAATGATTAAATTTATAGACTTCTGTGAAGTGTGGTTCCTGCCAAAATCAGTAGCCAGAGTAGCCGCCATTGTTGGAGATCACCGCTGCCACACGCCTCGGCATTGATTCAAAGAGACTTTGGATGAGTTCTTGGGGTACAGCAGACCAAGCAGCTTCCACACGTTGCCAAAGTTGGTCTGCTGTGGCAGCTGGGGATGGAATCTGGGTCAATCGTAGAGCAACCATGAACCACATGTTTTCTATCGGCGAAAGATCCGGAGAGCGAGGCGGCCAGGGAAGCAATTCAATCTGGCGATTGACGAAGAACCGTTGGACAATGCGTGCCACGTGTGGTCGCGCATTATCCTGTTGAAATATGGCTGTGGGCAAGCCCTGAAGGTGAGGAAGGACAACTGGCTCCAACACCTCGGAGATGTAGCGCTGGCTGTTTAAAGTACCGGCAATGCGTACTATAGGTGTGTGAGAGTGATTTCCAATACCGCCCCATACCATAATACCCGGTGCAAAACCAGTGTGGCGGTGCATAACGCAGCTGTTCAGCATCCTCTCTTCACGGTGTCTCCAGACTCGAATGCGACCATCGTGGTGTTGCAGACAGAAGCGTGACTCGTCAGTAAAGACAATTTCATTCCATTCTGCATCCATCTGTCATCGCGCCATTGGCGACGGAGACGTCTGTGGTTCTGCGTCAAGGGTAGACAAAGCAATGGACGTCTTGCGGACAGACCACTCTGCTGTAAACGGCGTCGAATGGTACGCGCAGACACTGGATGATGCGGTACAGACTGCATGTGCTGTGCTATGGTTCGTGATGTGACTGAGCGATCCGTCACTGCCATGCGCACAATTTGCCTGTCATCACGTGAAGTGGTGCCCTGAGGTGGATGCGATCGAACACGCCGGTCCGTAGTACCCTCCTGCATCCAACGATCACATATCCGCATTACAGTTGTTTGGTTTCGTCCAACACGACTACCGATTTCCCTGAAAGATAATCCACAATCTCGGTAGGCCACTATCCTTCCTCTGTCGAACTCGGATACTTGATCAAAAGATGATCCCTGTTTTCGACGAGGCATAATTGATCGTTTTTTTTAAAAAACCACAAGAAAAACACAATTGCCGAACTTGAAATCGTCGAAATCTCCAAGCCTTAAATAACGCTTTGAAGTGGCGCCACAGGCGCGCGTGATGTGCGTCTGCGCTGAAATTCTAATCATTTGCATATCTCACCTCCGCTAATGCATGTTGTAAATTTCATGTTATTTGCATGTTTCCTTCAGGGTGTTGCATTTACAGTGGCCAGCAGTGTATATACACCCAAATCTGGGTAGGAGAGAGCTATTTACTCTATATAGATTAACTAGTAGATTTAATCGATTAGTACCATTCATTGAGTAAACTATGTTATATATCTTAAATTTATCACAATCTGGGATGGATTAAAATATTTTATTAAAGACTTTTTTTAAGGAGTTCTTCTATTTTTTGTTTGAAGTTATAATATGTTTGCATATTTCATAGCCAAAAAATCTTTGTACCTTACGCTTTGCAGGTGGTCATGGGGGAGTCGGTCTTCTTTCATTTTTATGGGAATTTGGACATCAAAACTATTGTCCTGGCTTCTTGTTCAACACAGTAATATTAGAAAACCAGGTTCCACGAATTGAATACCTCACATTCTAACCTATATTTTTCTATGGATAATGTGCAAGATCATAAGGCAGGGTGTTTCACAGGTTGTTAATAAGATTTGTTTGTTTTCATTCCATATTTCCTGTTTGTCTATTTACACCCGTTGACCTCTATAGCATTGGTGCACCGTCAAGAATCCTTACTAATTACCATATTTCTGGACTGGGAATCAAGCAACTTCGATTTCAGCGTCATAAACATTGATAAAAAAATAAGTTGTAGATGCATTACAACTTTTCTCAAGTCATTATCACAGACGCGATGCTCATAACATGAAATGAACAACCCACATTTTGAAAATGGATGGCAGCAACAGGAAAATAGTTTCTAATTAATATTTTATCAATTTATATTTATGTTATGCCATTTATTGTACTTTCTCTTGCCCTGCCACCAAAAAACATTTCAAATGCGTAAAGAAACTTTAAAGAAAGTAAAAGATTTAATAAAGAGAAAGGAAAATACTTGGAATATTTGTTTGATATCTTTAAACATTTATTTACATATCTGACAAGCCACGTTAAAATAAATTGCGAATTTATGATGCGAATGAAGTTTTACTTGTGAGTTTCATATATTTATTTTTAAATCAAAGATGAAATGTTGAACTTAGTTTAATTTGGAAAAATATTTTGACATATTTTTCTAGCATTTTCTATCGCATATATAATTTTTGACATTTAAACTCTTATTAGAGCATGTTAACATAGTTTGAAAATTTCTTATTTAGAGTTTCAAAACAGGATAATGGCTCACTTCTTCTCTTAAATATCATTTTATATGATTTATATATACTGACATCTCAGAGGAAGATTTTAAATATTTATAAACATTATTTATTTCACTTAATATATGTGCATTGAACACTGAAATATCTACGTTAACAGCTGTCAACTGAAAGTCAGTCATCATGAAACAAAGTAAACTGACATTAGTTAATAAATATATATTTCTTCCGAATGTCTGATCTATAAATTTAAAAAAGAAAAACATCTGGAAACAAAAAATTTTATGACACTTCTGTATATTCTCTGAAGGCATTAGATAAAAGACTCTGTAAAGACCATTGCTGCTAATTGATTGAAATTCTACTGGGAGGAAACTTTAATAAACTGACAGACAAATTCACCACCAGTAAAAGAATCGGTTTGCGACAGTTAGAAGTATGTAGAAGAAACATTTTGTTTTAATAAAAAGTGTATCGTCATAATGTCAAGTTATAAATTCAGTGGCCTGAGATGAAGCGTTTTCGTTTTGATGTTGATTCTCTGGAAAGACTATAACCTAACCCTCAGTAGCGTAAGTCGTTGATGGGAGAGGAGAGATATGGTAAATTTCTCTATTGCCTGTGGCGACCTTGTAGTACAGCGCGCTGGCCATCGGTCCTGAGGGTGCTCGGAGAGAATACTGGCGTCGCGCCACTAAAATGGCTCCATTTGTCTCATCCCTTCACAGGGGGTAATGCTGGTCTGCCTATATGGTGCCCCTATAATAAAACGGCCAGCAAAAATGCGCTTTATTAAAAGCGAATGTCTTCACGACATGTGCCTCCACATTGGTTTAAAAAATTTTACTCAAGGGCTAATTCAGTGATTCCTAATCGATGTGCCGCGGCACTGTAGGGTACCGGGACATCAGGCACTTTCATTATAAATAACAATAATTATCACTGACAATAATTATTAATCATTAGTTGTTACCCGTCAAAACATGACGGCTAGATAGTAAATAAATGTACTAATACACAAATTATACTCAACACATCATTGACAAATATTGAAAATCCTAAAAATACGAAGAAACAAATTAATGTGTTTAAGCGGCCTTGCTCTTAGTGAGTATCTAAAGCCAGATTTGAAAATCTCACTGAGCATGCGCAGAAAGCATTTATTTTGGAACGAAGTTCTTTTACGCGGCTTACAGTAAATTCGCAGGAATCGTCACGTAACGAAAAATCATTATGCCCCCTTAATAAGAGATTTTTCGCAAGGAATCTGTGGCTGATTGGATATCGCATCGGACTATTGCACTACGGAGCGAGAGGTCCCTTGTTCAAATCCCCGCACAAGCTCTGGCCGTTTCTATATATATATATATATATATATGTATATAAATATATGTATGTGCATAAATATATATATATATATGTGTGTGTGTGTGTGTGTATGTATGTATGTATGTATATATATATATATATATATATATATATATATATATATATATATATATATATATATATATATTTATATATGTCTGACAGGCAGCGTGTTTTGCCCCTGTGTAAATTCGATTTGTTGCAGTCATCGTTCTCTTAATATTGCTGAACTTGTAATTTTGACTTCGCACCCAACCTTTACATTTCTAAAAATAAATCTTCTAGCCTAGAATTATTCGCTTTGCGCTCAAGTCGCCTCTAAAAGATGATTTTCCCCACAGCAAAATACGCGCGTTTTGTAAATGAAATATTAGATTCTTACTATTTTAAGCCCCCTTTCCCCGTACTTCTCAACTATATTTTGACAGTTCTGTTTTGTTTTGACATATATATATATATATATATATATATATATATATATACAGATATATTATCAATAAAAAAAAATATATATATAATATATAAAAAATATATATATAAAAAATATATATAATCAATAGAAATCTACATATTAAATCCCGTTTAGAGTTGAAACAATAACGTAAAGAACTTCGTTCCTGACGGGGGTCCCCCGACCGCACAATTTTTTTTTAATTGTAAATTGTCACTAATTAAACAGCGCGAAATAAACAATTTCCATGAGGTTTAATCTTATATTTCCCAAACATAATTATCATAAAAATAAAAATGGCAGAGAGAGATCTAGAGAGAGTCCTCGGAATAAACGTGTTTAATCATTAAAACATGTCACTGAGCATGCGCAGAAATAAATTTTTAATCGTAAATTATCGCTAATTAATAGAAATTGCGGTTACAAAAACAAAATTTGAGAAATCTACAGATTACAATCTTTCATTTAAGAACAAAATGAAGTAAACTGATGCAGTCGTTTTCTCTCACGGACCGCCCAAAAAGTCGGATTAGCAACTTAAATATATAGAATTTGCTGGGAAAGCCTCTAATAAACCGTATTATGCGTCCAAAAATTGCTGTAAGATCGATGTAATCAATCTACTGTTACAATAGGAATGTTTTTAATTATAGTTTTGACTCTCTAACACAGTGATTTCCAACCGGTGTGCATCGAGATTTCTTTTAGAATAAAAATACACTAATGGGACACACTGAAAGTAAATATTAAGGGGACAGTGAACCTTTATTTCGGCAAATCTTTTTTATTGTAATATTTATTATGTTATTGTAAAAAAATAACTTCTATAGGATAATAATACCAAAATATTTTTTCAAGTAAAAAATCATTTATGAAGCTTCTACGAAGTAATAAAGGTAAGTGTAGTAATGAACTTTAAATCTGCTTTTATCAAAACATATTTTACAAGGTTTTTAGGTATTTAAATGCTCCATGGGACTTAATTTTTGTTCAAAATTCCTGATATTGATAAGGAAGAATCCTGATATATTCCAAGCAACCAAATGACGAATTTGCAAACATCGGTACATAAGTTAAAGGTATTAAAAAGTATTGTATTACATAAATGGATTGACCTTCAATGACTACAAGTAAAATTAGGGGGATAAAGTAAAATTCCAGAAACTTTAATTGCGCTATAAGTATTACGGACAGTTTACACTCGGATGTGATGTGATATTTCTCCTGGGATAGTTATATTCTTTTCGAGGTGTAAAGTTACTTTTCTGTCCTATGCGGGCCTCTGCGTTGATGTTTGTTTTCTTGTGCTGTTGTGGTACGCTGGTACTTACCGGTTTCTTGCCTTGCTTTCGCTTGCTTGGTTTTGGGTTTAAAAAAATTGTGTTTTAACTTTATATTTTCTTTTTGGCCTTTTAGTTATTTTCTTTGTTTAAGGTTAATCTGGCTTTATTTTATGGTTATGTAATTATGTATGGCTTCCTTACTGGCTTTCGTTTGCGGCTGGTGTTGTTGTGTTGTTTGGGGTCGGCTTGTGGTGCTGCAGTTGGGTGTACCTCTTTATTTCGTTTTTGTGCTGTATGGTTCTTTGTGGTTGACCCTGGCGTGTCTGTTGGTGGTCGGGCGGGTCAGTGGTCCTTGGGGTGGTTGTCTTGTAGCTTTGTTTTATAAGCTTTTGGTAGGGGGGGGGGTGTCGAGTTGCTACATCCAGTTTTAGTTGGTTGGGCTCGTATCGTAAATTTATTTTTTTAGTACAATTTATTTGTTTTTCTTAGAAATTATTTGGGTGCGTTGTGTTTTTTTATTATTTATTTTGTTTAATGCAACCCGAAGCCCAGGATGTTGAATTTAGCAAACGAACAAAAGCCAATCAACTATTCTCAACTTTAGATCATGTAATTTTACAACAACAAATTTCAATGCAGACAAACTAATAGATTTTAACATAACAAAACTTAGTTTATTTACACAATTAATATTTACAATTAACAAAAAGAGTATTTCATTTCCCGAAATCAATGCACAATATTTTTATTTTTCACAAATTGTATTTTACTATTACTTTGTCAAGGTTAGGGAGCGTCCCGAGCGCAAAACAAATAAACTTATCTATTAGTTCAACACTAAAACACCTTCTCACTAAAAAACTCATTCCTTACGAAAAATCTAATTTACCTAGCTTGAATTGGAACTGAACAAATCAAATTGAGATTTAACACTCACTAAAATTGCTTTTCATCAACCCAATTTACTATCTTGGCCTTCTCGCCTCGCCGAGGGTTTGGAGTCACACTGCTCCACTGGGCAGGGGGCTGTCACTACTTCTTTTTAGATGAAGGATCAATTTCTCTTAGTTGATAATTGTAGTCGGGCTTTCCTTCGCGTGTACCTTTACTATTGCACTGGCGATGGGGATTACTTCACGTCGTGGAACTGGGCGCTGGACTCTCCTCGTCGTGTATCTTCTCGCTCTACGTTCGCGATGGGGATTGCTTCTCGGCTGTGGCACGGGAGCTGGGTCTCTTTGTCTCTGCTGCAATTCGAGTGCGGACCTCTCTATTTTACGTAGTCAACGCAGTCGTTCTCTATAAGTTTATAGTATGAAATCTGGGGAGTTCTTCTCTCTTCCCACACAGTCGCCGGAACGGGTATAGGTGGAACTCTCAAGTCCACTTAAAGTATAACTTTTTAAGTCGTGCTGGAGATGAGGACCTACAGCTTCCCCAATCAATATTCTCTCTCTTTCTTTCTTCCAATCTCCTTCTATATATTTTATTTTAATCCCTTTTCACACCCATGACTCCACCTTCCCATAAACTTCAAACAGCCAATCCGGACACCGTAAACTTTTCATTCGCTATTCTCCCTTCACACTTTCTCATTGGCTTCTGAACTTAAAAACCTCCCGCCCTCACTGCCTGCCCTTTTTAGACCACCCAAGATTTGCACGTGGTCACCGTCCAAAATGTATACCATAAATTCAACATAAAAGTCCTTTGTAACATGATGTCACTTTTCGGCTCCGTCATCTAATCTGTGTCTCCATCTCAGATCTTCCCATCTTCAAATCACATAAAGCTGTCTCGCACGGGCTACGTCCTAAATAACTCTATTCAATAATTACCGTCGGCGATAAGATTGATTCCGACTTTTAACACAAACATGTAATAAAACTAGCTTTTTATTTAAAAGCGCTTTACTACAGGGGGTCCGTAGTTTATCGTTTTCTGTTCTAGTCGCTTATTCCAGATTCTCCCAGATTGTACAGATTCGCCAGGTGTGTACAGATGTCATCATCGTGCTAAACTGAATATAAGCTGAAGACTGAGTAAGTCTGACATTCTTAGCGAGTTCGTCATAAGAAATATTAACGGAACAACGGAAGTACAGGATGCGACAGAATGGAGTCCCATATGTTTAAAGGTCACTGGTATTGGAGTGGGGGAGGTAGGGTAGAGCGGAAGGCGGCAATAGTTCGGGTGGATTTTCTAGTTGTCAGTAGACACCATGAGTTGGTCCGGTTAACATTGCGGTTTCTTTATCAAGGCGTTCTATAAAAATAGAGATTCTGTTACAGCGACACAAGACATTTAGGACGCGCTTCGGGTTCTAAGCAAATGATACGGTTCCTGATCGAAAAATAATCCTGCGATACGTTTCAGACGTAAAAGAAAATGGGTCTGCATTATTTAGGAAACCAAGTGGTCATTAATTCGGAATATTAGAACTCCTGAAAATGAGCAACGAGCCTGCAAGTCCGCTATTCACGAGGAAGTTGCCACAATTCTCGCCGATATGACCAACAGAGTGATGTAAAACTTAGAGAACGGTTTCGGCAGCACATCGAAAAAAAGAGCAAACCCTGACTGGTGTTATTTTCAAAACCTAATGGAAAAAAAGCTAGATTGTTAGAAATTTTCGGAAATTTTTTTTTCTGTCATTTATTTTGTTCGTATTTTATTACCCATTGAAATGTAGCAGTTTAATGTGCCGCACCCTGTAGTTATACTTAGTATTAGGCTGTTATTAGTCGGTGGTATTAGTGTAGTTATTTGAGTGTCCTACGTGTGGATCTACTATGATAGTCTTATAAATTAATATAATCTGGATAAATTAAGATTTTTTTATTCATTATGGAACCCAATCCTTGAAGTATAAAGTCGCAAATAAACTTTAACGATGAAAGATTTTTGAATTAACAATAGTATACCCTCTTCCAGTACCTTTTGAAAGGAAATAGTCCGTTGCTCCTTAAAAAAAACTGCTTTCTCTCAATTAAGTCTTGAAAACAATAGTATATCATTAGTATGTTAATTAGTCTTTGCGAAATTTCGTAATGCATATCAAATGCATCTTTTTACATCCGGTTTACCTCAACTCGCAAACATCTATTACGTTAAGACATCGACCATTAACGAATTATGACCAATTTTTTTTCTCATGAATAAATGCAAATTGGATAATTACTAATGACCGGAACATATGGGAGAAAAACGTCATTTCATAGTTAATCTCCATATCCATTCAGTCTTCAAAAATGCATAACATCTGTGGAAAGTGGTCAAAGTTACGTTGAAGAAATAGGACTTAATATTTATATCGAAATGTACTTAACGGAGAGGTTATGAAAATGATAAATATGTAAACAATGGACGATAATTGCCAAGAAAAACACGTTTTATGCAAAGAGCTTGTCAAATTAAAGAAATTTACGATCTGTAAAGCAATGGGAAAATATATCATGCTATCGGAAGAATTTGACTACATTAAAGAGTGTATAAGCGATTTAGATAAGCTCTAGGATATCCGCTATTAAAAATATTTTAATGGGAAAAATAACTCTAAATGATGAAAGAGTTTCGGAAGATGATAATAAAACTTTTGTTTATGAATGTTAGATGATAATTTTAAAATCATATTTTTAAAGCAGTCGGAATATTAATAGTATATAAAATAAAAGAAAGCAACTGATAATAAATTTTTAATTGCAAACCCACACATTAATGTCGTAGAACAGAAGAATTTACTCTATAATTAAGTTTGCTTGCAGAATTTGCTAATTTTTTTCACACCCATAAAAGTTAAGGACGCTTATATCATTACACACACATACAAATTGAGTGAAAGTCAAAAATCGGTAAATACCACTTCTTAAGGTGACTGCCCACGTTTGAGGCCAATTTTTAAAAAAAACAAATAGTTTTTTTAAGGATTTTTTAAGGAGGTAAAGATTTGAAAGAGATTTCATTTTAGAGGAATTTTTATGATGTTTCTCGTGATATAAATGTTATAACCCTCAAATTATTATTTTAAATGCAAACTTAAAAAAAGTTACAAAAACAGCTTAAAAATTTTAATTTAAAAAATCTAAGAAGAATTTTTCAAAAATCTTTCTTATTGCACCCCTACACTACAAGAAGAATCGCCATGCAAAATTTCAGCCCTCTAGGTCCAGCGGTTTGGTCTGTGCGTTGTATGTCAGTCAGTGAGTCAATCAATTACGGAACTGTTTTATATATATATAGACTAGCTGAAAACCCGCACTTCGCTACGGAGTACATTCAAATTAAATGCAATGGTCAATGTATGCAATTAATGCCAAAAAATAAATGAATATATATATATGTATATATATATTTATAATAAATACGACGATCAATATATACAATTGATGTAAGAAAAAAATATATATTTATAAAGAAATCGTAAGGGATATTTTTATAGACAAAATAATGTCTAATCGTCTGCCGCATTAGCAAGAAAAAAAATATTTTTTTGTCTATTTAGTTGTTATACACGTGACGATAAATTCATTTAAAGTACCAGAAAAAGAAATCATGTGATCAGCATCTAATAAATTATATTCTAAAAATTGATCTTTAAAAATTCCCCAAAAATCAGAAAATGGAGGTAAAGATTCAAAAATGATTTCATTTTAAAGGAATTTTTATGTTCTTTCTTGAGCTATAAATTTTATAACCCTCAAATTGTTCTTTTAAATGCAAACTTAAAAAAAGTTACTAAAAAAGCTTAAAAATTTAATTTAAAAAAATCTAAGAAGAATTTTTCAAAAATCTCTCGTATTGCACCCCTACACTACAAGAAGAATCGCCATGCAAAATTTCAGCCCTCTAGGTCCAGCGGTTTGGTCTGTGCGTTGTATGTCAGTCATTGAGTCAGTCAATTACAGAACTGTCTTATATATATAGATAACCGCATCACACATCGACGATATTCACTTTACAGATTTTTTGCAAGACACAAAAATTCGAATCGGTAGTTTGCCGATTAGTCACAAAAGCTATTTTAAAATCTGTGACTGGAGAAATATTTAGGGTATATATTAGACTATTGGAAACTAGAACACAACTTTCAAGGCGATTAAAATACATTGTTAGATACTTAAACTAATTTTATGCAGATTCATTGCTCCTAACTTTAATTGAAGAGGTTTATATAAAAGCTTACAGTTTTAATTTACGTATATGCTTACATGAAGAAAATTAATAAGACAAAAATTATTTTAAAAATTTTGTAAACGTATTTTCTACTAAAATTTATTTTTCAGAAAACTTTTGTATTATTAGGCATGCAGACTGTAAAATTTAATATTTAAATAAAATATACCACAGAGTATAAAAATGCTTGCTAGCTTAATAATTTATATAAATGTTCCTAAATTTGATTTCTTCATATTTATATAAGGCGTCAGTTTTTATCAAAAAAGTTCAACTTGAACATAATTTGATGAAAAAAAAACCTGTTTATTCAAAGCTTTTAATTAAAACAGGACATGTTCAGGTAGTTCCTGAAAAGTCTCAAGTAATACCCAAGTTTCTGAACTTAAGAGATAGCTGGGACTTGTAATCATATTAAAGACATAGGACTTCATTAAGATTCCATTATTTTTCAAGGCAAAATCCGTTTAACACAGGAAATGCAATTTAGTCAACAGTGAAACTCTAGTTACAGCAAGATCTGTATCAGAGTTGTCTCTTTTTTTATTTATTTCAATGCTATTTGAAATTTCGTTATCAAGTAAATTTTTGTCAATGATAGAAATTTAAATTCCTGTGAATACTTTACACCTTAGCATTTTAGACTAAAAAATGTTGCCATGCATCCGATATATTCGGATAAAAATCTTATTTTAAAATAGAAACAGAAAAAAAAATTGTTATTTTGAAAAGACTTAAAAATTGGATCTTATCTATATTATTTATGTGAATCGAATTTTACTACTATGCACGTACAATTTAGAAAGTCCGACGGGAATATACACAAAATTACCCCACTTAGACGTATGGAAAATGTCTTTGGTAATTTAGCACCTTAAGATTTTGGCTCACATCCATATTTTTAATGGAATATCAGAAGAACTTTCCTTTAGCTCGGAATACAAAAGAAGGAAGTCGAATAGCGACAACTGCACAGACATTAAGAAACGTTTGGAAATTTGAAAAAACACTTTACTGATATTTCTATAGTAAAATTTAAAAGAATACTCGATTTCTAAGAAAAATTTGCCCTCCTCATCAGGAGCAGAGTAAGAATAATTACAAGATAAAAATACTTTTTATATACCTTTTTTTTAAATTTTCTGTTGAATCATATAAACTTGACAATTCTATGTATTAATAAATACTTTTTTAAAAATTTTTTGATGAATTATCTCATCAACTTGTAATAAAATTGGACTTGAAATTTAATTGGAAGTTAACTTGCATTTGACTTTTAGTTCCCTTTCCGGTCTATAGATGGCTGCACCAGTATACAAAACAAAATTAACTGAAATTGACTGAAAATTATATGAATTATGCTTAAAGATAGCTAAAAGTATTTAAAAAATGCATTGTTATCGTGTTCTGAGCTATTCTAATAAGTTTCAAATGTCTAGCTAGTCGGGAAGTTAGTTAATAATCGATTGCAAGATTTGTACTACACAAACAAACACACAAACACACAAACAAGAAAGCAAGTTAATAAAAACATGGTAAAAAGCCTCCAAAGTAAAAGATCTATTTATTTATCTATATACAGGTTGATTCCAAATTCATGGTACAAACTTTAATGTTTGTTACAGTAAACTATAACAATAATTCATAGTATAGGAATGTACGGGCGCAAGTGACGCGTTGAAGCACAAAGACGCATGATTGGTTGGTTCCGTTGCCAGTAGAGAGGAGTAGTTGACTTGCCGCCCATCAACAATATGCATCTACGGGAACACGACATTCTCAAATGTGCTGCCGTCTGTTATGGGAGACTTTACGTATGCAGAAAAATCAGGCAGGCGTCTCATGTACGGCTGTGCAAATGGTAACGGTAGAGCTGCATCAGGAGCGCTTTCCTCATAGACGAATGACGGAAAACATAATTTTTGATCTGAAAACTTGCTGTACGGGCAAACTATTTCACAAAGTTGGCGGTTACACCGCCAACTTTGTGAAAGAGGATTTTTGCACGTCACCTGTCACGAAGCAGGTCGACGGACAGATGTCGACAAGATCTTGCAAATCTTGTTGTCTTACCCGATACAAGTACAAGAGCTGTTGCGCATCGCGTAGGTGTGAGTCAACGCAGGGTTCGGAGAGTGTTAAACGAAGAGCGCTTACACCCCTTCCATTCTCAGATAGTACAAGATTCGAAATCAGCAGACTATCCTCTGTGCATGGAATTCTACTAATGGGTTTTGCAGCCAGATATTCCAGTTCATATGCTATTCAGAGATGAAGCGATGATTACACTCGAGAGTGTATTCATTTAGCCCAACTGGCATGTGTGGGCAATAGATAATCCAAACGCTACAGGCCCACAGGCGTATCAAGAATGATTCTCTGTGAGTCTGTGGGCGACTTCTTGATTGGCACATACCTCTATCAACGCTACTCAGTGGCAGATGCTATCGTATTTTTCTGGAAGAGGTTATACCAGAACTGCTTCAAGATGTCCCGATAGTCATTCGTAACCGACTGCGAATGTGGTTTCAGCATGATGCATCCATCATGCCTTCCCATTTCAGAACTTTAGTGTGCAATTACCTGGGTGCCACTTTTGGAGCGTGCTGAACCAGTCTCTTGGCTATCCCGATCTCCCTATTTATCAATCCTCGATTAAATCTTACGGGGACATCTGAAGAGTCTTGTTTATAAGACTCCAGTTGACTCTGTTGAGCATCTCGTCGATCGAATATCCGTTGCTGCTGCAATTGTGCGTGAAATGCCAGGCATCTTTGAAACTGTAGGCCAATCGCTCCATCGACGCTGCAAAGCATGTATTACTTTTTTGTAGACGAAATGTTGAACACTTATTGTAAGCATAGCATTTTTCAGCGACCATGTCAATAAAAAAAATATTTTCCTTTCCTGTCTCTTTCCTGGGTGTGTTCCTCGACTCGTCACTTGCGCCAATACATTCCTATACAATTAATTATAATTGTTACAGTGTCTTGTACCAACACTTAAAGTTTGTACCATGCATTTGGAATCACCCTGTATATACACTGGTGTAAGAAGTTAAGAGAATTTGCAGACTTGGTCGATTATCTCTAGAACCACTGTACCGATTTTAATGAAATTTGATATTTACATACATTGATACAATACAAAACAAATAACCATTCAATAATTGTAATACACACTCATGATCGTGCGTAACACTCGTTGGAGTCGGAAGGTATGAAACAGCGGTTGCAGAATAATAAAAAAATGGGTTAATAGGGGGTATGGTTCCCTCTTACAGATATACAGGTCTCGCAGCGTGATTTCATACTTGAAATAAGGCAGTTTATTATTTCCTGTGGCAATTGGATCCACTCGTTCAGCAACGCTCTTTTCATTCCCTGGATAGTTCTCGGAGGGGGGTTGCGAGTTGCAATTGCCCTCCCCAGAGCGTCCCAGACATGCTCTATAGGATCTAGGTCTGGAGATCTGGCTAACCAATCTATCCCGCGAATATCCCCACTTTCCAGAAATTCTTCGACCAGATGAGCTCTATGTCGGAGCGCGTTGTCGTGTATTAAAATGAAATCAGGGCCAAAAGACCCCTGAAAAGGCGAACATAGGGCTCCAAGATCTCATCTCTAAACATCACACCAGTCACAGAGCCTCTGCCAAACACATGGAGGGGTGTGCGCCCATCCAACATGATGCCTACCCAGAACATCAAACCTCCGCTGCCATAGTGGTCTCTTTCTATGACGCTGAAGGGCAGGTAGAGGGTTCCTGGATCTCTCCAGATGAAGCTGCGTAGAGAATCAGTATCCAGGCTGAATCGCGACTCGTCTAGGAAGAGAACATTACCCCACTGCAGTCTGGTCCAAGGCTGATTTTGTCTGCACCAAGCCAAACGGCAAGCTAACCACTCCATGTGTCTCACAGAGGGTCACTGACTAATGTGAGGTAAAGGGAGGAGATTATAGAGGTCTATGTTCAACTTTTCAGGGGAGCAGTTGGTCCTCGGTTTCTTTTTATGGACGACAATACTCGTCCACACGAGGCTCACGTAGTCGACGATTATCTTAAAATTGAGGATATTCGCCGGATGGATTAGCCCGCCAGATATCTAGACCCAAACACAATTGAACATGCATGGGACCCTCCTGGGAAGGAAATTGCAGCTCTCCATCCCCCTCCGAGAAGCACCCAGGAGCTGAAAACTGCGTTGTTGCTGGAGTGGGACTTACTTCCACAGGGACTCAACAAACTGCCTCGCTTTCAGTGTAGCAGCGCACTGTGAGAGCTGTATGATTGCAAGAGGCGTACATACCCCCTATTAAAGTCATTTCATGTTCGATCTTGCAATGTCGATTTTGGACATTCCTGCGCTGATGAGCCTAACTGACGATCATGAGTGCGTACCATGACTGTTGTGTGGTATAATTTCTTCTCTTATGTGACTGTGTGCCCATACCAAATTTCATTAAAATTCATCCATTAGTTTTGCAGAAATTCTTATTAGTTATTCTTATTGCAGAATTAGTTTTGCAGAAATATGAAAATTCTCTTAATTTACTTCAGTGTATATATATATATATATATATATATATATATATATATATATATATATATATATATATATATATATATATATATATATGTGTGTGTGTGTGTGTGTGTGTGTGTGTGTAAGTAATAATAGCAGGGACATGTTGGATGACAGGTAGAGACCTCGAGTCATTATTCAGTCGTGGAGGGTGGCTAGGAAAGGCTTAGGCAGAGTCTATGTAACGAAAACTGTTGCGGGGCGATGCGACAGTCTGGTGAGCTGGAAAACTCCTAGATGTAATCATGCCGATGTCAAAACTTTGAAATCCAACACCAGAAAAGAAGAGGCAATTTGACCGTGGTACAATTTTATTCCTGGAAATGTTACTGGACATTAAATCGTACATGTCGCTATTTTCGAGAAAAATCCCGGCGGCGCAACACCGCGACGCTACTGTCGGAGAGCTCAAACTCACGTCATGTTAGGTTGCTAGTACGAACACAAAAGACTACAGAAAAGGACGCTCAGATCTCCAAGGTAGAGGCGCACTGAAATTTAATTGGTCAATTTAGGACACCTGACTCTAGCAAGTCATATCGGATGATGACCTCGCCAGGCTTCTAGAACATGTCCCTTATATAACGCTTATATAAGGGTATCCGCACGTGGTTTAGGGGGAAAACTAATAGATTATTTTGGTTGGATTTGAGGGGTAATGCTTTATTGCAGTAGGATGTAAGAATTTTGGATTAACGTTTTTAATGATAACGGAAAGGTTTGAAATTTATTTCATATATATATATATATATATATATATATATATATATATATATATATATATATATATATATATATATATATATATATATATATATATATATATATATATATATATATATATATATATATATATATATATATATAAATATATATATATATATATATATATATATATATATATATATATATATATATATATATATATATATATATATATATATATATGACAAATTAATCTACTGGGATTTAGAGAAATTAAACCAATAATTGTAAAAGGAAACAATTAAAAGAATTATTTGTTTCAAATAAAAAATAAAATATACGTTATAAATTTAATATTAAAACTCAAATATTCCTTCAAACAATCACAATATAGTTATCTCAAGGCAATATAAAACAAATTACAATAATTTAAAAAATTAAACAGTATTTCGCATAGTAAGCTTTATTTTGCTTTTAAAATACTCAAAATATGTTTCATTTATATATATATATATATATATATATATATATATATATATATGACAGGCGTTGACTTTGCCTGTTATAAAATATCGTTTGCAATCTTCTTGTATTATAGTACATGGCATCGAGGGAAGTCATACACTCAAAAAGTACTCAACATCGTCTCAATTAAGTAGAGTTTATTCAGTTCAATGTCATATAAACCACCTCTCAAAATTTGCGCGTTTCAGGGCTCGCCATGTCGGAATTATAGACGCTTTCACTGTCGATTCCGCGCCCCAACTCTCCCTGCACATGCGCAGAGCCCAATCTAGACATCTTCTCCAAGGGGAATTATATAACAGTTTCTCTTCGAGCGCTTAACCACAGACGAGCCAGGATTATATAATGAAAAGGGGAATTTCCTTTTCCCAATTCGCGCGTCTTGAAATATGAAAAACAAGAGGCGAATTACGCCGCGAAAATAATTTATTTCAAAAGCCCCTTTTAAATTTACATTAATTATTCTTTTCCCAACTAAGTTCTGACACATATATATATATATATATATATATATATACAGTAACCACCGCTTATAGTGATCACTGGTTATAAGAATCAACCGTTTATAAGAATCAATATCGCGAAAACAAAAACAAATGAATTATTTCCACGTTAAAATTTTCGCTTTAAAGAATCAATCCACCGGTTTTAAGAATCAGTTTACACTCTTCGCTTTTCTTTCATTTTTCCAAAAAAGCTACTTAAACCCTCAAAAGGCACGAAGTTGTTTCTTTTTTTTAAAGAAAGATTGATAAGATGGGATGGAATATAGTCCTAAAATTCACCCCTTTCTTTATTAGACATAACATAATAGTTTCCCCTTAAACGCTTTACCACAGCACTGTCCTATTAGCTTGACCCGGGGGCAACTTTACCCGTCCGAGTAAATCTTCGTCTGAGACTAGACCATAAGCATTGAAAGAGGAATAAACAGCCTTCTGAAAACTTCATTACGTCAAACTACCGTAGAAAACTTTTTCTTGCTCCCTTCCTGTAGTTGAAATTTTAAAACTGTTAAGCAGGTATGTTGTAACTTGTAACAAATATTGTATTTTTCCTCTCTTACTATAATCATGTGTATCTACTTATAGATCTAAAAATTAAGTTTTATTTTTAAAACTATAAAAATTAATTTTAATAAATGATAGTTAATGTAAATTAAAGAGTATTTTGTGGTAAATTATCTAATATATGTATATAGATAATTTATAGGTGTGTGTGTTCCTGTCCAAAAACCTAAACTTCGGTTATAAGAATCAAAAACAGTAATAACAAACGTGATTCTTATAAGCGGAAATCACTGTATATATATATATATATATATATATATATTTTTTTTTTTTTTTTTTTTTTTTTAAACCCAAGTTCAAGGCACCTCTCTTTTACGGTGGCATGACTATTTATTGGCACATGTAAATTAAATAATTAATTGTAATTACAAATTATTTGTAGTTACAAATAATTACGGGGCACAATATTATAATCAAGTCTGTTAGGATTTCTATAATAATCAATGGCATTCACTTGAGAAGGAAAACAACGGTACTTTCATAGATAGTATTATTTTAGTAAAGATAGTCAGCATTATTTCGAATTTACTATCTCCTAAAATATTTCTATTACCTTGACACTGCCATTTATCTCGCATGTTTAATACTTCATAAAAGGTCTCGAGACAGTATAGAAGATGTTCTACAAAAATCTCCTGTGACCAAAATAATTCATACTTTATCTCTAGTTTATTCTGTATCCATATATCAAGAATATATTTACGAGAACTTTCTTCCAGGATAATAATGCCTTTTGAAGTGTCAGAAGAGGTATTATATCCCATTCCTCCTGAACAGCTTTCCAGAATCCTGTAAGGGTTTGGGGACGACGTTTGGATAATGCAGATTTTAAAAGTCCGAAAGCACAAATATCCATATATGATACATCGGGAGATTCAGTAGGGATATCAGTGATGGGTATGGCCTTGATACCAGTTTTTGGTTCCATTTGTTTAGGAAATTTACAGTGGATTTTGATGTGTGACTGCTAGTTTTGTCCTGATGGAGTCTCACAGATTGATGTCATTGTGGGTAAAGCTATGGTTATTCATTCAGAAAAATTGGCGATAAAATATTTTCCTGATTGTATTTGGAGTTAATCTTGACATTTTTTTCCACTCTCTTTATTTTTAACTTGCCATTATAAGAAAAACCAGCAACAATCATGAATCCCTTAGAAAACTTTCTTTCGATTTTTTGAACCATGTACTTACATTTTTTTCTCCCCTTTTATGATAATAAATGGCTTTTTTTGTTGCAATCATTTAAATACACCCATGATTCATCTATTGTGACAATTGTTTTCCATTTTTCTTTGGATACGTGTTTCTCATATAGAATTCTGCACCGTGTCCTGTGTTCAGTGTTATGATTTAGAAGAAGACGTTGCACATTGTGTTTTTTCACTTTCTTAAGATTTATATCAATGTTTATCATTATGTTTACGGTGGACACCGAGAATTTTAATGATTTTTCAACTGTCATTTGACTAGATAGATTTTCTTTTAACATTAAACAACGTACCTTTGCAATAGTCGAAGATGTCCGTTTTTTCCTTGGATACTTGTTTGGAACTTTTGTCCCACTTGAGGCTCCAATTTGACGTTTTTTTCCTTTCTTGTTGACGATATTACCTATCGACGATTTAGATATCATAAAACCATGACTCTCACATCGTTTTTGGATAACGGAGTATGCATATTTCTCTTCGGAAAGAGCATAAATGTAGCCTTCGAACCACTGCTATGTTAAAAACGCCATTTTGAATAAAAACAAAACTTTCAAGCCGCAGACGATAAATTTGACTTTTAAAAACATAGTACAATTGCAATTATTTCTTTTGCAGCAATCGTTTTTTATTCCCGCTTACCAAAATCGTCTTAAAAATGCGCGAACAGCCTCTGTATATATCTATATATATATATATATATATATATATATATATATATATATATATATATATATATATATATATATATATATATATATATGTGTATATATCAATGAAACATATTTTGAGTATTTTAAAAGCAAAATAAAGTTTTCTATGCTAAATACTGCTTAATTTTTAAAATTATTGTAATTTGCTTTATATTGCCTTGAGACAACTATATTGTGATTGTTTGAAGGAATATTTCAGTTTTAATATTAAATTTATTTCGCATATTTTATGTTGTATTTGAAGCAAATAATTCTTTTAATTGTTTCCTTTTACAATTATTGGTTTAATTTCTCTAAATCCCAGTAGATTAGTTTTCTAGAAAAACATTACCCGAGTTGCCTATTGAGTCTCCCTTAATCTGCTATTTATTTGCATATGAACATAAAATTTCCAAACGAGACTTTGAATCAACAAAAGTTTGAAAAATTATACAGGATATGTAAAAAATTTAAAATCTTTTAAAATGCGCAAATGTAGAATTAATTATATTTTCAACAATTCGTCGTAATTTGCTAAATATTTTTAAGTGGGAGATTTATTTTTCAGGAAAAAATTAAGTTAATTTGAATATTATACGAATCATTTGGGAACTCAATATACTACATTAACGTTTTGTAATTATTAGCGCGTTCCTCAAAACCTATTGGCTTTTACTTTATAACTAAAAGCACTTCAAGTATGTCCTACATGGATCACTAAACCATATTTTGCTTATATAAAGAAGTAAATATTTTAGCGTATACAATAGGGTAATTTGATTACCTCCTCTTCGTAGGATATGAAAAAATTTGCTCAGAATTCAATGACAAATAATTATTTTGAAAGTATTAAATACGCTTCTATTGTACAGAAAAAAACCCCTGTTTATTATAACAAGTTAGGGGCTGAAAGTGAAACTTATGATAAACTTTTCTATTCATTTATATTTTATGTGACAATATCCATCAATACTTCTCATGAACTAAATTTTTGACTACCTAGTATAAAAAAGGGAATTAATAGCCAGTTTTTATGACTCAAAGTTTTTACTATCAGCTTTTAAAAATATTCAGGGCATGCTGACTTGACTCAAACTTTTGACTACCTAGTTTAAAAAAAATTCATACACAGTTCTCATGGCTCAAATTTTTGATTATCTAGTTTAAAAAAGATATTCTTCCCCAGTTCGCATGACCCACATTTTTGACTATCTTGTTTAAAAACAGAATTTATCACCAGTTATCATGTCACAAATTTTTGATTACGTAGTTTAAAAAAAATTCATGCACAGTTCTCATGGCCCAAATTTCTGATTATCAAGTTAAAAAAAGATATTCTTCGCCAGTTCGCATGACCCACATTTTTGACTATCTTCTTTAAAAAAATAATTTATTATCAGTTATCATGCCACAAACTTTTGACTACCTAGTTTAAAAAATAATTTATACACAGTTCTTATGGCCCAAATTTTTGATTATCTAGTTTAAAAAAGATATTCTTCGCCAGTTCGCATGACGCACATTTTTGATTATCCTGTTTAAAAATGAATTTATCACCAGTTATCATGTCACAAACTTTTGACTAACTAGTTTAAAAAAGAATTCATACACAGTTAGTCAAATTATTTAGTTCCCTTTATCTAGTGCATTAAAATACGTTATTACAAATATATGGCCCTTTTATGGCCCAAATTTTTGACTATCTTGTTTAGAAGAGAATTTATCACCAGTTATCATGTCCTAAAATTTTGACTATACCTAGTTTAAAAAATTGACAATTAACAGTTCTCCTTTTATTAAATCTAAAAAGAGTTTTGAAAATTTTAATAACTCTATATTTGTAATAACGTATTTTAATGCACTAGATAAAGGGAACTAAATAATTTGACTAACCAGATTTGTTTTTAATCACACTTCCTTTAAGGATAAAGCAACAAGTCCTTGTAACTCTAACCATTGCCACTAACTTACCCAACAGTTGTCTGTCAACACCGACTTGTCCAATAATTCTTACATATCGAATAAAATTCTAGTAATTCCAAAACTGGCATTACTGAGTGAAACTGAACACAAATGTGTTTTACTTCTAAATCTTTTTGATTTAATCTTTTCTGTTATAGTAGTCAGTCTTCCTAGTTTCCTATAAGTCAGTTACGTCAGATGAAGATTACAGTAATCTTATATATTTGTCCATTATACTTTTCTCTGATTTTTGAAGACTTTTCCCAAGTCCTTTCCAGATGACATAATTTAATACTCATAGATCTCACGTTTAAAGAAACATTTCGTTATATATTGCGAAAAGTTAAAATGAGTATAAATCCACAAACTTTTTTTTTTTCTTTTCTAAAATGAATAGTCCTAAATTTTCTCTCTACATCGGAAAATATAATTAACTGTGGAATAGCGAATCCTCAATGTATTTTTGTAGATGTTTGTTTTAAATTCCTGCATGATTATTTGAAATTGCTTTAGTATGAATTTTGTTTTTGGCTATTCTAAGGTGTGTAAGGAATTACGTCTAAAGTACCTGAATAAGACACATTATTATAATAGGCAACTGGGAATTATTTCAAGATTAGACAAAGAAAAGTTTAAGGAGGTGCAGGACACAAAATTGTTTAAATTTTCGAAAAAAAATTGCATTAAAAATTTTTGTGGTCTTTTACGCTTAAAATGACGTTTAAATCATGTTTCTATCTTAATTAGAACAGGATAAATTATTATTTTTTTATGGCATTCTAATAGTAGCCAATCGTTCTTTAAATCTGTAAGTGCGTTTTGCAGCATGATGGGTTTTTTCCCCATTTCTCGTCTTTAAATTGTTATAAGTCAAGAACCGTTAAAGATAAATGGTTCAAACTTGGAACATGTCTTTTTCAACTATTTTACTTTAATTTTAATTCAGAAAATTTGAAAAAATATTTACTTTTGAAAACATGATTTTTAAAATATAAGTTACATATTTTTTTATTGTAATTTTTAATCTAAATATTTTTAATTTCTTTAAAAATTAATATTTAAAAAAATGCTGAATCAAAATTAAAACTTATATATTTCTGTTTAATTAAATGAAAAAATGCTTAAATTCTACAAATAATATTTCGAGTTATAAAGATTTTAAATTACCCCACTTCTATTGAAAATTTTAAATTTAAAAATATTTTGAAAACTTTTTGAGAAATTCCATGATGTGGTTTTGTTTAAAAATTATATGATTGACCATCACAAAAAATTTCAAAATTTTAACTCTATAAATAAAATAAATTTTTAAATGTCAATCAATACTATTAATCAATACTATTTTAGATAAAGCAGTTAAAAGAATTATGCAGCTCGAAATCACAAATTTACAATGGGCAAAACAAAATCTAATTTTAAAGTTAAAAAAGCGTTCAAATAACCCTAATAAAGTTTCTCTAAAGCATAATAATTCTATCCAAGAAAATTTCTTTTCGATAGCACTAAATCCTTTTCGTTTTTGTTACTCTTAGACAAATTTCCCTTATAGAGTAAAACCTATTCCATATGGCTATAGGTTTTGTCATCACCCCTCTTTGAGATGCATATCTTGTAGGGATACGGGAAAAATCCTTTGAGAATGCAAATATATAACGAAAACGAGTTTTAAAGTAGAATATTATACCAGTAAAATAAGATTGGAAATATCAAAATAACCCAAACTACCTATTTTATGATAACAAGTACGGACTTGAAATGTAGTATATCCTAGGCTTAGACTAAAATTCATATAGGAATGATATAGTAAACCCTAAATATTATGGTATTTTGATATTTGATTTTCTCACTCTTTATTGTTAGTTTTTTTTCAAACATTAAAAACGATTGGTGTAGATAAATATCGGGTAAAAAAATTTCTGTCTCTAAACACTTATTCAAAATCCTTTCCACAAGAATTATTTTGGAGTGCCGCTACATTTTCGAAAGGTAACCATGTGCAAGAAAATAAATAAACAGCATATTTTTTTATTATTTCAAAGGTGTGATAAATTATCCAGAACAGAACCAAAGACTCAGTCCATACTTCGTAATTATAATACACATCAAATGAATAAGGGACCTACAACCTCATTTTCTTTTAATTTTCAGTTTTTATCTCTACATACAAAAGGAAAATAATTAATGTTATTTTTAAAGAAGGATTACGTTCCTCCCTACAGGTCTTCCGAAAAGTAAAATTTCAGACGCTAAAACCATCCTTTCATTCTTTGCAAGTTATAATTTAGCGGGGCACCAAACTCAGTCTGCACTGCTTGGACAAGCAGTAAACAGTTAAACAGAAAAGTATCAAAATTTATATATATATATATATATATATATATATATATATATATATATATATATATATATATATATATATATATATATATATATATATATATATATATATGTGTGTGTGTGTGTGTGTGACATTATAAGTTGAATCTCGTCTATTTCTATAAATCGGGTCCCCACATCTGTTAAGAGAGGCCTCTTTTCTCAGAATAGACCACCCAACAGCAAGTGAACATCTGCAAGTTCCAGTGGGATAAACACCACAATAAATTATTTTCAGTTGATAGAAATATAGAGCCGTGCCGCCACAGAAGGATTAACAAAAACCCCGTCTCTAGTCATCGAAACCCGAAGTTCACAATATCTCAGAGATAATTGCTGCAGGTGACAGAGATAAAGTGATCAAAATTGTCAAACAATACCATAAAGATAAAGCGCACCCATATGTTCTAAGAATTACCCCCGCCTACCACCCACGACAAATATCTATGTTGAGGTAAACAGTCGCTGACTTTTTGGTACAGCCCCTGACTAAGAGAGCAGGCATTCTGTGGTTGTCTCTGTATCTGTACACACGTATCCACGGCGTCATGCTAGAAGGACGCCCTGTCTCCGCCATAACTTCGTTAGAAATAAAAGATTACAACTTTATGGAACTCTGCCTCGTCTTTTATGCCTCTTATGTGTTATTATAGAAAGTCATGTGGTGAAATGTGGCACACACACACACACACACACACACACACACATATATATATATATATATATATATATATATATATATATAAATATATGTATATATAGGGATAGATAGATATATAGATAGATAGAGAGATAGATACATATATACATAACACTTACATATATACTTACAAAAGAGATAAGCAACGAAAAGTAATCCTACGTTAATAACAAGCGGTAGTTTCGTTAGAAGAGACTACCTGAAATTTTTTGCTACATTTAAGAGACTTAGAATTTCCGAATAAGTGTTTTGGGCCAGAATAAGGCTTTTATTTAAATTTTTTTTTTCAAAAATGCTAGCAGTTTTCAAAATGCTCCGTGCGAATTGATTTCTTTTGATTTATTCCCAATTTCTCTGAATTGTTAATGGAAGTATTTGTCGCAGAACTGTAGATCATATTTTGAAATCACACATATTTTCCAAATTTACAGACCATGAAATGAAGGAGAAGGATGAAAAAACATAAAAAAATAACAGACAGAAAATAAATAATAAATTTATTTATGAAACTTATTGTTTCTTATATATTTAAAAATTAATAAATGATATTATTTATTAAAAAATAAATAAATAATTTATTTATATCTTTTGATTCATACAAAGATAATTAAATGCCTAGTTTATTTTGCATTTATATGGTAATTTTATATTAAGAATTTTAATGTTTATAATGATATGGAATGAGCATGAAGTATTTTAAAAATAGCTACAATTTTTGAAAATGTTTTTGAAAACTAGTCTGTATTCTGCCACATTGTTCTGAATTCTAAATGTCTTAAATGTATTAAAGAAGAATATTAATTATTCTAATCTATATATACGTATATAACAGTTCCGTAACTGACTGACTGACTGACATACAACGCACAGATCAAACCGCTGGACCTAAAGGCCTGAAATTTTGCATGGCGATTCTTCTTATAGTGTATGGGCGCAATGATTAAGATTTTTGGAAAATTCTTATTAGATTTTTTTAAATTAAATTTTTAAGATGTTTTAGTAACTTTTTTAAGTTTGCATTTAAACTAATATTTTGAGGGATATAAAATTTATATCAAGAGAAAGATCATAAAACTTTCTTTGAAATAAATTCTTTTCGAATCCTTACCTCCTTTTTCTAATTTTTGATGAATTTTAAAATTTTAATTTGTTTAATTCAATTTATTAAATGTCGATCACGTGGTATCTTTTCCTTTTGTGATACTGTAAACTAATTTTGCGTCACGTGCATAGCAATGAAATAGACAAAAAAATTTCTTCTTGCTAATGCGGCAGACGATTGGACATTATCAAAAAAATATTAAAATACGGTAAAAGTAACGTTCCTGAAACTGTACTATATTCTTTATTATGTTCTATCAGATTTAATTTGAATATTTTCTTCTTAATTATTTTGTCTATGAAAATATCCATTACGATTTTTTTATAAATATATTTTTACGTTTTTATTTTACATCAATTGCATACATTGATCGTTGTATTTCTTATAAATATATATATTTGGCATAATTGCATACATTGACCGTTAATTTGAATGTACTGCGTAGCGAAGTACGGGTTTTCAGCTAGTTTTATATATAGTGTTAGAAACTGAAAATTTCAAAAAAAGTAGTTGGAGGTCCTTTATCCCCTTAAAAGTGATACGGCACTACTAATGGATTTAAGAAGAGATGTACCCATATTAACGCACAATTAATTAGATATAAAACGTAAAACTTTATTTTTTACAGCTAATTTATAGTAAATATCCAAAACTTTTTACTACTTTGCCATCTTATGTATATGGAAGAAAGATAATCTTTGAAACAGCTTTTAAGCCAAGAATTATATAAGTATACATTCTTAAAGTATATGAAAAAATAACACCTAAAAGTTTTAAAAGTTTTATTTTCTGTTTAAAAAAGCGATAAAATTACACTTTTTCTGCAAAAAAAAATCTTAACCACCGGCTGTTTAAAGCATAATCGTATATTTAAAAAACACAGTTGTAAACTATTTGCTACTATTTCCTTACATAAACTGCCCTCATCTTTAAAATTATTCACAGTTAAAGTTTAAAAGAAAAAAAACTAAATAAGAACTAATTACATCGGGAAAATAGTGTTTCATACACAGCTAATAAAGCTTCTTTCGCAAAGTCGGAATATGAAGGTAGAAAGTGCTATTTATCCATTAAAAATAATGTACCCTCTACTGAAAGAGATAAAGGATAAAAGAGCTATTAATACAACTCTCGTTAGCAGTAATTCATGATAAAATGAAATATTTATTACCTTGAAAACAGAGTTCTTTGTGCCATAAAATTTGTTATATGAGCAAGTTCGGGAAGTATTTAACCTTTTTTTATGTTCCTAGAAGTAATTTATAGATTACATCTTCTACAGATTATTTAATGTACATACTTATAAAAAAATTAATGTTTCAGTCCTCTAAAGTTACTTTAAGGCAGGAGAATGAAAGGAAATTAAGACTGACGTTTTCTTTCGTTAGAAGGCAAAAAAATGAGAAAAAAGTATGCGAGAGTTATTAGTATATTACAAAAATGAGTGACTGTTTCTGTTTTACATTTTCTTTCCACAAATCTCTGCTTCGAGAACAAATCTTAGTCCTTAAATATATTGGGGCATACAGCATATTATGTGTTTAATTTAAAGTAATCGTCAATGCATTCGAAAAGATTACATAATTTACAAAACTCAGATGTTTTATAAATTTTTTTGTATAATAAGACAATTTTTATCATTTAAGGGGATCCAGGAAACAAAATTGTTCGAATTTTCAAAAAAAAAAAAAAATTAAATGCATTAAAACATCATTTGTTCTCTTACGCTCTGTATACCGACAAGTCCGTTTGCAGTGGTGTCGGGTACATTTGGCCCAGAATGTCACTGACTGGAGTAGAATTGTCTTTACTGATGAGTCGCGCTTCGAATTAAGCCCCGATGACCAGCTAATAGGTGTCTGGAGACGCCCCGACCAACGGTGGAATACCAACCTGACTGTTTCCCACCATACGGGCCGACAACCAGGAGTGATGGTCTGGGGTGCCATTTCATTTCACAGCAGGGCCCCTTTGGTTGTCATCCGCGGCACCCTTACAGTACAGCGGTATGTCGACGATATTCTTCGCCCCGTTGTGTTGCCCTTCATATCAGACATCCCGGGCTTATATTTTAGCAAGATAATGCCCGCCCGCACACGGCGAGAGTTGCTACTGCTTGTCTGCTTGCCCAACGCTACCTTGCCAACAGATTCGTCGGATCTCACCCTCATTCAGCACGTTTGGAGCATTATGGGTAGGGTCCTCCAACCAGCTCGGTATTTTGACGATATAACGCGCCAATTAAACAGAATCCGCAGGAGGACATCCGCTACCTCTTTCAATCAATCCCAACCCGAATAACTGCTTGCATAAGGGCCAGAGGTGGACCAACGCGTTATTGACTGTTTCACTTTGAGAAGATCTTTTTCTTCAATAAATCATCCCATTTTTCCCAAATTGTAATCATTTGTTTTTCTGTTCATGTACATCACATCAACCGATTTTCTCCCCATTCGGATAATTCCTTCTTAGTGCGTCGTTTTAATTTTATTTATTTATTTATTTGTTTGTTTTGTTTTGTTTCAGAGTGTATATACATTAAAGCTTGCATAACAGCATATTTTACAGATAATTAAATTGCTAGATATATTATTATTATTTTGCGGAAAATAAACAGTAATTTTTACCCACATCAAAAATTATTCGATAAATCGAAGGGAATGATTATTTCACGCTTTATAGTGATTGAAATTTTTATACCTCAAATAAAACGCAACATTTCAAACAAAACTTTTTAGGTAATTTAAGACATTTGGAGTTGATAAAAAATTATTTTAATGTTGCAACGACGTTACTGAAGTGTGCGTCGGACTCAAACATGCTAGGCAGGAAGTCTTTTAGAAATGTCAAAATTCTGTAGTGGAGTTATTCCGCCCATTCAGTTGCACGCTTTACAGTCCATCAAATCTACGCTGTATGGTTAAGCTAGAAATTAAATTCTAACTGTTGACAAGATATATTGTATTAGCTCATCTACTATTGAATGTTGATATGTCTAATATTTGGCTGTAGCTTCACGCCAGTGCCATTGCTGCTATCATTGTCTTTCACAGTAGATCTGTACTACTCATAGGAAACTGGTATAATTTAACTAGAGAAGATCTTGAGTAATCTGCTTTCAACACAAAAGATCCTTATGTGTCCTTGTTCAAAGTTTCATAGATCTTCAATTTTATCTGCCAAGTTTAAAATTTTTGAATCATCAAACCAATTTTAATTGCTTTCATGCTTCTTAACTGTTGGAAATAAAGTGGCTATATTTTCTTCGTATTGGAGTGATCGCAAGAAACTATCAATGGGTATACATTTTCTATCTTTTGCGTATTTGCGCTCTTAAAAAGATAATTTTTCTTTCGTAAACCTTAAGTTCCTTGTAACTCTCTTTGATCGAAAATTGAAATCCCTTTCATCTAATTTTGAATTCACTCAACCATTAAAATTCAAGCGGGTGATGTCCAAACTGAAAGGTTCAATTATATACTGTAAAACCAATCTTCATGATTCAATACGTGTAACCAAAATTGACTTCGGAACTATTTCATCTATTTATGAAGCATATATTCAATCATCAATATACGAATATATGCTTAATTTGATAATATATGCCTTTGAACCTGGATTGCATCAATGAATAATTATAAGCAATGATAATTAAATATGTCACAGTGGAACTAGATGAATAAGAGGATATTTTAGATGATTTATGAATGTTCCCCGGTAATATATATATATATATATATATATATATATATATATATATATATATATATATATATATATATATATATATATATATATATTATATATATATATATGTATGGCAGCCATGTGTCTTCTTTTTGTTTGATTCTATATATCAACAGGTCGGTAATTCTATAGGTAGGTAATTCTATAGGTAGGTAATTCTATAGGTCGGTGATTCTATAGGTAGGTAAAAAGAATCAGAAGCAGCATATTAATTATAATTTATCAATTACTTCGTTTATCAATAGCTTCATGTTTCTTATTATATTTGACACACGGTTTACTAACAGTTCATGGTCACTTAAAGTTTAGTATATGATAAAAATTGTAATGGTAAAAATGTGCGACAGATACGATGGCTATCAGAAATACACTTCACGCGTAGAATGGAATATTCCGAGGGGTAGTGATTTCTAGTTTCGATATCACAGAATATTCAGAGTGAGATTGATAATTACTCAAACGAAAAACTATTTTATATTAATTAATGACTAGAGCTGATGAGTCCCCAGTAGCTAAGTGGTTAAGGTATCAGCCTGCCACGTCGGGGGTGCCTGTTCGATTCCCGCATAAGACTTGGTTCTATTCTGGGGAACTGGTCATTCTTTCGCCTGCAAAAGGCGCTCCATCTATAAATGGGAGCTGCAACCCATCGCCATTGTCATCGTTTGTTAATAAAATTCTTCTATGATTGTGTGATTTGTGAGCATCTATTTCCTTGTATTCATATGTACACCGGACTAGGGTGTAATGTCATCAGCCCCCAGGGACGTTAGACAAAAAAAAAGAGCTGATGAACTTGTAACTCATGGCAAGTGTCTATAGAATTATTATACTCTACATAATGTTTAATGGAAGTTCTTAAATTCTACATATATTCTCACTTAAAACAATTATTTTTCTTAACGTGGGAGATTCTTTGTTTTAATTTTACAACAAGGCACGATGTGTAAAATTGGCAAGTATTGGATTAGATTGTCAGTTTTGTGTTATAGGGTTAACGGAAATATTAAAAAAACTAATCTTTTCGCACTATCAAATTTTTAGGTATTATTTTGAAAAACCAAACAAATTCTCCGCGAAATATTGGTCATGTAAGAGGATTCTGTAATATCCAATCATCTTGTAAGGAAAATTCACATAGAAAGATATAATCTAAATATATAAAACAACTTACAGAAACGTATAAATTCAGTAGTGATCTTTTACAGGTAAATTTCAGTCCGAGGGGTACTTCAATAAAAATCCTTCAGCATTGAGCATGATTTGATCATTTTGTGCATAACTTGATAATAAAGTAATATTAATAATGTTAATGCAATACTTTAAGGCAACAATGGACCTTCAGATTGACAAAAATATGTCCCTAAAACGATATTTTTTTCTTTCCGAAAATGATTCTGCAACTCATCAGCTTTAAATTTTAAAAAAAAGTTTGTTGATCCGATCATTATTAACCGAGTTATAAGTATTTTTTTTTCAAATGTAAACAATGGAAATGTTAGTCAAATTAAAACTTTAAATGTCATTTTCTCAAAACAAGTTTTCATGTCGTTTTGGTAAGTTCAAAATGTTCCATGCGTCATAATTTTTCTTGAATTTTCCTAAAAATTCATAACATTATTATTTATATATGTTAGAATAAAACTTAGTACTCAATTCATTATGCTTTTTTAAAACAACTTGAAAAATTTACAATAAAAAAAAATATAAAATTTTGCATAAAATGACCTATTTTTGACGATTTCTTTTCTAGTTTTTATAAATATGACTGTAAATCAAATATTGCTACTAACTTTAATTATAACTATATAAAGGTAGCTTAAGAGAGAAAATTATATATCTGAGACAAAAATTAATGCTTATGGAGCATTTTTAAATAGAGTAATTAACAAACTGATCTTAATTAATATCTTAACTAATTACATTCTGATTTTTTTAATTTAGAATTTCCATCTCTAAACAACACTGTATAAGTATACAAAATTTTATAGCAATTGGTTAATAAATAAATAAAAAGTCTTTGGTGGTTCATTGTCGTCTTAATGCAGTAAAACCTCGTTTAGACAAACCCCCAGACAAACTGGGGCCATAGGCAGTCAGAACAATCGAAAATCTGGATAATCGGGGTAATATGGGTAAGAAGCAAAACAAAATCTTTAATTAAGCAGACTTACCGTTTATTACGATAGAAAACTGTTTTGTAAAAAAATTACATAGTATTGTTTACAACACATCGAATTATATATAAATAACTTTTCACGTCATTTCTTAACAGTGATTTGGTCCACTGTCTTCTGTTTCAAACACGTTTGGCGTTTAAATGAAGCACGGTCACGCTAATGCTTTATCAATAATAGTTCAGCTGGAGTAGTGTCGGGCTGACGCTCCAAGTACATCATGATGTTTGTCAGCTGGTGCGCAGCAGCTGCATGTGTCGTCCGCTTTTACGGTGAGATCGCTACCTCCTTGTTCACGACATCTTCTTCCTCACTGCCTGCTGTAGTTATGTATGTCTCTACAATTTCTTCTTCCGTAATAGTGTCTCGTAACCACCGTCATTGTTGTCTTTTAGCCACTCATGGACGTCTTCCATATCAACATCTGAACTCCCACTTATTGTTCCTAAAATTTGCAGAAGGTCGTATGCAGCCACTTGCACCAAATCATCGCTTGTCATTTCGTTTGTATCACAAATACCTAGCCATAGGTTTTTTTTTCCACGACTTTTTCAAAGAGCTTTTTTGTGATGCTATCCCAAGCGTCAGCAGCCATGTAAATAACGTCTTTGATATTGATTGATTTTAACAAATCAATCACTTTTTCCCCTTCCTCTTCAATTATTTTACCAAGCAGTTCTTTTCTGTTAACTTTTTTGATGTTTTCAAGGACTTTCTGGTCCATAGACTACAGCAGTAGGGTTACGTTTCGTGGAAGAAATTTCACTTTAATTCCTTTACTCACGATTTCTTGTTCACCCAGATGAGACGGAGCATTGTCGATCAGTAAAATTGCTTTTTCAGGTAAACTATTCTCTTTCCGTAATATTCGAACTTCAGGAACAAAGTTATAAAAAACCAGGTCTTAAGCAAAAAATTGTCCATCCACGCACTTTTTGTGGTCAGTAAAACACTGGCAATGAATTGTGTTTCATATTTTTCTATGCTCGGGAATTTTTAGAAATCCCTACAATGGCAAGAGGAAACTTATGGTTCCCTGATACATTGCTAAAAGCTATAACAGTTATCCTATCCTTGCTTTTCTTGTAGCCTTTAGCCGAATCTTCAAGCTTTGATATGTTGTCTCCCAACTTAAATAACATTTGATCTAACTTATTCACTTCCGTGTGAACCTTGATCTTCTTGTCGCTTAAACGTACGACCTTTTAAATTAAGGAGACTCCTTTAAGTAATCAAAATATCCCTTTTATTATCACAAAATTAGAACATGACCGTTATGCTTATGAGATCTTACTACGTCTACTGTTTACATTTGCAACACGTGTTTACATTTGTAGCGCTCACAGCGCCATCTCTTGGCTAGCAAAATAGCTTTAACATTGGTGAGCAAAATAACTTTAACAGATGCTAGCGTTTTGCTCGGAAGCATTCAGTAAAAGAGCCCAGTTTCTTCAGCTTTATAAATTTCATCGAGTGTCAATTCCCCATATAAAACAAATTGTTCGAAGTCCTTTCTGAATTTTTCAGCACCAGCAACATCATTAGACAAGCTCTCTCCAGTCAGAGTATGTTGGAAAATACCGTGTCGGTTTTTCTAACGATCTAGCTATCCCTGGCTATCAGTGAATTTTAGGTCAGGATTCAGTAACTTTTTGTTGTTTAAGCTCAAAGCCTTTTGGGCCAAGATTTGTCCAGATATAGGCAAACCACGTTCTCGATGAGCACTGTACCGAATGAATAGAGCGTCGTCAAATGTTTAATTTTTTTTCTATTTTGCAGTTACTCTGCCTTCAAAACTGCATTTACATATCATTTTACTAAAAAAATTTCAATTTATTTTCTTTGCTTCTTCCAGTCCCAATTCAGCAACTATTTTTTTCAATGCTTCTCCTTAATCAATTCGATTAATAGCTTCTAACTTTTTATCCACTGAAGGAACGACCTTATTTCCCTTCGATGCCATTTTAAACTTGTACACTGAAGTACACGTCTAAACACCTTGATAAAAAACAAAAACAATGTGTGTACATAAAATTAAATTTGTAACCAGTAAACAAAGTTAAAATTAAATTTATAAATTGTAGGAATAAAGTTAAACAAAATCAATCCGGTTGGACCACACACGATAAACAAAATGACAAGTGCCGCTTGAAAACAGTAGAAAAACTGAGGAGATTGAGGGAGGGGAAGTGGTGGGTAACGATCAAGGTCAACGCTCTGTCCCGGCGTTATTTATAGCTGGTGAGTCAATCCTCGTCAAAGCCCTGTAGTAAAACTTTCTTAAGCTCAACAAAAAGCATTTTATTACCATAATTTATCCTACAATGCATTATGTTAATTAATTCAATGTACAGTACCTATGAAGGAACTGTACATTGAATCAAACTGAAAACAGAATAGTTGGCGTACTTATAAATCTTCTTGCTATCATAGATAACAATTATTATCTAATGTGAACAAAAAAGTCGACAAATTTGATCCGGATCAACGATGGCCGAATAAAAAAGAGGATTTACTGTACTTAATGTAAAAGGTATTTCAACGGACATATAGTAAAACTCAACGTAAATGACAGATAGCATTAAGTTGTTAATTTTTTCATTTGAATACTACTTTTAATTGTCTTGTACCGCAGTCAATAATACGACAAGCCTTTCGCTTGAATTACAAGCAACAGTTAGATAGTCAGGATAGTCGGGTTCAACGACAGCGCGGGCCTAACTGGCCTGTCTGACGAAGAGAGCTCCGTCTCTCTGGCACTCAAGAACAGATCTCTTCCTCGTGGACTATTCGGGTCTTCTTTTATACTGTCGGCGAATTCAAAGTGATTTCTCTGATGTTTGAAGTTCTGGTAAGTGTTCGAAGTTTATGGGATTCTAAATGTCACTATAGTTTCAAAAATCTCAAAAGCACTCGTACCACTCTGGGATTTATGCGTTCTATAAAGTCAGAACCGCACATTGCAAGAACTTACCCTTGAGTTTATAAGACCGGCCAGATCAACAGTTCACCGATAGATGACATGTTCAGGGATAGGAATGGGGCATCACATACTTATATAATTACAAATTTCGTGTAGTAATTTAAACAATGTCACAGTCTGTACAAAATAGATGCGCATGATTGTATAAATTAATTAGTTAAATTCTATATTTAGATATGTAAGGGATTTCTGTAACATCCCAGTGTCTTGTAAATGAAAACCCTTAAAAACTTTTAGATAGACGTAATCTAATTATTTTAAAAAGTCCTCCAAAAACTCAAAAGTTTAGACATTATCTTTTCTAGGCATATTTCAGCCTGACTGAGAGGTGACGAAAAATTTCAATAAAATCTTTGAGCTTTGTGCACTATTTGATTATCTTGAGTTTAACTTGTAAAGTAATATTAAAAACCTCAATGTATTAATTAATGTAAAAGGTGTTTAAAGTCACGCATGATTGCAGAAATTGAATAGACGAAGTTCTATTTTTGGAAGCAATTTGTCACCAAAAGCAAATTTAATTTGCATTCAAAAGGATTTTTCTTCTCTCTACTAGTTGAAAACATTCTTCAAACTGTAAGGGTTATTTTTACCTGAGACTCTATTAATTTTAGAAGTTCGTACTTTTTCTGTAGTGATAAAAACTCGTTAAAGAGGAATTAAAACGTATTTCTTTTCTTTAATTTTCATCTAAATTTTTGTAGGAAAAATGGTTTAATTATGTATATATTTAAATTTTTTAGCATAATTTTATTAATAATGAAACATAATTTCTTAAATTAAAATAGATAACTGAATCTTATAGTAATAATTTGGAAAGATATATTGATTAACATTTACTCATAATGGGGACAAAGCAGCTATTTTAATTATTATTTAATTAGTTTTTCCAAAATGAGACAAGATTTTAAGTATCGATAAAATTTAAATCATTCTTAATAATAAACAAACTAAATTGCTCAATATTCCTCTTTTCATTTGCACATATACCCTTGCGTTTACATCTAGTAAGTTTCCAAGCAGTCTCTGGCTTACGAAATATAAAATAGCTTGTGTAGACAAATGAAATCTTTTGTAGTTATTCTAAAATAAACAACATAAAGCAATAGCTCTATAAAATGGTCTTTTTACCTATCCCAATGTTATCATATTCTACTGTAATCATACAATAGGGACAGTGTTTTATTCTTGCGAAGTATATGCGAATGAATTGAGAAGTCCAAAAACGGTCGGACAACGGTGAAGGGATGAAAAATATCAGGTACTCTCGATTTGAGCGAGTAGAATGCAGTACAGCCAACTGACAGATGACTACAGGGAAAGTGTGGAAAATTTTTAACTTACCTAATACAAAGATGTATATGATTGGGTGTTACCAAAACATCATTATAATGGATGAAAAACAAGAAACATTTGATGTCATTATCGTACCGCAAGGATGTGATATGTCCGGTCTCAAGTCTGGACAATCTTGTTGAATCATCTATAGTAATCCTCCCAGTCAATGGATATCCTGCTTTATTGTAATTAAACCAGTCGTGAGTTCGAAGATACTTTATTTGAGGATGGTAAACTGGTCTTCATTATATAGAATCGAAGCGGACGAACATAGGGGTGGGCCCAAGATTCTCAGCTCTCTCATTACCCGAGATGTTTACATGTGAGGGTATTTACTGTAGCATCAGATGGGTTTCGCTATCCAGGTTGACAATTCGAGATACAGTTTCTTTAAAAAAATAGTCAGAGGTATTATAACAGTTTGTAACCACTTAAACAGCTGATCTTGAAGAGTAAATTAGGATAAGCTGGAGAGTCAATCTAGGGATAAATTTTAGTGATTCTGAGATGGCAGTAATCTCTGGCAAAAATCAATAAGAAGTATCTGGGCTGTTAGGGATATTCACTTCACGATGGTTCTCATTATGATTTAATAAAATTTCCCTTCCAGAGGAACAGTAGTTAAATTTACAACTGTCATCATAAATTGTGATATCTCCCTCATCTCTACCAGTGGTCTCTACAACGAGGTCCTCTCTAAATGAGGATCCTAAGCTTTATTTACTGCTGTTGTAAGTTCTGCCACTAAAGTGATAAATTTTCTTTCCTGATCCGGAGGAATTGTCACTTTCAGAAATGAGGCCCTCCTCTTTGGCTATATAAATTAGCACCTTCTTTTCAATCACCTGCTGTCATTTTTGTCCTACATGAAGTCTCCTGTTCTATGAGGAATTGGTGTACTGAGACGTTTAGTGATAAATGTAGAGAAAATAAATTATAATATTTTGGTAAGGGATCCAAATTTACCTCGATTTCTGTGATGTTGTTCAGAAAAGATCGAGCAAAGTCACATAGGATATTTGCAGCAAAATGTTCTACTCTTTCCAATCTAGAAAGAGAAATTTTACGCATACTAATACCAACCGGGTACACTAATACTATATTAGTGCATAGTATTTGCGTAGTATATTGTAATTACTGCGTAGTGTCTGTATTAAAGTAAATTTATAACTAGTGCCAAACAGATAGTCCTCAATGTGGCAACTCTGCTCCCCAGTCCCTATCAGAGATTCTCTTAAGTAGATTTAGTCGTCTCTTATCTCAGACAACGACCTTCTCAATAAGTCAGCTAAATGACAAATAAGGATAAAGTGTAAATCCAACGTACACAATAAAATCAGTTTTAGTAAGAGTTTTTCCGTTCAAACAGAGATGTAGTTGTAACTACTTGGCACGTTTACAGGTGGCGGATTGTAAGACGACCTTCAGGTGTGAAGGCCAGCAGTAATGCGGACCACCAACGACTGCGTTATCATGTCATGCGGATGTCATCAAATTCCACATTACCCTGCGACGGACGATGGCATGACTAGCCAGTGTCATCAACAGACTGTTGATGACTGTTGATGCATCAAGCGCTATCCTGTGGTGTCTATCTCTAGTTGATCTGCCTCGCTAGAAACGAAGTTGGACTGCATTTGCGTATGTTTCGAGGCCCTTCGGCAGGTGTCCACCTCATCCTAACATGGTTCTTGATAACCTTTATATTTATACTGAATCAATCGTGCTAATAAGGATTGCCTTCTTGCTTTAGATAAATGATCAAATTCAAAATTATTTAGAAATATGCATACTTCGGTGTTAGTTAATGCTTCCTTAACTTATTCCGAAGTATGAGTATTTTTAATGGTATGCATCATTTTCGTATTTTCAAAGATAAGTAAAATGTTACGTTTCATTAGAAGATAATTTTAAAACTTAGTAAATTTTTTTCCAACGTGTTGTTCATTTAGAATTTCATTAATTTGCATTTCTATTATTTCTGGAATATGATGAATAATTATTAAAAATTTTAAGTTAAGTTATTAATAAGTAGATTATGACCACATTTTCTTACATTCCAAAGGACTACTTTGAAATTTTTTATTAATGTTGGGCAAAAATTCCGCATTCTCAAACTGATTTTTTCTTGCAATAATTGTAGACTATTTTCATAAGATGAGTTGTAAAATATCTGCACAGTGTAGGTAACGACTTTTACAGTTCAGTCCATCTACATTTTGGTATTGTATGGATATGCTGCCCTTTAGAAATATGAATTTCTGTCCGTATGAATCCGTTACTCATGTAAATGTACTTATCTCATTAATTATAAATAGTTCCACAGTATATTTCGGGTAAGAAATGAATTACGCTTCAGTTTATTTCACTTGTTGTACTTTAACTTTCTTCGTGGATTTTAATTTGAATACAAGTCAGAAACTTTGCAATGTTTATCTTTTAAGATAATATGTACCTTTTAGTTTACGCTATCCAAGAGATATTTTATGCAACTACTTTTAGTTTGTTGACTGACTACTCTAGTTTAGCTCTCCTAAGAGAAAACTTTTTCCCGAGTCATCATTTTCATCGGTGTTTGAAACGATCTGTCTCTAGTTAAACATTATTTCTCGAATTTTTTCTAACTTTGCAATTCAGTTTCCATCTTATGTTGAAGGCTTTTTAGCTTTTTTAACGCTAATCCATACAGATAAAGGAATTTGGTATAACATTTTTTTCTAAAAGCATAAGATCTTTAATTTATCTTGAAACACACTCTGAAAGATACTGAACTATATATGTATACGTATATAACTGTTTGGTTAAAATTGCTTAGAATGTTTATTATGTTAAATTACAAATATATATTTAAGGAAATGAGGCCTCTCCCGTTGTAATTAACTTATGCTGGTTCAGTTTAGTCAG
This sequence comes from Dolomedes plantarius, assembly GCA_907164885.2. Taxonomy (NCBI): domain Eukaryota; kingdom Metazoa; phylum Arthropoda; class Arachnida; order Araneae; family Dolomedidae; genus Dolomedes; species Dolomedes plantarius. The sequence continues at coordinate 2,613,894 of OU015490.1, read as the reverse complement.
ATATCTTAATAAGGTAATAACTCTTAATTAATCGCGATTCTTTGCATGATGCCTTTACCGTAATTATTAAGACCCGAAAACTTCCGCCAAATTATGAACAAAGTTAGAAATGCAAAATGATATTTGATAAATTAAAATATCAAATAATATTTCCGGTGCTGCGACATACCTTCTCTTCTACATACAAAATAATGCGTTGAAAAGATCTACATAGAAAATCGGATAAAAGGAAAAATATTCAGCAAATAAGGAATATTATTCATCTATAATATTATTAAACCAGGGTTTCTAAGTAAGTTATTCAATACAGCACAAGTGGTGAAAAATAGCATAATATTCCAATGCTTGAGATACACCTGCAGTAAATAGGGATATCATAAAGTATCATTAAGATTCGACCAGATATTACTTTAGAGAGATTATTACTATTTGGGGATTTTTTCATTGACCTTAATTATAGGTAGCGATCGATTAAAACTGTCAACTTTATCTAAAACTAATCAACTTTAGAGCAAGAACAAAATTGAGAGATAGCCAGATTTGGCATGAAAGATCCCATACGTAAACACATATCAATTGAAAGAGAAAGGAAATACAAAATAATTCTCCGATAGAAATCTATTGAAAAATATCTCATTAGCTACTTTCTTATCTGAAATCGTACTTTAGTAGCCTTAAGACATAGGAACGTACACGTCAGAAAAGAAAAGTAATTTATAGTTTCTTTATGGATTTTAAACTTTCCCGCAAGAACTAATTTTTTTTTTTTTTACTCTTTCTAATTTTGTAATTTTCTTTTCCTTTTACCTTGAGGACATTTTATAGCTATTTTAACAATATTTGACAGCTGTGAGAGAATTTCATTTGCTCAAAGTTTTGCACGTATGAACATTTTTCCTTCCTCTTTCTATAAACATATAAAAAAAATAATGTTTTCCTATAAATGTCTGCACATAATACAAGATGTCATGCTTCAAATGCTTTGAATGGCCCCTGAAATATAGTTGAAATATCTATGAATGAAAATTGTATTCACCTATATTCTTTTTTCGTTTTCTTTAAGTTTTTACGAAACAAATCGCTTTAACATAATGAATTGATTTTTTTTACAGTCCCTGCTATTGATTATACCAGCTACCCTGCATATTACTAGAATATTATCTAGAAAATATTAAATATTATTTCTAGAATGGAATATTTTGTTTGGACAATGCCCTAAAGCAGGGGTTCTCAACCTTTCAGGCTCCGTGCCCCCCTTTGAACACTGATGTGAGGTCACGCTCCCCCCCCACCACCACCACCGTTTGTGGTCAATACAAGTAGTACAATTGGAATTTGATACTGAAGCTGGTTTTTAAACGAAAATATAGAATAGATAATTTGATACACAAAATTTAATATTACTACACATATCTTAATTTGTAACATATTATTATTAGAACATATGAAATCAAAGAATTAAATACAGATCATATATTTTTGAGGTAATCAAGGATCTAGGTGAGGTTGAAATGTAATACCAGTCACGTTCACAACATTAATGAGAGGGCTGGCACTGTTTGTCCTTGACAAGTTTTTGAATATTAGGCTGTAACTCTGACAAAGCACACCTCAGGTCACTTTCAACGTCGAGCTTTGCTCGATATTTTGACTTTGTATGCTAATGCTGAAAATCCAGATTCACGGAGATATGTGGCTGAAAACTGCAATAACTACCTCAAATCTTTCAAAGTTACTACTGGGTAGACAAGAAAATAGCGTACCCAAAGATTTTCAACAGCCATGTTTTCGAATTCCGCGTTTGCTTGAAAATCACATTGTAGGTCGTTTGTCTGTTCCTGAATATGATCAGGAAGTACATCCACGTCGATTATAAAAGAATCTCTTGCCAAATTAAATTCCCAGTTCTCTGAACTAATATCTGGAAAATAGTCTGCAATTTAATTTTGCAGTGCTACTAAATGCCCTGATATAAGGTCCTTCATTTCATTTATCTGTTGAAATGGAAAATTTTTTTATCACCGATGTGGTGATATCGTTCAATCGTCAAAACTCACCCCTCCCTTGAAATTATTCTACGCCCCCCCCATGGGGCGCACCCCCCAATTTGAGAACTGCTGCCCTAAAGGAAATTATTTTGAGAAGTTTTTTTCTTATCCCGTTTCTGATAAGTATTTTTCCTAACCGGCTTTCAACTGTTTTCTTTAAAGAATTAATAAAAGTGCACGTAACGACTATTGTGTGGCAATTCCTTCTTCCTCAAAGAGCATAGCTATATTTCTGGATGTGAGCCCCATATTTTCTGCTTATTGCACATATTTTCTCTGCTCTTACACCCTGAATCCATTCCATGATCCTTTAAAAGTAAGCTCATGGTTTAAGGGGATTGCATCAGACTCCTGATTGAAATTATTTAATTTCATTAAATGCAAATTAACGACCTCCATTTCATGATTTCTCGCCATGAAATACAATAACTTGCTATCTCAATTTTTTTTTAAATTTCCAATGGCACAATCAAAGACAATTGAACATCAAAGAGACAACAATAAATCTATAAATGAAAGCGAGCAATCCAGTAGCGTTCCCAGATTGATGTCCGAGGAAGAGCAGGACATCTGGACAGGTGAGGCAAGTCCATTTACTTGTGAAGATCACACACGGTACAAAAAGGGTCAAGAACCACGTTGATGCGACATAGATGTTTACGCAGGCAGTCGTGGCCAGATATCAGACGAAACATGGCGACAGATTTTAGGCCACTGAGGGACATTAAGAATCTCATTAAGCCATGGTTTACTAAGGTTGCGATATTTGAGTTCTTCGCGAAAAGAATCCCTGAAGACGTTCTTTATGAGACATTTGATGCTATTAAAAGGAAGTGTGGGATTAGTTGTCTGAAGGACAGATGCCCCCTTCTTTGGCTATCTCAAAAGTTACCTCTATTTATCAGGTTTTTTCAGATGAATGTGTCACTACCATAATATACCTAATCCATGTCATAATCTGTCGAATGATCTTCAAGGTCATTACCATTTAACGATAGTTTACTAGTTTCAATTAATATATAAGTTAGATAAATTATCAGATTCGGAAATTTAACTTTCTATTCAAAAGTCTCTTGATAAAAATAGATGATTCTTAAAGAAATGATCCAAAAGCAGCTGATTCATAATTTTTCCAGCTCCTTATAAATCCTTCGATTGTTACAATGTAGTACAAAACCAAAGGCTAACCAAAAAGAAAACCATTACCTGGGATGTATAAAAGAACTAAAATCTTGATAGAGAATTCAAAAGAGACACATTGCGGTATTAATAATGTGACTGACTGAAATGACAAAATATAAATAGCAACATATAGGAAACGTAAATAAAACAAATAACAAACAAAATATTAACTAAATTGCAAGATAAAAAGAACTTTTTATATACCATGTTTTTAAATTTTCTGTTGAATCATATAAACTTGACAATTCTATGTATTAATAAATACTTTTTAAAATTCTTTTTGATGACTTATCCCATCATCTTAAAGGAAAATGAAGTTAATTGGAAGTTAACTTGCATATAACTTTTCGTTCCCGTTCCCGCCAATAGATGGCTCCACCAGCCTACAAAACATAATTAATTGAAAATAACTGAAGATTAATTTAATTCTGCTTAAAGATGGCTAAAAGCATTTAAAAAATGCACTGTCATCGTGTTCTGAGTTATTCTTAAAGTTTCAAATGTCTATCTAGTCGGGAAGTTAGTTAAAAATCGATTGCAAGATTTGTACTTGAGAAACACACATACACACAAACAAGAAAACAAGTTAATAAAAACATGGTAATAAAAATAAAGAAGAACCGTCTTCTGGACTTATTTAACTGAAGTAAATTTAATTAATAATTTTCCATACTCACACTTACTGCTGCAAACGTTGAAGTTACTGCGGATTCACAATATGCCTTTACTCACACAGAATTGCATTGATCAAGGCACTAACACAGAGTTTGCCTCTGAAAATCTCATGAACAAACATGCTATTATTAAAAGAAAAACATTTAAAAGCAATAAAAGATTCTCAAACGAAAGTAGAAAACTTACAAACAATTCAAACTCAATTACGATTACGATTAAAATTATGCTCTTCCTTTTCGACCAATCTCTATCATTCTTGGAAGGAAAGTCACCACGGCGTTTGATCGACCATATTTGACATGCAAGCAACCTATTATCTGTACATTCAATTACTTAGACTGTGTAATTAATGTCTGACGAATAACTCCTACTTTATAAAGTAGGTTAGATATTGACCTCTGCAGGCTTCAAAAAATGAGTTGGCGGACCTAACTAAGACCTCCCACCCTTGTTTAATAGTATTAAGTCTTCAAAAGATAGCCAGCCTTTTTAGTTTCATGATATAACTTGTTGAAAGTACTCCTCTGTCAGACAATTTCGATGACATCTGATTTCACAGCCCCCTTGAAAATCATAGGTTGAAAAATCTTATGAATTCATATGTTTTACAGTTTGGGTATGTATCATATTTCTTCTCCACATTAGGAAACCACAGTTGTGAGAATTGTATTCTTCATATTCTATCCAAATTTATAGTACGTTGAGAATCAGTGTCTAAATTGTACTTCAAAAGTCAACAGAACCCGTATCTAATCTGTATTGCTAATGCAGGAAGTGCCCTGTTTTCCGGGTTCCTGGAAAAGATAAAAATTGGAACAAAATGCTTTGGGTTCTTAAAAGACAGGCAACGATAATTCATTATTTTAGTTTCAACTAAACATACACCCATTTATTTTTTGGACTAGTGACTACTGCCAGATCAAATGTATGTTACCTTGCAGCTGACAATTTCTTCGGTGCAATAGTAGTCCTTAAGGGGACAGTGAACTTTCAAAATTGTGAAATTTGTCCAAAAATTCGATTTTTTTATTTTATTGAATTGTGAAACTATGGACGAGTAGGAATGTGTTGCAAAAAGAATTTTTATTTTCTGTGATTACTTTCCTAGTTATAGACATTTGTATTTAATTTAGATATTATGTAGTTACTAATAGCAATAACTTTAAATGTATTTAACTCAAAACAAAAATTTTCATGTCATACGAATATTGAAACTGCTCCAGGCGCATTTCTAATTATCGTATTGCTTTGAAATTTAAGTTTGATATACTTAACTGTATATCAAATAAATTTTATTGAAAAAAATTATGCTTCGTAGCTCAAAATTTCTAAATTTTGTACTTGAAAATATGATTTATAGGTATTTTGCGTAATAAAAAGAGTGTTTTCACAATTATTATTTTATTCTCTTTATATTTTTAATGAATGCTTAAAATAAACAATAAGTTTCATTGTTAGTTCTATAAGGTATCCTGTAAATAAAAATTACCATATTATATGCAAAAGAAATGCGCATGGAACATTTTTAACTAGGCAAATTGTTTATATAATTAATAATTCATAATTCATAAATTATTAATATTTCATTTTTAAATTTTACCACTTTTACATACCTATGGTACTCATCACATATTCAAATTTCAAGCAAATCCAATCAAAACAAAAAAAGTTAGGTTTGAAAGTCCACTGTCCACTTAAATAACCCAGATAATCTCTGTAATAAATGTTTCCTGATGCAATAAATCATTCCATTTCCTTTAGTCGATATTACCCAAATCTAAGTCTTTTTAGATATCCGAACTACCAGATCGCAATATTCGAGTGATTCGTCAATGCAGACTTTTATCTCAATGGTGTCTATAAGGTGTTTTTAACAATATACATAAAGGCTTACAAAATCACAACATTGCCAAAATCAAGAATGCATATGCCTGCCATAATATGTGATCATACCTCATTTGCGTGCATAGTCTAAAATTCAATATTTTGTACCTTTTTTCGTCTTTGGTGTTTTAAATAAGTATTTTACATAATTTTAAATCCTTAACACTTCCCACAACACCCTTGAATATTGCTCGCCAGTATATTTTGGTTTTCTAAAACCCATTTTAATGTAAATTGCACATTATAAAGGACGTAAAGGAAGTAAGAGGTTGATATTACACTATTTAATTTCAAATTTTAATAAAATTAAAAGGAAAACATATGAGACTCAAACCCACGCGGAAAGTTCCGTACAACGAGAGAATTAGAGTCATCTAGTTTAATTTAATAACTTCATTTCCAAGCGTGCATTTTCCAGCGTATGTACATGAGTTTGTGTGTATCATATTAAACTATAATGAAGAAAAGATGGAATATTTAATGAAGTCATCTCACGAGAAACTTGAAATTAGTAAAAAGAAAATGCATGATAAAAAAAAAAACAGCTAGAAATTTTTAGTTCCTTGCGTTTCTCTAGTATCAAATGACTCTCAGCCGAAGAGAAAATAATTGTTTTTACTATATAGTGATTAAAAACATAGGTGCTTCCTTATTAAAGCGGCCGTGTCGTTAAAAAGGGAATATTTAGGAGCAGCCACAGTTTTGAAAGAAGGAATATTAACATAATTAAATTTATTAATAAATTTATTTCACCCTTTACAGAGAATGAAATTTGATAACATTTATTATCTCGCTATCTTTTTGTCGTCAATTGTTCTATTTAGGAGTATATTAGTTCCCATTTACTATTTTCAAAGTAAAATAATTCATACTACAGTGGTACCTCGACTTACGAGTGTCTCGACTTAGAGTTTTTCGAGATACGAGCATTCTCTCGGTAGATTTTTTGCTTCGACTTACGAGTTAAAATTCGGGTTACGAGCAAGCTTCAGATATCCCACCGGTAGTTTGATCAGCGAATGCCATGTTACGTGCTCATCAAATAAGATCACAAGAAGCATATAATATTTACAACCTTTATGTACAATTATTATACAATTGTATACATGTTATTCTAAGACTACTATCCAGTCTTAAACCGAGAGATTAACACTCAACAATTACCACCCGGGGCAGCTTGCACTGCCCAAACTTGAGTCGCCCTCTGAAATCGAATAGCGCCCAACCTCTCTCGCAGTGAGATAGGTTTGATCCCCTCCCCGACACTGGAACTCCCCATGGGGGTCTAGGGAAGGGGATGACCTTGGTCCTAGGATCGCAAGCTCTCCCCCTTCTACGGATTCTGAGAAAACGTTATTCGGATTCTCAGAAAGAAGAATCTGTACATTACAGCCACAGTGAAACAATGCAACTATCATCCAGCTTCCGTGTCTCACTCGTTCACTTTAAGAGCGTAGCTGGTAATAAAAGAGAAAGTAAGAAAAGCGGGGCAAAAAGGTCAAAAATAAACGAATAAGATTTAATTTTACAGTTCAGCCTTTCTCCGCCTCTTCCATCGGCATCTTCAAGTCTGATCTCCAAGGTAAATGTTGTACATTACACTTAATAAAACAAATTTATTGCAGTATATTCCATTGTATTGAGTTTTTATGCAATGTTCGTCATTTATAAGCACATTTTTCTTATTTAAAAACATGTAACAAAAAACTGCGGTGTTTTGGGGAAGCCTGGAACGAATTAAGGGCATTTCCATTCATTTCAATGGGGAAAACTGATTCGAGATAAGAGTATTTCGAGTTAAGAGCTCCGTCATGGAATGAATTAAACTCGTAAGTCGAGGTACCACTGTATTTCTATATCTGTTCGAAAAGCCCGAAGTGGAAATATTTAAGTTAAGAATTTTGTTTATTTTTTATTTTAAGACAGAAGGAAATTATCAACTTAGCCTTAGAAGAGGGCGGGGCGTTTTCGAGAATTACTGAGTTGGTAACATTGAAAACAATTCTGACTTTTCCCATAACTATAACGCCAAGCACACTTTAATAAGGAATCACCACAACATATGTATAAACATTGAATACGCCGAGATTTTTTTTGCTATATCTCTCTACCACTGCATGCTGTTTTGTGCCACAGCATAAAATATTTGAAAAAGGACACTGTTTGTATGCGGTTGCAGTAATTAGCACGAGGGAAATAATGATTCTGAAGTTCCGTTCATTTATTGATAAAATAGTATATATTTAAAATACGTACTTCATATGTCCAATATTGTACTATAAAGTAAAATGCTTTGAAAATAACATGAATGGCTGCGTTTTGAAGTAAAGAAATAATTCGATATGCTTTATTATTTATTTCAAGTTTTTTTTCTACTTGGGACCTTAAACAATAATAAAAGAACGAGCATCGAGACAGGAAATATTACACGTAAAAGTATTATTGACAACAGGCTTCAAAGTTTTACAAAATCAATTTTAATTTTTTTTATAAATCAAATTGTTTATATTTTTTTAAATTCAATATTTTCCTAATATTTTTAAACTTAAGAAAACTAAAACTTGAACAGAATTCAAATTTTTAGATTTTGACAAATTTTCACGCTAGAACTTTTTAACAAAATAAAGTTTTCTAAATTCCTTGAAAAAAAATTATTCTATAATTTCATTATTTTTTAAATAACTGTAAAATTTAAATTAAAATGTTTCGGATTCTTAATTTTGTAATAAGATCGAAATTTAAGGCTGTTTTTAAAAACATCTCTGGAGAAAAGTATGTATTATTATGTAAAGTTCTGGAGTAAATTAGATTAGGGAATGCTCATTAGCTTGTATCAAAAAATGATGTAAGCATACATTTTGCACGCAGTTCACTTAAACAGTACAATCTGCATTTGTGTTTAGGGTTGAGAGCACTTTTATTCCGACTTCGAATGCTTAAAATATATTTGCATAACACCCATCTCATTATAATGTTAATGAGCGAATGTTAATATATGAGATTAAAAGTAAACAACATTTTAATATGAAAGTAAAAATTTAAATAATATTGAAATTTACTTAAAGCTATATGAAATTATCATATACATATATATATATATATATATATATATATATATATATATATATATATATATATATATATATATATATATATATATATATATATGATTCAAAAGCTTTTCCTTTTACTTACCTGCATGAATAGCAGTTAACAACATACAAACACCGTTACCGATTTGTCAAACGTATTAAAAATAATTTAGATTTTTTATTATTTTTGAAATTACAGAGCCTGTTCGCACATTTTTAGATGATTTTGGTAAGCGGTAATAAAAAAGCTTTTGCTGCAAAAGAAATAATTGGAATTGTACTATGTTTTAAAAAGTCAAAATTATCGTCTGCGGCTTGAAAGTTTTGTTTTTATTCAAAATGGCGTTTTTAACAAAGCAGTGGTTCGAAGGCTACATTTATGCTCTTTCCGAAGAGAAATATGCATACTCCGTTATCCAAACACGATGTGAGAGTCATGGTTTTGTGATATCTAAAGCGACGATAGGTAATATAGTCCACAAGAAAGGAAAAAAAAAAACGTCAAATTGGAGCCTCAAGTGGGACAAAAATTCCAAACAAGTATCCAAGGAAAAAAACGGACATCTTCAAAATCATTAAAATGTTCGGTGTCCACTGTAAACAAAATGATAAACGTTGATTTCAATCTTAAGAAAGCGAAAAAAAGCAATGTGCATCGTCTTCTTCCAAATCATATCGCTGAACGCAGGACACGCTGCAGAATTCTATATGAGAAACACTTATCCGAAGAAAAATGGAAAACAATTGTCACAATAGATGAATCATGGGTGTATATAAATGATTGCAACAAAAAAAGAGCCATTTATTATCATAAAAGGGGAGAAAAAAATTTAAGTACATGGTTCAAAGAATCGAAAGAAAGTTTTGATAAGGGATTTATGATTGTTGCTGGTTTTTCTTATAATGGCAAGTTAAAAATAAAGAGAGTGGAAAAAATGTCAATATTAACTCCAAATACTATCAGGAACATATTTTATCGCCAATTTTTCTGAATGAAATACCATCGCTTTACCCACAGTTCCATCAATCTGTGAGACTCCATCAGGACAAAGCTAGCAGTCACACATCAAAATCCACTGTAAATTTCCTTAAAGAAATGGAACAAAAATCTGGTTTCAAGGCCATACCCTTCACTGATATCCCTACTAAATCTCTCGATGTATCACCTATGGATTTTTGTGCTTTCGGACTTTTAAAATCTGCATTATCCAAACCTCGTCCCAAAACCCTTACAGGACTCTGGAAAGCTGTTCAGGTGGAATGGGATAGAATAACTTTTCTGACACTTCAAAAGGCATTATTATCCTGGAAATTGCGGTGTCGAAAGATAGTTCAGAATAAGGGATGTCAAATAGACCTTTTAAAACACAAGAATTTTATGTAATTTAGTTTTGTGAATACAATATACATCGTCTAAAAAATGTGTGAACAGCGTCTGTAGGCTTCATTACCAAAATAAATAAGAGCATCTGAAATGATTTCATTGTATAGTTTCTTTTAGCAAATGCTTGTGAACCAACACCTTCTAGTCAGGAGTTCCCAGCCTTTGGGTCTTGACCCTCTTGAGTGTAGCGAAATGTTTCTGGAGGTTTACCATGGGTTCAACTTAAATAACTTTTTAGCAAATTTGCCCGAAATTTTTTTCAACTTTTACTTGCCTTGAAACTGTAAGGGATTCTTGTGTTTCGAAAGAAAATGTATCTTTCAAACTCAAACCTAGTTTGTTAGAATTCTACTGTCTTCATTCTCCACGTGTAAATTGCATGACTTTCGTTTTCTGCCCTTCGGTGACGTTCCATGAAACTTCCTTTTAAATAGTACGAGGAGTGATCAAAAACTAAGGTTACAAGGTCGATATTCCTGGATTTTCGTCTGTTATACAGAAATTATTTGTGTGCAGTAATTCCAATACATGTGGTCGCTAACTGTGGATAATTTCACCTACCCGCGACCTACAGCGCTAGTTGAAGGTTAACAGAAATGGCGACTCGTTTCGAAAACTGGTCTCGTGAAGAAATCCGCTCAGTTATTCGATTTCAGTGCGCGAAACATGTAAGCGCAACTGAAATTAACCGGCAGCATCTTCCTTCGCGAGTTTCATCTTCCTTCAGGACAACGCGCGACCTCATACAGCCCAGGGGAAGACCACGCTGTTCAAGAAATTTCGATGGGACATCATCAACCACCGTTCCTACAGCCCGAATCTCGCTCAAAGTGACTTCCATCTCTTTCCCCACTTTAAGGAGGACCTAAGGGGCCGACGATTCGCTTCAGACGAGAAGGTGAAACACTCGCCACAATGTAACTGAACACGCAAGGACAGTATTTTTACCAGGAGGGAATATTCAAACTCATGCCACGAAGCGACAAGCGCCTAAACCGATATGGAGACTATGTCGAATAATAACCTAACGTATGTACTATCAGTTGGCTGAATTGGTTTTATGTAATACAATTTGCACGTTTCCTTGTAGGCTTTGTAACCTTTCTTTTTGATCACCCCCCCGTACGTTCACCATGGAATAAAGAAATCAAACCATTCACGCAAGCTTTGTTTTCCTCGATTCATACACGTTGGAACAGGAACGAGTTTATGCACTTCTAATTTTATCAAAATCAAGTTATCATTAAACGGCAATTGAAATTAAATTTCGTTTGAAATAAGATTATTTGGAATACGTTTAAATCAGAAGCACATAAGAAGTAAGTTATTTAAAGATATCGTTTCTGTCTCTCTCTCTGTATATATATATATGAGTGTGGGGGATGTTGTGACGGGGAAATTTACTGGGAGGATATTATTAAGTATTTATGCAAAGAATCAATATAATCAGGATCATCAACCTATTTTCGTATAGTGTTAGTACATCGACTAATTCGTTGTGACATCCACACTATTAATCCGAATTAAATAACAAATTGATTTATTGAACATTAAACACATAGATATAAACTTCATATTTCAACATAACTACCTTCATGAAAATTACTAAATAATACATCAATATATCAATTGTACCATCTGGCATTTTCTACTAAGCATATTATTTGTATAATTGTCAACGTTCCCTTTTTAAAATTATTTTACTTATATTCATACATTTCTTCGTTCATTAAATTGTCAATATAATTCCTATTAGTAAGTTACTTAATATTATTCATACTTCATAAGTATGACAACATAACTAATACAATCAATTTATCATTAATTTCATTAATCTCATATCACCTATCCTCAGTGCGCAGTACAATGTACACTATATCTCATATGAGCGAATTAACATGCAAGAATTATTAATTTCTAAATTGAGTGAAGTGAGCATTTGCCAGATAGATTGGATAACAAAGGATGTACCATCCTTTTTGGAGTATGCTCTGGAATTCTATAGTTTGTTGACACGATTGAACGGGATTCAATTTCATCATCTTTTCATTGGTTTGGTCTGAGGGATCTCGGGCCGCGGTGCAGTTTGATCGACGATGTCAGGTTAGGTTGCTTGCGTTTCATCTATTCCGCCTCAATTGTCTTCACTTTTCATATTCGACGAGGTTCTGAGCTCGACTTTGTTTCTCAACATCATCTTTGCATCGACGACGGCTCCAGTTAACCTCTATCAGTCGGCAGGACTGATTGCGTAGTTATAACAGTTTCTGTCGTACATTTCAACTTCATCATGGCTCAGTCGTTGTTCATCGTTTAAAGTATAATTTCTGTCATCACCACGTAGAGTTCCTTCCATTTGTAGAGACAGGCGAGTCACTATAACAAGGAATAACGCCCCCTATCGTAGGGTAAGGGGTACTACGCAGAACGCTGGGGGTGATTGCAGACTCCAGACGTATCTGATAAGCTGTCACAGAGAACGAAGAAGGTGATTGCAAACTCCGGTCGTGTCTTATATATTTTTAGATAGAAAAGTTCGGAGGTGATTGCATACTCTGAAAGTAGCTGATATTTGCTTCAGAGCGTTGAGGTTACGTTAATAATTTGTTCCTGTAAATATTATTCTCTTAATGTAATATGTATCATCTCCTGTACTTGTTCGTGCTGTGCTCTGTCTTATAATAAACTATATATGTTTAAAAGAGCCGGTTCTAGATTTTAAAAAAAGGACTTTCAACACGCCATCCATCACACCATTCTACTACTGGCCGATCAGCGGGAACTTACGTCCGCATTCTACTAATCAATTCTCCGACTAAAAATATGACACGACCATGTCTTTAGTCATCGGAGCGGTCTAATCCTGAATATCTCTTTCTCTTCTTCATCGTAAATATTTTCTTGCTTCTAGTTCCGGATCCACCTCCATTGGTTATTTTTCATCATCTCACTTCGAAGCCCCTATTCCTTATTGGTTCGTGGTTTACAACTTATGTCCCTTCTTGACCATTCATCGACTCGCAGGTGTATCTATATATGCCCTTTCAAATTCCCACTCTCCCACGCTGACCTCCATATACGTCGGGTCATTTTATTTCTATTATAAATTCTACTCCAATTATTCTATCCTGGTCGCTGCAGTCTCTTTTATTGCTCTTTTCACAGTTGTGACTCTCTGCATCTCGAATCCCCTAATTTCCTTCATATCTATTACGCCATCTCCAATTATTTTCCTCTCTTCGACTGTCTACAATCTTATATCTTCAATTCCGGCTCTTTTTCGTTCAATGACGTGGGATACTGCGAAATGTGTGCGTGTGTGTGTGCGCGTGCGTGTGCGTGTGCGTGTGCGTGCGAGTGTGTGTGTGTGTCTGTGTGTGTGTGTGTGCGTGCGTGTGTAATTAACGATAACATCCCACTATTATTACTTGTCGAGTATTTTAAATTCTCCTCAATAAAGCAGAGCCCGTATTCCAAATTTCGACCTAGGAATAAACGAATTAACCAACAATCCCATTCCTTTCACTGTACGTGCGAAACGTTAAAGTTATTTTTAGACATGATTCAGCGTCACGCGTCTATCTGACGATGCCATGCGTGTTCCACAAGTCTTGCGACATTGAGTCATACGTGGTCAAGTAAGATGTTCGCCGGTAGCCAATTAAAAGAATACTATACACCTAGCACCCCCATAGTATAAAAAGGTCCAGCAGAATATTTTCGCGCGCTCTTCGTCTTTGCTCTTGTCTTGACTGTTCGCGCTTTGTTGAGTAAAGGAAAACTGAACGAAAAGTTCTGTTTAAAAGCAAAGCTGGTGATGAGCAATTTATCCCCCCCCCCATTTTCGCTGCTATCATAATCGATTTATAAAAATCGAAAAATGAATTAAACTAAAAGTTTTTTGGCTTTGCGTTACGAAGCTATTTTCAAAGATAGCGAAGTCCTCAGTACCTTTCAAAAGGATCAATAAACTGATAAAAATACAGTTTGAAAAAAATGATATTTTTTGGTTACCGGGACGGCACTTGGAGCGAAACGTAAAGGTTGGCGCAAAATCTAATTAGAGATAGAAAAAAATTGGATTTAATAAAAGAATGACTATATATTAAATCCAAAGTAAAAACAGAAAACATATCCAAATACAGAAATTCACAAATAAGAAAATTATAAAATGATCAAACGTCGATGAACATTAATTTCAGATTAATTTCAGATTACAGAGGAAGCATAAAGCCACCGATTTCGTTTAAAATGTCCGAAAACATTTGCGTCTTCTCATTCAACCGATGCCACATAAATTTAGTTAGGTACGAATCTAAGGTAGTGTGAGGCAGTGCCGTGATAACGTTATTTCGTCATTTTTCATCGACGTTCAACCGCATATTCTAAATAACGCCAATGAAGAGCTAAACTTGACATGAACAGGTTACCCTATTTAGAGATTTGGAGCACAATTACGACTGACGGTCCGTTAATAGAAATGCACCGAAATTTTTTTTATCCCTATAAAAGTGGCTCTCAATCACCCTACATATATTAACTTCAATTTAATATTCTTGAATTTAATTTCCGAAATAGGATTTATATCCTTTAAATTATTTTAAGAAAATGTTGTTCACCTAAAAATAGTCCGTCAGTATTTTGGCGAAAAGTTCTCCAATTCTGAGAATATGATCTGTTTTGCCGCTCGGAATCGTAGTTTTACAATGCGTTACGTTACTGAAAAGCATTACCTTCACATCCGTGAATGGAAATGATACGTAGAACAATCGATGCATGCTCGAATTTTCAGAAGCGGTGTTTTTATTACCATGTTATTATTAACTTGCTTTCTTGTGTGTTTGTTTACGTGTGTGTTTGTGCAGTACAAATCTTGCAATTGCTAACTTCCCGACTAGCTAGACATTTGAAACTTTTAGAATATCTCAGAACACGATGACAATGCATTTTTTAAATACTTTTAGCCATCTTTAAGCAGAATTAAATTAATTTTCACTTACTTTCAATTAATTTTGATTTCTAGTCTGGTGCAGCCATCTATCGACCAGAATGGGAACGAAAAGTTAAATGCAAGTTAACTTCCAATTAACTCCATTTTCTTTCAAGTTTATGGGATAATTCATAAAAAAAATTTTTTTTAAGTATTTATTAATACATAGAATTGTCAAGTTTATATGATTCAACAGAAAATTTTAAAACATGGTGTATAAAAAGTTATTTTTATCTTGTAATTATTTTTAAATTAGAAATAAAATTTTGGGGAAAGAGGATAGAATAGTTAATCTACCACTCTTGGAATTATTTTTAGTCTTATTCCGACCAAATGCTCTAAACTGCCCCATATTCAAATACGTAAAACTCTGATAAATTTACAATTGATACACCCGTTATGCTTAGCTTAAACGCAGAAAGGACACTCAAACAAAAGAGGAGAAATGCATCCAAAATACTACAGCAAACTAAAATGTACTCACTGCCCGTATCAGAATCAATTCTGATGAAGTTTTCTACAAAGATAAATGGAATTCTCGAGCCCCTTTAATGGATATAATATAGCTTGACAAGTGAATAATTACTTACAGGTAAACAAATACTTTCCATCAATGAATGCATTTAAATGCACTTAAAGTAATCCGTTTTCTTGCATTAATCCGATCTATGGCGTTCATTAATTTTTACATACTTATACTGACCTTTCTTAGAGTTATATACGGTGTTTCACAATTCCCTCTGGGTTTGGAAGGCTTATAAAAATATATTACCAATACAGCAACAAAGTTGACTTTACTGGAGAAAGAAACATTACAAGTTTTGTTTCACAGATGTTCAATATGTGAACCTTTCGTGATGCGACAGATATCAAGTCTAAAGTCAAATTCTTGTTTCGCTCGCTTTTTCCAGGGATTTGTAATTCCGCACTCGCTTGACGAATTGACTTTCTTAGGCTTCGCACAAACGCATCTCGCACACGAGTAACCTTTTTCAGCCGAAGGGCCTGGACGACCAGTTCGTTTTCCATCACACAAGCAACCGCTTTCCTGAAATTTCAAAATACACACATGAATTACGCATACTGCTATCAGACGTAGTGCCGCCATCTACTAACACATTTATGAAACAAAACTTGTAATGTTTCTTTCTCCAGTAAAGTCAACTTTGTTGCTGTATTGGTAATATGTTTTTTATAAGCCTTCCAAATCCCGGAGGGAATTGTGACACACCCGGTATAGCCTTGAATAAACCATTAATCCTGAACAATCCATCCGTACATTTCTTTTCAAAATAATAAGTGAGCCATCTATTGACGTAATATATAACTACAGCTGTCATCTATGTTTTAAGAGGCATTTTTAATGAAAATGTGCATAGTGGGAAGGAGGGGAAGAGGGGGTCCCAGGATGCGTGGAAACCACTGAGGGGGGTCGCGACTCGAAAAAGGTTTGGAAACACTGTTCTACATAAAGCAACTCTTTTTACATATTAAAATTTTTATGACTCTAAACGTCCCTCAAAAAATACAGTTGAAGGACATTTTCTATACAATATTCTGATTTATATATACAAGGAATTCGAATCAAAAAGCAGTAATGACAATAATAAAATAACAGACATTTAATCTTGAAACAAATGTTCCTATGTCATGTTTATTTAGACATGTAACGTGATTTCTCTTAAGGCTAAAAATTTTTAAAGTTTGTTTGTCTAGTTTGTATCTTTACCCAAGAATTAAAAAGGTTGAAATTTCTGAACGAATGCCAAAATTTACTTTATGCAGCCTCGAAGTTTAAGAATAATCCCGAACATTTAGCTTAATGACTTGCCAAATGCTTTGAAAACTGACAAACTAACAAATGTTTTTAAAGGGATCCCTTTTACAGATGTTAAATTGTTACCGCCGAACTTATTTCAATCTTTGGGTATAATTGCCTTCTGAAATGCCCCGAGAGGAAATCCATTATACATGATCAAAGAATTTCTATCGCAATGAAGAAAGATCGCAAACAAGATTTCAGAACAATTTGGTGTGTTAACACTTTTCCCTTAAGGAAGTAGTTTTTCACGGGTACATATTATTGAAGTCGGTATTTGTTACTTTCTGTATTTTGACAGTTTTAAAATTTGTTTGTAGTTAATGTACACAAAAGTTAAGCTTTATGGTTTAAACTGGTAGAATATCACTTTTGAATCCATTCTTTTTGTCATTACAGTTATGCATTCATATATTTCAATTCACATCATGAAAAAACATTTATTCTATTCTACCTGAAAAGCAAAAAAAACTAGAACAGGCGTGCGTATGCAAATAACGGAGATATGCAACCAATCAGTGTGACGCGATGTGCCTATACAAGGCAACAGCCGTTTGGCGAAGCTGTTATATCGGTTCCTGCTGCTACAATGGTAGGTTATCATGATTTATGCAACTTTGAACCTGATGTTATAGTCGGAGCACGAGAGATGGGACATAGCATCTCCGAGTTAGCGATGCTGTTTGGATTTTCGCGCACGACCATTTCACGAGTGTACCGTGAATATCAAATATCCTCTAAAACATCAAATCTCCTACAGCGATGCGGCCAGAAAAAGACGGTGAAAGGACATGACTGGCGACGACTGACGAGAATTCTTAAACGAGATACACGTGCAATACTTCTTCAGATTGCTACGGATTTCAGTGCTGGGTCAGCAACGTGCGAACTGTTCAACTGACAGTCATTGATATGGGCTTTCAGAGCTTCAGGCCTATTCGTGTAACCGTTGTTGACTGCACGACACAAAGCTTTACGCCTTGTCTGGACCCGCCAACAACTCCATTGGACTGCAGATGACTGAAAACACGTTGCCTAGTCTGGCGAGTCTCGTTTCCAATTGTTCCCGACGGATGGACGAGTAGGGGGTATGGAAACAACCTCACGAATCCATGGACAGTACATGTCAATCTGGGGCTGTTCAAGCTGGTGGAGCCTCTGTGATGCTATGGGGCGTGTGCGTCTCGTGTGGTATGGGATCCCTGATACGCCTAGAGACTACACTGACAGATGACTGGTACATAAGCATCCTCTCCGATCATCTACACTAATTCATGTCCATTGTGCATTCCGACGGACTTGGACAGTTCCAGCAGGACAATCCGACACCCTCCCCCCCCACGTCGAGAGTTGCTACCAAGTGACTACAGGATCACTCTTCCGACTTTAGTCACTTCCATTGTCGATCTAAATCCCAAGACATTAATATTATTGAGCATATTTGCGATTCCTTGCAACGTGATGTTCAGAAGAGATCTCCACCCCCTCAAACTCCTATGGATTTGTGGACTGCCCTGCAGGGTTCATGGTGTGAATTGCCTCCAGGATATCTTCAGATATTATTCGAGTCCATGCCACGACGTGTTCCTGCACTTCCGCGTGCTCTTGGGGCCTTTGCACGATATTAGGCGGGATTACCAGTTTCTTTTCCCTTTTTTAGTGTAAATCGGATAAAATGACAATATAACATGCATAAATTCTGTAATAACGATTTTTTCGACTGAAGATAGTATTTTGTAGCTGATTCAAATAAATGTATGTATATATGACTATTATATTAAAACTTTTTTAGCAAGTGCAACAGGAAAAATGCACCATATCACACAAAACTTAAGTGTTCGAAATATATCCATAACAAAGAAGGGGGATAGTTATGATGTTTTAGCTCTTTAATCGTTTAGAACAGTGAACCCTATCAGTGTGCCACGACACTGTAGGGTACCGTGAGATCAGCCAGGGCCGCTGCGAAATACTTTTCGGAATTAAAAAATCGTTAAGTCCCGCTTTTAATAAATATTCAACTGAACCAATTACTTTCAAGACTGGCAGATTATGACATAGATCGATGCACTTGTGTCTGAGAATGAATTAGCTATTCTTACGCCAACGACTCTTAGCCTGATATCAGACATTTGTGCTCTAAACAACAATCACAAGTCCCGCATTAGTAAAACAAAGCTCTTTTTAGCTAGTTGCATTGATGACCTGTAGTCTAATACTTTACTCAATCCCATGGCTGTTTTTCAAACTGCATTTATATATTTTACTAGCTGAAAACCCGCGCTTTGCCACGGAGTACATTCAAATTAAATACAACGGTCAATGTATGCAATGAATGCGAAAAAAATTAAATATATATATTTATAATAAATGCGATGATCAATGTATACAGTTGATGTAAAAAAAAAAAATAAATAAAAAAATATATATATATATGTATATATATATTTATAAAAAAAACCATAAGGAATATTTATTTTTTTTGGATAATATTCGATTGTCTGCTGCATTAGAAAGAAAAAAAATGTTTTTTTGTCTATTGAGTTGTTATGCACGTGACGATAAATTAATTTAATGTACCAGAAATATAAATCACGTGATCAGCATTTAATAAATTAAATTCTAAAAATTAATCTTTAAAAATTCATCGAAAATCCGAAAAACAAGGTAAAGGTTCGAAAAAGATTTCATTTTTAAAGGTATTTTTATGGTCTTTCTCGTGATATGAATTTTATAACCCTCAATTTATTATTTTAAATGCAAAATTTAAAAAAGTTACAAAAACAGCTTAAATATTTTATTTAAATAAAATCTAAGAAGAATTTTTCAAAACTTTTTCTTAGAGCACCCCTACACCATAAGAAGAATCCTTGGTTTATAAGGTCGAATTGCATATTTAACGATCCCGATTAATACCTGATTGTCACACTCCCTGAATACGGTCATTTGTTATACTTCAGATTCTGTTTTCACATCCATCTGTATAGCTTGCTTTAAGCTAGCTAAATGCCGATTGAAATCCTGCGAACTCCATCATAACCGATGTATTTTTCATGATTCCCTGGTTGAAGGTTCTCAAGGTACTGTGGTTGACTCCTATATGTTCGCAAAACATAGTTAGCTAATGTTTTCTGTCACTTTCTTTCTCCTCTCTCATACACTCACACACTCCTAAATATTAATGAGAAAAAATCTAGGGGAAAATCCTAATGTTAGATATGTTATCAAGTCCTCATATTTTACCCTCATAAAGAAAAATAACGTTTAATATTACTTGTTCTTTTTCTTTGTATAAAATGTATATAACACTGGAAGCTTTGCAAAAGAAAAATTTTCAACACGTGATAAAACACTGAGAAGGAATGGTGTAGAAAAATTTTAAAACTATAGCGATATATAATAATTATATCACATGCACACACACACACACACATATATATATATATATATATATATATATATATATATATATATGTATGTATGTATGTATGTATGTAACATTTAAAAGTACGCTATAACATTTAAATCTAAAGAAAACCTAAATTAAAACTCTAAATTTACCTAATTTCTAAGTTCTAAAAACCCCTGGGTGAAAATCTTTAAATGGCGTCTTTATTGCTTTTAAA
The DNA here is from genome assembly GCA_907164885.2 of Dolomedes plantarius. Lineage (NCBI taxonomy): Eukaryota > Metazoa > Arthropoda > Arachnida > Araneae > Dolomedidae > Dolomedes > Dolomedes plantarius. Next base: position 2,593,194 of record OU015490.1, on the reverse strand, counting down.
ACAAACTTGCGTGGCGTGGGTACCTAAATTAACTACTTCTACGCAATATCACGTCACTTCTAAATTTTAACCGATTGAACCCAAGAACTATCAAGGTCACATGACGAGTGACGCAAAGAAAGTTTATTTAAGGCTCTGCGCCATGTACAGGAGAGCACTCCCCGATATTCTGTTGCCTCGAAAAGACGTTGTTATCCTTCGAGTAGAAATGTGAAATAAATTAGTATTTTCGGAAGAACGACGAATTCTTATTTGGACACTCGGCTTCTACTTACTTTGCCGTTGTGGTATGTCGACTCCGGTCATCGTAATCTCATCATCATCATCTCTGACGGGGCCGGGTTGGCATATTACACATATATATATATATATATATATATATATATATATATATATATATATATATATATGTAACATGCCAACACAGTCCCATGTTAACGGAGACCAGAGTCGACATGTCACACCTCAGGAATCTGTAGTCGTGACCAAGAATTTAGGAATCTTTTCATTTAAGAAATACTTTTATTATCCGTTTCTTAATATCGATGACGGCGGTTTACTAGGAAACAGTGCCACGCCAAAATCTGCTCTTCGAGGTATGCTGGAACTTATATAAACTTCATTCCATCACGTGGCTAAAGGGCGTGATTTAATAGATGATTGGTTAAAAGTTTAGTGTTTATGTGCAAATCTGAATTTTTTAGACCCCACGCTGCGTCGTGTCCAATTTCGCCAAAAAGTCAGCCATCTTGAATGATATTGCCGTAGGCTGTAACAATGGAATTTAACACGAATGCCCAAGGGAAAATTAAGTACTTAATAAGATTAAAAAGGGGTATGTAATTTTGAATAGTAGAGTGAGGAATTAATGGTCTTTAAAAGTTAAGAGTGTTCACTTTAGAAATTGCTAGTTTTTTAATATTATATATATATATATATATATATATATATATATATATATATATATAATATTAAAAAACTAGTAATTTCTTAATTCAACACTCTTAACATTTAAATCTATTAATTCCTCACTTTACTATTCAAAATTACATACCCTTTTTTTTAATCCCTCAAGTTATTTAATTCCCTTTGGGCATTCGCGTTAAATTCCATTATTACAACCTTCGGCAAAATCATTCAAGATGGCTGTCTTTTTATCGAAAAGGGACGCGGCGCGGCGTCAGTACAAATTTAAATCAGTTCTGCACATCAACAACAACTTTAAACCAATCAAGTATTAAGACACACCCTTTAATCAAGTGATGGATAGAAGTTTATATAAGTGTTGATTTTCAGAAGTAGGACGGATTCCTGTACTTTCTCTTGGTGCATTCATACCATCTGAGCGGTCGGTTAATAAATATGAAATTCGAGAAATTTGTGTTATGATTTGTGTCCGAGGGTTGAGATAATGTGGGAATGGATTTAAACATTTGTGATGCACGGCTGGGCGACAAGTCATCCATTTTAACCTCAATTAGATGAAGCAAGATGAATCATTAATCAAAACTATGCCACTCAGCCCTTCATTCGTCGGCCCGTGCCCGTGCTATTACATTAAGTCGGCAGGATTCGAACCTGCGCGGGAAGGATCCCGTGCATTTACCTCATTTATAGACGCCAGTGAGTTTTTCAAAATAGGAATTAATGCGAGCTGGCCGACGAAAACACGCGCTGATGCTTGCGGTTTCGAAATACTACAGTTTTGTGTTTGGAGGATCCCACGGAGTCTGCTCCGATGAACTTCGATTGACAGCATCAGGGGGAATTAGCTCCATTTCAGTGCCATGTGTGAACTTCCGGAGTTTCGTGGCAGAGATTTCGTGAAAACGTGTTGTTTTTATGCGTGTGAAATCTGCGGTGTCATCTTGGATAACCTATAATGTTTTTCGCATCCTGATGGGTGTCAGTGTTCGGTGAATCATGTGTTGTGTTGTGGATAACTTCGAGTCACCAAATATAAAATTCCGACAACCTAATGTGCAAATTTTTTCGCATCTACACGTGAGTTTTGTGGAAGTATTCCAGATTGTGCCAAAGGATGTCGTGTGCCACCATTATGATGAATAACTTTCATCTTGGGACTAAACAAGCCAAAAACTTCATCAAAATAATTTCCGAATATAACTAGTGTTGCAAAAAAAATGCTTATAATTAAATAATAAAAAATAACACCGATCGGAATGGTAATACATTGGTGAGTCCCCGTCAACAGGTGAGACAGTGGTTATAAAATAAATTTTGCAATTGAAATGCTTTTTAATTTTACTATATATTGATAAGAGTTATTATAAATGTGTTCAAATTATTGATTTAAATTTCAAATTATTGATTTAATTAAGTACCTATGATAAAAAATAAATCGATGAAAAGTAAAACGAAAGTAAAGAAAATCAATGGTTTAAAATATGTATTATGGTTTTGATTTTATAAAGTATTTCATTTGATTTGTATTTTGATAGAATATTACGTGTATATTCCTTCATATTATAAGAGATTTGAATTTAAAAGAAATTTTTGAGACATATTTGATAAATTTATTAAAATTGTGTATTTTCTGTGTAATTTTTATAATATTTCTGTGTTATTTTTCTAGTACTGAATAATTTAGTGTTTTAAGAAAAGTAATAATCTTTGGTTATGTTACATTGAAACGTCAAATGAGTGTAGCAACTCTATAGGTACTTGTTTTCGCACCCAGTTCAAAATTGTCGCGGAGAAGAAAAGAGAAAAAACATTAAAATTAACTTACTTCCGTGTTCGGGCGCTTTGGTGTAAACAGAGGAGCGTTTGGACGCCATTTCGACTATAAATTTGATTTTTCAGTGGTAATCTGATAAACAGGCACAAAAAGACCCTAACTTATTCCAATTCATTTAACCTAGAATTTTTGCGGTTTTCAAATTGAGCTTTCTAAATCTAAACATCTGATGTTTGTAGTTTTGATTTTGGAAAATATATGCATGGATAACTTAGTAATTATTTCAGACATCAAGAAAATTTTATAATCTATATATATAAAACAGTTCCGTAACTGACTCATTCATTCACTGACTGACTGACATACAACTCACAGACCAAACCGCTGGACCTAAAGGGCTGAAATTTTGCATGGCGATTCTTCTAATAGTGTAGGGGTGCACTAAGAAAGATTTTTCAAAAATTCTTCTTAGATTTTTTTTAATTAAATTTTTAAGCTGTTTTTTAAACTTTTTTTTATGGTTGCATTTAAAATAATACATTGAGGGTTATAAAATTTATATCACGAGACAGATCATAAAAATTCCTTCAAAATGAAATTTTTTTTTTCGAATTTTTACCTCCATTTCCTGATTTTTGGTGAATTTTTAAAGATTAATTTTTAGAATTTAATTTATTAAATGCTGATCACGTGATTTCTTTTTCTGGTACTTTAAATAAATTTATCGTCACGTGCAAAAAAAAAAAATAGACAAAAAAATATTTTTTTCCTTGCTAATTCGGCAGACGATTGGACTTTATTTTGTCTATAAAAATATCCCTTACGATTTTTTTATAAATATGTTTTTTTACATCAATTGTATAAATTTATCGTCTTATTTATTATAAATATATATATATATTTATTTTTTTTTGGAATTAATTGCATACATTGACGTTGTATTTAATTTCAATGTACTCCGTAGCGAAGCGCGGGTTTTCAGCTAGTTTAGGTATATTGTTTGACATATTACATTTGATGTTGAGCCCTCGTGAATAGTTTTACGAATTTAAGTAAAGGAGATTTCCGGAGGTTTTAGCAACAGTTAAAAGGCGTTTTACCGTTTTCATATAAACGGAACGTCTTTATAACATGACTTAGGGTGCAAAAAAACCACAATTGGAGAATTAAAAAAACATTGTATGTTATATTTGGTTCATTCGCCCCAGAAAATTCTCAAAATAGAAATAATGAAGAAAAATAAATAAATCGAAAAGAGAATATAATGAGAGATATGTTTTGAGATATTGAATACAAATGATGAATATTTAGGAACTTTACAGCGAGGATTCATGCCAAAATGTGATATAAGAAAAGAAAAATTGTTTTTGGTTTATTGATTTCATGGTTAACTTAATAAAACTGAGATGGGTATTGGTAAAAGAATTTCGATTATTGTGTCAATTGATAGAATAATAGTTTCGAGATTGAAATTTGAACATTAACATTAAATTATGGCAATTGATAGAGAATATTAAGGTATTACAGTAGATCCCCGATTTTACGTTGTCCGTTTCGTACGTTATCCCGCTTCCTACGTCATTTTCTGCTGGTCCGTGAAAATTGCCTATACCGATAATGTTAAAATAACCCGGATTTTACGTTACCCCTTTCCAGAAAATCCCGCTTAATACGTTTTTTTTCTGAAGACTAGAAAAAAATAATTTTTCCTCTATAAGGTTCACACAAACTTTTTTGAGTTCTTTCTTTCAAGAAAAACTTGTTTCTTACCAGTTTGAAGCATTCTGGCATTCTTTCGGTTCCGTCTTACTGTCCTTTTGTCTGTGTGTGGTAGGCAGGAGGGGTTTCCACCCAGCGTTAAAATCAGAAGGGTGGGGGAAGAAGAAAAGCACGGGACACCCGCAAGTGGTTGAGAATCACGGCAATGCCTTTCGATTCTTCGATCACTCTATGTCAACAAAAGAGAAAGAGGTGATGTATCTCTTTTGTTTCGATTGTCCAATGTCTACACTTCACGTGGATAGGGGGGGGGGACTATGACCAGACCATGAAACCCATAAAAGGTAGAACTGGTTTCAGATGGTCTGTAAAAGTTCTTTTGAGCACTGTAACCATTTTTCTCATTGTCGAGCGTTCTTAACCTGAAGGAAAGATGTCGAAACGAAAATGTTTCCCTCTAGCCAAAAAGGCCGAAATCGTCGAAAAAGCTAAAGAATTTCATGGCACTAAAATTGATCTTGCTAAATCTTTGGGTATTGCATATTCAACTTTGCAAACGATTTTAAAGCAAGAAGCTTCAGTAGAGTTAAGTGCTGAAAAATTCGGAAAATCTGCAAAAAAACGAAAAACTCTTAAGACATCTCCGTATGATGATTTGGAAAAAAAATTAATGGAATAGTTCAAGGAAGCCCGGGCATGAAAAATTCCAATAAACGGATCCATCGTTAAAGAAAATGCGCTTGAAATTGCTGAAAGGCTCAAACTCCAAGGCTTCTCTGCATCGAATGGCTGGATCGACAGATTTAAAAAAAAGGAACAATTTATGTTATAAATCTATCTGTGGAGAATCCGATGGTGTGGATATTTCAACTGTGCCGCAGGGGAAAGACAACACTTTGTCAAATTTATTAGTACAATCCAAGTAGTACAATCCAAGAGACGTATTCTACGCCGACGAGACAGGACTATTTTTCAACTTGTTACTCGACAAAACATTGACGGTCAAAGGCGAAAATTGCCACGGGGGGAAATTTTCAAAAATGAGCTTAACTGTTATATTATGTACTAATGCCGACGGAAGTGAGAAATTAACGCCTCTTGTGATCGGCAGAGCAAAGAAACCACGGTGTTTCAAAAATGTGAAAAGTTTACCCACGGACTGAGCTTCGAATAAAATAGCGTGGATAACTCAATCGCTGTTTGAAGATTGTCTTCGTAAACTGGATAAAAAAATTCGACTAGAGGAGCGAAAAATAATTATTTTTATTGATAACTGCGCCTCTCATATAGATCTTAATTTGAAAAATGTGAAAGTAGAATTTTTTCCAGCAAACTGCACCAGCCAATTTCAACCTTTGGATCTATGAATTATCCTATCATTTAAATCACATTACAGGAACACAACTGGTTAGGAAATCACTTCTTTTTGTTGGTTCCGGAGACCTGCATGATGCTTCTACAGCAAAGAAAAATGTTCTGGAAGCTCTGAATTTGATTTATGCTAAGTGGGACAGTGTCGACAAAAAATGCGTTACTAATGTGTTTAAAAATGCAGGTTTCTCGGAATCCAGCAATGAAATTAGCCCTTCACCTTCAAATTACAATGAAACGGAAGAAGATTGCTTGGCTGAAGGTGAAAATCTTCCGGAAGTCGATGACGCATATATCGACTGCGACGAACATCTCATCACTTCACAATTCCTTCGATATCTAATTTAATGCCCGGTTCAGATGATAGTGGTGATGAAGATGAAGAAGGAATAACGGAGGTTGTAGTACCCACAGCCGATCAAGTAATTCAAAGCATACAAACTCTGAAGCAATTTTTAGTTTCGAGTGTAAACCAAGAACCAAATTTGCGAAAAATTGTTAGTTTTGAACCTGCTGTAGTTGAAATTGTATCTAAAAGCAAAAAACAAGTAAAGATTACACATTTTTTCAGATAGTTCATCCGGTAAGTGTCAATTTTTGACCAATATGCTTAGATTTTTTTTTAGCCCCGATTTTACGTTTTCCCGTTTCGTACGTTTTTTACCGCTGGTCCCATGAAAAACGTAAAATCGGAGTTCCACTGTATTATTATTATTATTATTATTATTATTATTATTATGAGTATTTTATTATTGTGTGTTTAATACTTTCATATGTTGTGTATTTTGGATTCTATTGAATATAAAATTGATAAACCAAACTTTCACACCAACCAAAATTCTGAAATTGTCCATGCTTGCAAATTAAGATACTATAATGCACCAGAGACCTTAAAACTACACCACGAATAATGACAAACAATAGGTCCATTTTTTTTCTTTTCAATGTGATGCTTAATATCATTATACGTTTTTAATTGATATAATTAATTATGTGTTGTCCTACTAAAGATAAAACTGTTTAAAAAAAAGAAAGAAAATTGTCTTACTTAAACTTTTTTCTTAAGAATACTATTATATGTAAATTTTTTTTGGATCTGAAATTAAACACCGACTATGACAACTCTACTTCTTTAACCTTTAAGTAAATTTTCTCTTTCTTGAACACACTTTCCTATCACCCACCTCTATAAGAGCGTTGGATGTCGTCCCAACTGTTTAAGATCTTTTTTAATTTTTTGCTATTTGTTTTTAATTCATCAACTCAGTCACTTAAAGTGCTGAAAACCATATGCTTGAGTAATGACTAAAACAGGGCTAGGATGGCCACTCCTTTGTCCTCCCATTTCTATATTATACTCCCACAGATATGACAACTGCACATTTTTCCTTTTTCTCCATCTTTGTACTATGCAAGATGCTGTTTTTCTAGGCGGTCATATCCTGTCGGAGATTCACGGTTTGTCCACTGTACGGCTAAAAAGACTCTTCCTCCTTATTAGTCAGAGAACAATAGGGAGAAAGAAACATTTATACGCAAACATAAACACAAACCCCTCACTGCTTAGAGGTATAATTGAAGAATTTGAAACTAAGAGATGGGGAACACACATTCAAACAAGGTACCTTCAACACAAAGAATTGGATCCACATAAACTTATAATAAGTGTATACAAATGAATAGTAAATAAATAATTTGAAAATAAAATGAAAAGTATTGAGAATAAGTAATTAAAGTTAGATTAAAAATGAATAGAATAATAATGAATATTGTATAGAGAATTTTTTCTGAAAAAACAAATAGTGTTAAAATAATGAAGTTAATAAATATTGAAATGAGAGACATGAGAAAGATAAAGAGAAAACCAACAATAATGAATAAGAATTTGGTATTTTCGAAATGATTGAGTTTTTTTCTTATAGTATAATAAATGTTCTGAAATTTTTATATACAATTTATATATTAGAAATGTGATTTTTATTGAAAGTGTGATTTTTATTATAAACTGTGATTTTTATTATACAACTAAGGAACTATTTTTCTTGATAGATAAACAAGCCAAAATAATGTGATGTTTATGTATTCTACTTTTGTGAAGCAGAAATAGAACAGCACTAAAAAGACTGTGATTTTTTTTAATTGGTGTATTTTCCTCAACATACTAATGACTGTGAAAGGACTAAAAATGTTGCACAGATAATTCATAACAAAGATAAAATAAATAAAATTTTTTTTGGACTCACTCCATAGTAGTGAAAGGTGAGGAAAACTTTTTGAATTTTCAACTTGTTATCAAAGTCAACTTCATTTACTTAATTTTTGTTTGTATTTGATATTTTTATTGCTATGTTCTGTTATTTTGTAGTATTCAACTCGAGATGATGGTAGATATTGTATTCAATATATGTTTCCAGTGAAAAAAAAAATTTTGTACTTAATTGAATTTTTTTTTTCTGAGATTGTGCTGTGTGGGGACTGCAGCCCTACGCAACACAGTTTCAACTAGAAATTATGTAGAAGTTTCAAAGTTAGTATTATGTGCATTTTTTTTAATGTGAAATTTAAATATTTGCTACAAATTGCTCATAATGTCATCTCCTTTCATCACGGGATTTTTAAATTTTTTTGCTATAGCTAATTTTTACTGACAATACTTAAAGAAACGATTCCAAATTTTTGTTAATGCCCATTCTTCTCACTCATCTGAGTGAGTCTGCCCTCCAATGCAGGCATTGTAGGTCAGCCTCTTCTCGGACGGGGGGGGGGGGGTTTCTACAATATTAAAAAACTAGTAATTTCTTAATTCAACAATCTTAACATTTAAAAACTATCAATTCCTCACTTTACTATTCAAAATTTCATACCCTTTTTTTTAATCCCTTAAATTATTGAATTCCCTTTGGGCATTCTCGTTAAATTCCATTATTACAGCCTTCGGCAAAATCATTCAAGATGGCTGTCTTTTTATCGAACAGGGACGAGAAGCAGCGTCAGTACAAATTTAAATCAGTTCTGCACATCAACAACAACTTTAAACCAATCAAGTATTAAGACACACCCTTTAATCAAGTGATGGATAGAAGTTTATATAAGTGTTGATTTTCAGAAGTAGGACGGATTCCTGTACTTTCTCTTTCTGCATTCATACCGTCTGAGCGGTCGGTTAATAAATATGTAATTCGAGAAATTTGTGTTATGATTTGTGTCCGAGGGTTGAGATGATGCGGGAATGGATTTAAACATTTGTGATGCACGGCCGGGGGAGAAGTCATCCATTTTAACCTCAATTAGATGAAGCAAGATGAATCATTAATCAAAACTATGCCACTCAGCCCTTCATTCGTCGGCTCGCGCCCGTGCTATTACACACACACACACACACACACACACACACATATATATATATATATATATATATATATATATATATAAAATGTTACGAGTTAGGGGCCAACTTGGCTTGTTATCGCCAGCGTGCGATGTTTTGGAGTTCGTCTGATTTAAAACTGTGGTTTAGCACATTCACACGTCTAACATGGAGTAAGAAAGAAATCCTGCTATTGGATCTATTGTTGGAAAATGGTTCTGTTGAGTGGTGTGGCATCTCGGGTTTTGATTCCCAGGTGAATAAGAATTTGGAATAAGAGTTCAGTTTAAGCGTTGTTCTTGTAGCGTTAGGTGACAGTTTCTGAAGAGGTGTTTTATCGTCGGGCTTGACGGGGACCTTATTACAAAACATTTAAAAGGTTGTATGCTTTTTAATTAATAAATGTTATATTGCGCTTTAATTAGAATAACTTTGAATTCCTAATTGTCAAGAAGAATACTTAGGTGCTGGAGTTTGTCGACTCCCAGCGAAGATTTGTAGTATTATTTTGTCTACTCCGCCAAGTAATAAAAGAACTGTTTATAAAATCTCTGTCTTTCACTTGCTGTAACTGGCATATTTATTTCTGTTCTTGAAATTCACTTGTTAAATTATGTTTTAGTACAATATATATATATATATATATATATATGTACGCTGTTTAATGTTAAAAGAAAATCCACATAGTCAAAGGACAGTTGCAAAATCATTAAAATGCTCGGTGTCCACTGTAAACAAAATGATAGACGTTGATTTAAATCTTAAGAAAGCGAAAAAGCGCAATGTGCAGCGTCTTCTTCCAAATCATATCGCTGAACGCAGGACACGCTGCAGAATTCTATATGAGAAACACTTATCCAAAGAAAAATGGAAAAGAATTGTCACAATAGATGAATCATGGGTGTATTTAAATGATTGCAACAAAAAAAGAGCCATTTATTATCATAAAAGGGGAGAAAAAAATTTAAGTACATGGTTCAAAGAATCGAAAGAAAGTTTTTCTAAGGGATTCATGATTGTTGCTGGTTTTTCTTATAATGGCAAGTTAAAAATAAAGAGAGTGGAAAAAATGTCAAGATTAACTCCAAATACTATCAGGAACATATTTTATCGCCAATTTTTCTGAATGAAATACCATCGCTTTACCCACAGTGCCATCAATCTGTGAGACTCCATCAGGACAAAGCTAGCAGTCACACATCAAAATCCACTCTAAATTTCCTAAAAGAAATGGAACAAAAAACTGGTATCAAGGACATACCCTTCACTGATATCCCTACTAAATCTCCCATTGTATCACCTATGGATTTTTGTGCTTTCGGACTTTTAAAATCTGCATTATCCAAACGTCGTCCCAAAACCCTTACAGGACTCTGGAAAGCTGTTCAGGTGGAATGGGATAGAATAACTTTTCTGACACTTCAAAAGGCATTATTATCCTGGAAATTGCGGTGTCGAAAGATAGTTCAGAATAAGGGATGTCAAATAGAACTTTTAAAACACAAGAATTTTATGTAATTTAGTTTTGTGAATACAATATACATCGTCTAAAAAATGTGTGAACACCGTCTGTAGGCTTCATTACCAAAATAAATAAGAGCATCTGAAATGATTTCATTGTATAGTTTCTTTTAGCAAATGCTTGTGAACCAACACCTTCTAGTCAGGAGTTCCCAGCCTTTGGGTCTTGACCCTCTTGAGTGTAGCGAAATATTTCTGGAGGTTTACCATGGGTTCAACTTAAATAACTTTTTAGCAAATTTGCCCGAAATTTTTTTCAACTTTTACTTGCCTTGAAACTGTAAGGGAGTCTTGTGTTTCGAAGGAAAATGTATCTTTCAAACTCAAACCTAGTTTGTTAGAATTCTACTGTCTTCATTCTCCACGTGTAAAATGCATGACTTTCGTTTTCTGCGTGACGTTCAGAAGAAATTTCAGACGAAAGATATTTCAGAATAAGGGATGTCAAATAGAACATTTATGTAATTTAGTTTTGTGAATACAATATACATCGTCTAAAAAATGTGTGAACAGCCTCTGTATGTAAATATATACATATATATAAACTGCCCATTGTTTCAGTTTTTCGGCAAAACGGGTCATGCTTAGGATGAAAATATTTTTGCCAGCGAACGGGACAACAGTCCAATATTTTGAATATAACATTCGGATGTTTAATGGTGTGAACTTCAAGTTGGAGCATGTTTCTGACGAAAGTGTATTTTTTCTGCTTAATTCATCCTTTAAGTTGAGCGTTCATTGAGAAGCAGCAAAACGTAATTTAAGTGTGGTATCGATAATTCAACTGACGAAGCTGACTCGCGTAGCGTACAGTGAGAACTGTTCTATGAGGCCACTCAACCCAACATGAAAAATACAGCCCGCAGATAGGAAGGCTTTTTGTCAAGTATTTAGTGATGGAAGAATACGGAGGGAGTTGTTCGAATTCAAACATATGGTGTTAAATATTTAGAACAGAAATGTCAAAATTCCAAGTAGGAGTCTTGTGTCATCTGGATTTATTTGCTTATTTTTATTTATTATTTTTAATTAAACAAAATAGTCGCGTATTGATTAAGCATTAGTCTTTTCAGGTATTTATTTAAAATACGTTTAATTTTGAACGCGATTCTATCTACAAGTCAGTTACCTTAAAGGAAACATGTTAATAAAACCAAGAGTGTTTAATCTTTCTGATCTTGCGTTAATTTCTAACCTTGCGTTATTTTATTCGTAAACTCTCAAAATATACATATCTTTGATAATTTCCTTTTATATAGTTTATTTCCACATATGTTTTCCTATCCCGGATGAACTGAATTTGAAAGTATGATATTTAGTTTTTTTATTTAGATAATCAGTTTGTTTCTATTAAATATTTTAGCAGCTCTTGTCTACAGTTTTAAATAATTTATATATTTAAACCCTTTGATTTATGTTTCATATATTGCATATTCTTTGATATTTGATGAAAAGGAAAAGCAGTCAGGTGGAATAACGCAATAGAAAAATATTTAAAAGAGTCACACATCAGACAGTTTTGTTTCTTTGCTTTTTGAAATAAGTCAAGCATAAGAAAAATAGGCCCATAAAGAAACTATTTATATAAATATGTCGCGTACACAAGAATCAAATAATAAATTATAACTATTTAATACTCTAAAAATAATTTTTTGAGTTATAGAACATCCTACCATATAAAAACATCCTAAGGAATTATTTTGAGCATATTTAATTCGTTTTTAATAGAAAAAAAAGATTTGTTTCTTTCAGTAACTAAAATAACATAGCTCAGAATGCTAAAAAATTCTCTGAAAATCTGTTATATTAAATATATAGCGTACTCTAGAACTGAGTTATAAATACTTCATCTAATTTAAATGTTTTTGGTTAGTGATTTTGAAAAAATATATAAATAAATATACATTCGAAAAATGGGAAAACCCACTAGAGGAAATAATTCTTGATATAAAAAGATTGGGCTTAAACTTTCTAATTTGAAAAAATATTTATTCAACTCACCGCCTACACTGATATATAAACATATGTCCTTTAACAATGCAACCACAGATAAAAGTCACAAACTGGATAGAAAATGTATAACAAGAAAGTGAACCTTTGCGACATTTTTAAGATCGCATTTCAAGAAATCAATAAAAATTTTTTTGCACATCTTCTATAGATTTTTTCCGCTTTTGAAAAGTATGTATCATTCTAAAAAATATGAAAGTATTTCAATATTCTTTCACGTTCAAGGTATTCCTGTATTATGCTAAATCCTAACATTTTTATTTGTATTTGCGATAAAAACAAGCATCTGATTTTATAGCAAAGCGCTACCAAACTTTATTCAGGTTTGGATAATGAATGGGTAAAAACTAATTTGTTTTTATACCTAAATTAATTGGAGTTCGTATGTAATTTTTATTTTCGTGCAAGGTTTCATATAGCATATACGTCATAGCACATTTTTTAAACATTAAATAATAATAGCGCACCTCTGATAAACGATCTAATAGCTTTAACTTTTTTCTGTCGTTGCATGCATCCTATTCTTTTCCTTCATTGGGAAATCTGTAGGCGCGCCATTAAATATGTAAAACATTTCGCGAATGCTTTAAAGCTTTTGAGAATATTCACGGTTTCTTTGAAACTATTGTTTTTGTGCGTGCACGAAGAGAGATGGGGATTTCTAAATATATCCAGAAATAAAACACGTAGTTTTTTAAGATCAGATATCCTAAAATTGTTTTTATGGCTGAAACTGTATGAAGCTTTTTATGTGTGTGCTATAAGAATGAAGATATTTTTGTTTTTGTTTTTAATAAAAATATTAATATAACATATACATATGTCCTGTAGAAGTTTGTTGTAATTTCTATTAAAAAAGTTCAAATTTTATGCTCTGTAGCTCTTACTCTTTTCAGCCACGTGTTCATTATTTTATGCTGGATATTTTTGCAATCCGATAAGAAAAAAGTGCAGGAAAATGTTTTATTTTTGCATTTTTCACAGAATTATCTAAGAGAGATGTCTAACCAAATGTTTAAAGATTTTAAAATTTATTTAAAGATTTTTAAATAGGAAAGAGCTAGAATGTTCAGAACTTAACTGTTAAACGAAGATAAAAAATATAATTTCCAAACTGAATTGAAGTGGTCTTGGATTTAATAAAAATGTCACAAACACTAAACATAGCTCGAATGGGAGCAATTGTAGTATATATCATGTCAACGGACATATCTTTAGAGCTAAAAGACAAACATATAAGATATGTTGCAGAAATATATATATATATATATATATATATATATATATATATATATATATATATATATATATATATATATATATATATATATATATATATATATATATATATATATATATATATAAGCATAAGAAGAGACTGCAAAATCAGAGATAAAAAATGGTTTTATCAAACATCCTCAACAAAATTATTCTTCTTCCATATAAATTATGCTGAATCTGAAACTCGAACCTAAACGCTCTGCTCTCCAAACAGATATTGCGGTCATTTCTTTAGACCTTTATCATAACACAAAAAATAATTTTCTCCACTTCTTCATAAGTAGATAAATGATAAACATATAAATATGTATGCATATGCAATATAATATGAACTATATATGCTATATATATATCGCTTCAGTGAAAAAGAGAGTTATTAAAGTGATTGAAAAAAAAGTAGAACATAACAGATAATAATTGGTAAAAAAAGTACAAAAATTATTTTGCAATGTCTTAGTGACATTTTTGCAAAAAGTTTTAGAATAAAGTGTTCTTATTCATTATCTAAGTTAATACTAAAACTTTTATTTTCTTATTGGTAATTAAAAACAATATAAAGACGACCAATACCACTAAAGTAGGGAAAATGATGGCATTGAAATGAGTAAAAACAGCCATAAAATGCAAATACACAAGATGTCTTAAGTTGCCCATTCAGAAGCCAAGTCATAGAATATTTTTAATAATGTATATCATAGAATTTTCGTAATTAAGATTAGGAAAATTTTGCTATTTTATGCTATAACACTGAAAGAACTTGACTCTTCTCCGGAATAAAAAATATGTTTTACATCTTTATATTAATAATAAAGAGAATGTCAAGTAGTTTTCTTTACTCGGGAACAAATTTGGCTTAATATATGCAATACAGTTTATGTCGACTATTTTTTTCCTCGAGGAAATTAATGTGTTCCCTCATAAATATGATGAATTCTTAATTAAAGGAGTCATTGGGGATTGGTAGGTGAAAATCTTAAAAGTTTAGGATCTTACGGTTTGCAAGTATTTTTTTTTTTTAGTCCAATGAGTGTTGTACATGAGGCTTAAAGTGTTATTTACCAGATATACAAGATATAACAGACTCCTGTGATTCATTATTTAAGAATACCTGTTTTTTCATACCTATTTTCAATTGAAGGATTTGTTGCATAAAGGTGGTAGAATCCTGGGGGAATTTGTATATCCTGGGGGAATTTGTAGTTACATGTACTATCTTGGGGTTAAAAAAATCTTTCGTTTGATGCCAGAAAGAGGTTGCTCCAATAGTTCTTTTTCTGTTCTTTCTCAAGAAATGGATCTGCCTAAGTCAATAGTTACCTCCTTTTTTCCTCAAATGACTGACAATTATTTACAGGAAGGTTACGCAACACATATCAAGAGTAAAGTTTTTGGTTCTAACAAACATAATACTGTATATCAGGGGTTCTAACCTTTTTATGGTACCGTACCTATACGTTGTAAACAATTTGATGACGTACCGCTAAACCGAAAATTTTCAATGGGGAATAAAATGCAATGGAGAACAAAATAAATTAGGATATATAAAAAATCATTTTAAATAAATCTCCTGAGTTTAATACACTTACCATAACAGCTTCTTAATATTTATTAATAATACAATTACTATTGATTAATAATATGCAATTAATTTAAAGATTTTTGAAACACAAAACACAATTTTTAGTAGAACTCAGACACAGTTATATTTCGCAAACACAGTTATAGACACAGTTATAATTCGCAGGCTAGTGCCAAATTTTTATGGGACGGTCATAGATAACACATTCAGGTGTAGACGGCATCTTTTGAGATAAGATAAATCCCAATAAAGTATTACAACACAAATAACGGATATGAAATACCAAACTATAATATTAAAACGCATGGATTATTAGCTATTATAGTCATTTCTTTTCTTTTTTCGTAATACAGATTTTTAATAGATTTTTGTTTTAAATTGCAAAATCATTCGCGTACCGGTACTGGTACGCGTACTCAAGGTTGGGAACCACTGCTGTATATTGTTTAACTGCAAAATATAACGATGCAATGGCACTAGCCCGCAAATACGTCGAACTGAATGATATGTGGTTTTATGATGGACTACACCCCGACAACTCACCAGGTGAGCCAGACTTGACACAGGGGGAATGTGACAATTGAAAAATGTAATTTCCTTTTTATAAAGCCAAAATATATGCTGTATTTCAATTGAAGTTTTGTCTAAATACAATATTATGATAATAGATTGTAATTTTTTGTGAAATATTTTTTACTAGCAGTGGATATAACATCCATTTTGTGGTGAGAAAGAGGTAGCTCCAACAATCACACATGTGGCAAGTCATCTACAAGATATAATTTTGAGTGAAAATACTGTCCAAATATATAAGAATAATTAAGGAAATTTATCAAAAAGAATATTTTTACACAACTTAGAATTTTGAATTTTAAAATTTTGTTACGGTTTTCCGAAAACTTGAAAAATTAGAGTTACCTCCTTTTCCCGCCAAACCCTTAAATTTTCTTTATTTAATCTTACGATGTCCAAATTTGATGCCTTAAAGATAAACGACAAGGTTTGGAATATTTTTTTTCAAAAACTTCACTTGCAAAAATTACTGTTCTATTTTAGATAGAGTATAGCCCCAAAAGAGGAAAATGTTGAAAAAAATAGACTACAGAAATTTGTACAAATTCAAAGCGTTTTGCTCGAAATTTAGCAAATTTTTACATAACCGACTCTAGCTCTATACATAAAAAAATATCCGCTTATAACATTAATTTATTTTTATCATATACACTGAAGTGCCACTGAATTAGGGATAGTAAAGCCTATGCAAATTGTGTAGGGCTGCGCATCATGTATGCGCAAGTGAGGGCGCTGTGTGGTGTTGATTATTTAGAGAATTTCGTTAGATAGTGCTTACACCACTAGCACTTTTTTTTGCTAACCCAGGTTCAAAAGAATCAAATTTTCCTTGGTTGCCTCTGCACAATATATGTCCATAGAGTGAATAAAAAATGACAGACACTATCAATTACAAACACATTCATTTAATAAAGAATAATATTGCATTTCATTACACATCAAAAAAATTAAGAATTGATCATTAAAAATTAAGAATTGGTATGTCAAAATTTAATAGTCATACTCTTCCTGACCATACTAAACACATCATATAAACATTACTACATATCACAAATAGCATATAAAATTACCCTAGAGGAAGGATTCTACACGGTATAAAATAAAATTTAGGAAAATGTAATTATGACATAGAAAAAAAAAGATAAGAACGTCACCCGATTCACGAATTTCCGCGCTGAGAAGGGGTTCGGTTCAAGGGCCGAAATTGTAGCGTTCCAGGCTTCCGGCAGGAATTGCACTACTGTGTCGTGGAAGAAATGGCGACTACCGGATCAAAATTTCTGATGTTCTCCGGAACCCGTCTCGCCGGTGCCAAAAACGGGGAATCATTGCAGGGTCAAATCCTTGGATCGAGGGAAACACGAGGTCTACAAACTGGAACACGTCAGTACGGATGTGGTTCTGAAGCACACCATCCCTCGTCGTAACTTAGAAATTTTCAGCACGTCCAGCCTCGCAGCGAGTAAAATAATCTCCGTCCTACACGCTCACGCACTTCAGCGATACTGCTGCCTTCTCGCCAAAACCCCTCTGGTCGCCCCGAGTCGACGCTGCCGTGCCGTCTTTTCATTGGACCAAGAAGTGGTCATTCAAGCCTAAGTCCGGCCCTTCTCCCCCAACGCTTCAAGAAAAGGAAAAACATGGCGGACTTTTCGAACAAAATGGCGAATTCGCCATTTAGCCAAACAAAATAAAAGGGGGGACCGTAAAACACAAAAAAATCAACTATTAATTATTACAGAGTTAGCTATTAAGTGAGATGATGATAATTTACTGACATTACTATTATTTGGTTTAGTTAGTAAAACTTATGGAGTGATGAAAAAAAAAGGAAAGTCGTTATTCGACAGTTAGAACAATCATCACGACAGAATATCCTTCCTCTACGGTGAAAAAAATTTTATGAAATAAATTTTTTACATTCTTATGTAACAATAAAATTAACGCATGTACAAGGAAACAAAATCAACCAACAAACAATTATAGGGCGATGATGAAAACATAATGCATTACAATGTTGAATACAAGATCGTTTGGTAATGAAAGGCAACTGGTACTTCCCCACCAAGTTAAATACAGGAAACTGGAGACTGACGCACTCCCAGTAAATACAAGAAAAAAAATTAGGGCGAAAACAAACAAAAAAGAAGAAACAAACCAAAACAAATGTGAACTCGCTGTATAAAAGTACACTATGAACACTTATCACACTCGGATCACATATGGCATATAATACTAAGATTAAGGTAACATGTGAGTAAATCATATGACACAGTGACAAGAGAGCTTAAAGGGTGTATATCCCTGAGTGATGCACAAAAATCACAAACAAAGACGAATAATTACTGCACACTTAACAATGTCCGATAACTAGTTGCGATCCACCTGATGTGTCCTTTGGCATTGTATCTAATTCTCAATGCATGATGGCATCACACTTTGGCATTTACAAAATTTGAAATTATTTCACACACAAAATAATGTAATCATTCGAGCAACCTTTAACAGAAAATCATATATAATAGTATTTGGTTGATTTGTAGGACCGCACTCTTCAAATTTGCACATAAAATGTAGATTAAAATGTTATTTAAACATAGAGCATTTTTAAACAGAAGGATTTTAGATGACCTGTGTAGTGGAACATAACATGAAACAACAGGTAGATATGTGCAAACTGAGTAAACGTTAGAACTCAAGGAGTGACCAATGCAAAACTCCATACATGCAAAACTAGAATGGCAACATTACACCATGATTGCTAATTGATTTTTAGTGAATTAAAAATTTTGACAAAGGGAGGACCTAGGATATGGGGATGACTGACACCACATGAACAAAGTATACTAGCAAGACTAAACAACAGCCCAGATAGATAACATATATTCATATGGGACAGTATCTCCATACCAGCAACCGAGGAAGACAGACAGCTAGCATGTCCATGATCCACTTTGCTATTCCCGAGTATAGAACATTAGGATTTTTAAAGCATTCCAATATGAATTTAAGGGATTGGAACAGTAGGGCACTGGAGCTTTGAAACGGTCACTATGTTTGTAAAATGCACTAACTTCAAAATACTCTTGACTTTTCACAAATAGTAAAGCTTTATCAGAAAGTTCATGAAACTTTCCTACATTAGTTATATAAAAAAATTGCAGGTGATACAAGGACGAACCAACAAAATAGAAATACAGCATAAAATAAGACTTGTGTGCATCCACCACTTAAACACAAAAACAAAACACGAAAACAAACTGCTCTTATTGTCACAAGAAAATCATACATATATATAAATTCAAAACACACACATTTCAATGTTTAATTGAATGTAAATAAGAGAGGTACATTACACCCTCAACACCTTTTAAATGCACATAATCACAAAATGATATGTCTGATACCCAGCGTCAGTGTGGTATCATTAACAAAAGGGAAAGACCAAACCAATAGGGAAACAATAAATGTAATTGCTACTTATATCTTACAAAGCCGTTGCTGTCCCTAGGACGTAAATTATACCCATGACTAGTAGTCCTGGCACTTCCTACCGACGAACTCAAATTGTCTGTATTTGTATTAGGTGGCGGAGGAATAATTACATTAGAAGTTACAGGTATGGTAGGACTCAATGATGGGCTAGAAATTGAGCTAGAGATTGATTGTTGCTCGAGATCTACAATACACTCAGGTCTTAAGTCGAAATCAGGAGAAGGTACATTTAAGATAGGCATAGATGTTTCTAATCCTAGAATTTGAGCAGGTGTTAAAGTTTTCAAGCCGTTAGTTACTTTCTTGGCTGGAAAAGAGATGTGATCTTCCCCTGAGTCATTATTTGGAGACATTTGAATAGCTAAATCTGGGGACTGATCAAGTGGAGTAAAAGGGAAAATTTGCCTGTCCTGAACTTTTATTAATCTATTGACATGGACAGTTTGCCTTTTATCCGGATTACTGATAAGTAATCTGATAAGTTACTGATTGAAGGGCAATTTTGAAAATAACAGGGGATATCTGCTGCAAGACTCTGAAAGGACCCTGGTTTAATTTAGACAGCTTTTTCGTGGTGTGAGCTTTAATTTGTGGGACATGAAGATAGACCGTATCACCGACTAGAATATTTTTATCTTTGCATTTAGTAAGTGAAGTTTGAACTTGGGAATCAGCTGCTTCTTCCAGGTTTTGTTTGACCAAATTGAAAGAGGTTTGCATTTGTTGAACGAGTTGGTGAACATAAGAGGGAGTATCAGAATATGTACGAAGCTTTGGGGAGAAAATTAAGTCATACGGTAGCACAAGATCTCTACCATAGACGAGAAATGCAGGAGATTCTTTAATAGTTCGATGAAAGGCAGTTCTAAAGGCCAATAAGGCCAAAGGAACATGTTCACACCAGTCTTCTTGGGTCTCATGGACTAAGTGGCTAAGAGTATCTATTAAGGACTTGTTTAGCCTTTCAACTACCCCATTTCCTTGTGGATTATAACTAACGGTGTGTGTTTTATTTATACTTAATTTATTGTACACTTCCATCATTGCATTTGAAATAAAATTGGAACCTCTGTCAGAGTATAGAGTTTGCATCAGACCATGTCGCGAAATAAAATCAATTAAAACCTTAGCTACTGTGCTACTTTTGATATCTGGTACAGGGTATGCTTCTGGGTATCGAGTAAAGTAATCTGTTATGACTATTAGCCATTTGTTTCCCTGTTTTGAAGCAATAAAGGGACCACATGCATCAATGGAGCATTTTTCGAAAGGTCTATCCGCTGTCGGTATCTTTTGCAAAGGAGCTTTTGATGATTTGGAAAAGCCTCTTCTTTGGATACATGATTGGCAGGTTTCTACATAATGTTTGACCTGTTGGTATTGTCCTTTCCAAAAATAATTTTGCCTGACCCTATGAAGTGTGCGACTAAAACCAGCATGACTGACCGTATTGTTATCATGACATAAATGTAAAATTTCAGGTACTAGAGACTGAGGTACAACGAGTTTAGTAAATTGAGCATGTCTAAGTTTAGTGTTAGTGATTTTACAAAGTAATAAGTTATTATCAAGGAAAAATTTAGGTGAAGTAGGAGAAAATTTAAAGTTATTACGCAATTTTGAAATAATATTTTGGCAATAGGAATCCGCTTGTTGCTTGGAAATTAGATCTTCACTAGAAATGGAATTTAAGGAACAGGATTGTAGGTCAGTAGAGAGAGAATGAATTTCCTTAACTTGTGTATTAGCATTAATTAAGGTATTTTGACAATTTTCCTGAGGTGAATTAGAGTCTGTACGAGACAGATAATCTGCCATTAAATTTAGACGCCCAGGTTTATGAACAATTTCATAATCATATTGCTGAAGGGTCATGATCCACCTAGCAATGCCTGATGTGGGATCTTTTAATTTGAAAAGCTGTGACAAACTCTTTTGATCACAATACACTATAAATTTAGACCCATATAAATATTGTTTAAAGTGCTGTATGCCAAATACAACTCCTAGAGCTTCTTTTTCCACGACAGAATAATTTATTTCCGCAGGTCCAAATTTTTTGGAAGCAAAACAAACAGGATGTTGGAATCCAGTGTCATCCTCTTGAACGAGCACAGCACCAAGGGCGAATTTACTAGCATCCGTGCAGAGAGCAAATGGTTTGCTAAAATCTGGGAGCTTCAAACAAGTTTCCTTAATTAGAAAATTTTTGAGTGTAGTAAAAGAATCATTTGCCGATTGTGACCATTGAAATTGAACAAGATCCTTAGTCAAGTGAGTTAAAGGTAAAGCAATTTTGGAATAATTTGGGATAAATTTACGGTAAAAGCCAGTGAGTCCTAAAAAGGCTCTTACCTGTTTTTTAGTGCGTGGGGGAGAAGCGTTTTTAATGGATTCAATATTCCTGGGATCTGGTCTGACCTGTCCTTCCGATACTTTGTGTCCTAGATAAACAATTTCATCTTTAAAGAGAGAACATTTACTTGGTTTAAGTTTAAGATTTGCATGTTATAGTCGCTGGAACACTATTTCTAGTCTACTCAAATGCTCAGAGAAGGTTTTGGAGGCAATTACAACGTCATCGATATATACTGCAATAGAGAGATCAGAAAGACCTGAAAGCACAATACTCATCAGCCTTTGAAAACTACAACTAGCATTGCGTAAGCCAAAGGGCATTTTCTTGAAGTGAAAAAGACCCATTTCAGTGGCTATCCCTGTTTTGTGAGCATCCCTAGGATCCATAGTCATCTGGTGAAATCCCGATGTTAAATCAAGCGAGGAAAAAAAATTAGCACCCTAAAGCATGTCAATCATTTCAGAAATGTTAGGTAAAGGAAAATTATCTGGAATGGTTTTTTCGTTCAGTTTTCTTAAATCAGCAACAAGGCGATAAGACCCATCTGTTTTCTTCACTAATAGAACAGGGGCAGCATAAGAGGAAGTTGATGGTTCAATTATATCAGATTCTAAGAGGGTATTAATTTGCCTACGCATTTCTGGTTTAAGATGATAAGGTACGCGATAGGGTTTTTTACGAATGGGAATGTCATCAGTAAGGTGAATGCGATGTTGAATGATGGAGCATTCCCCTAGTTCCGAAATATCTTGTGCAAAAATATCTTTATATTTGGCAAGGAGTTGTAGAACCTTTTGTCGCTGGTCAAGACTCAAGTGGGAAAGATCAAATTCGGGTAATTTGGAAGGAATTTTGTCATCTTGATTTATATTCTTTACAAATTCAGTAGTAGATTCAGATACAACATTAGAAACAGTTACTAATTTAGTATTTTTATTTAGAGTAATGGGTGAATCTGTCCCATTCAGCACTTGCGCTAAGCAGGTCTTGTTTTGAGATACTACTGATACAACATTCGCAACTAAATATGAATTATAATTTCGGTTTTCGTTAGGTTGCAATAATAAGGTCTGACCAGGTTGAAAATGTTTTGGAATAGCAATGTTTACATATTTTTGAGAATTTGGAGGAATATTTACTTTTTGAGAGAGAGTACCAAAATAACAGGAATTTTGCTGATTCTGACTGTTAGTAGAATTTTCATTATTATATTCAACAGTTAGTGATTTAAAATCAGACCAAGAAATACTTAATAGAGAATTTTGAAGTAGATTTTGATTACAATTAACAATGAAATTATTATCAGTGAGAAAATTAAGTCCTAATATCAGATCAAAAGATGGAGCTAAATCAGAATGCGAAACAACAAAAGAAGTACAAAAATCAACATTGTTAATGAGGAAATTACACTTTACAGAATTTTGAGTTTCAATATTCAGACCTGTGATTGTTCTTAAAGTTATGTTAGGCATAGCAATAGGAGTAAAATTTTTAAGTTTTTGGAATGTTGAAATGGAAAGAACATTTATACTTGCGCCAGTGTCGATTAAGGCTTTAGCTTGAAAATTTTAGAATTGGACATTAATGATGGGTAATTTATATTTTGATAAATTAAAATTTGAGTCGGTAGCCATAAAATCAAAATTCAGATCTGACCGGGCATTTTCTGAGCAAAGCAATCTGGGACCTTCTCTACCCACAATCAGTTTGGGTGATTGTATTCTGCATGTTGTTCATAAGGTGGCGCGAACGGATTTAGCTCAGGGGCAGAGGGTTGATTACTCTGGTAATTATTCCTTGGCCTACCACTTTGGTACTGGAGATGACCACCCCTAAACTGAGGATTAGCAGGTTGTTGGTGAAACGAGGTGCTATAAGATAGCTCCCTTATCCTTTTTCTACACTCTCTTGCCACATGACCCTTAATCCCACAGAAAAAACAGGTAACTTTCCTGACAGGGGCCTGCTGTTCTCGCAATTGATTACTCGAGGACTTAACCTCTAATTTTTCTAATCTATCTATCACATCTAATGTTTTCTGTAAGGTCTCAGTGGTTGACTTTAGGAAGGTTGTTACTTCATTTGAATTTGAATTTGAATTTACAGTTGTAGGTGGGCTGGAGATATGCGAAATATTAGGGTTTGCACATGCAAGAGAAAGCTTTATCCTATTCGCAATCTCGACTGCTTCTTTAAAGGTTTTAGGATCCTGAATGACAAGTTGGCATCTAATTGGGTTCACAAGTCCTTGCAAGAACTGAGACAAGAGCATATTCTCAACCAAATTACTATCTTGGGGGTTTTGTGATAAGTTTTGTGTAATACTCTGGTGGGCAAGGCCTTCAAGTCGGGCTGAAAACTGACGGACAGTTTCAGAACTTCCCTGAGTCGCATTCGTAAAACAGCTAAACTTTTGGGAAAAGGACTTTACGGGGGCAAAATGCTTGCAAAAAGCTTCCTTTAATTCAGCATACTTAATATTTGGCTGATTTACTAATGTATTGGAAAAGAATTGGGAAGCTTGTCCCTCCAGTTTTAATTTAACAATTAGCGTTAACTGATCCTCTGACCAGCCAGCCAGTTTGGCTGTGTTTTCCAGGGTGGAAAAAAAATTCACATAATTCTCGCCTAACAGGGGAGGTAAGGAAACAACAAATAAGGGGTTTTGCGGTGACGATGTGCTTTGCACAACTCCTAAAGATAAAGAAGGGTTACCACACCCATTCCCAGACTGCCCCTCATTACCGATTAGAGACATAGTTAATAATATCTGTCAGCCTATTCACCCGACAGACACACACACCAGAGTTTTTTAGCAAGGCAAAGGCTCACGGCACCAAATTATGTGGTGTTGATTATTTAGAGAATTTCGTTAGATAGTGCTTACACCACTAGCACTTTTTTTTGCTAACCCAGGTTCAAAAGAATCAAATTTTCCTTGGTTGCCTCTGCACAATATATGTCCATAGAGTGAATAAAAAATGACAGACACTATCAATTACAAACACATTCATTTAATAAAGAATAATATTGCATTTCATTACACATTAAAAAAATTAAGAATTGATCATTAAAAATTAAGAATTGGTATGTCAAAATTTAATAGTCATACTCTTCCTGACCATACTAAACACATCATATAAAACATTACTACATATCACAAATAGCATATAAAATTACCCTAGAGGAAGGATTCTACACGGTATAAAATAAAATTTAGGAAAATGTAATTATGACATAGAAAAAAAAAGATAAGAACGTCACCCGATTCACGAATTTCCACGCTGAGAAGGGGTTCGGTTGAAGGGCCGAAATTGTAGCGTTCCAGGCTTCCGGCAGGAATTGCACTACTGTGTCGTGGAAGAAATGGCGACTACCGGATCAAAATTTCTGATGTTCTCCGGAACCCGTCTCGCCAGTGCCAAAAACGGGGAATCATTGCAGGGTCAAATCCTTGGATCGAGGGAAACACGAGGTCTACAAACTGGAACACGTCAGTACGGATGTGGTTCTGAAGCACACCATCCCTCGTCGTAACTTAGAAATTTTCAGCACGTCCAGCCTCGCAGCGAGTAAAATAATCTCCGTCCTACACGCTCACGCACTTCATCGATACTGCTGCCTTCTCGCCAAAACCCCTCTGGTCGTCCCGAGTCGACGCTGCCGTGCCGTCTTTTCATTGGACCAAGAAGTGGTCATTCAAGCCTAAGTCCGGCCCTTCTCCCCCAACCCTTCAAGAAAAGGAAAAACATGGCGGACTTTTCGAACAAAATGGCGAATTCGCCATTTAGCCAAACAAAATAAAAGGGGGGACCGTAAAACACAAAAAAAATCAACTATTAATTATTACAGAGTTAGCTATTAAGTGAGATGATGATAATTTACTGACATTAATATCATTTGGTTTAGTTAGTAAAACTTATGGAGTGATGAAAAAAAAGGAAAGTCGTTATTCGACAGTTAGAACAATCATCACGACACTGTGGTAACTGCGTATATAGCGCGTACTGTGGTTGTTCTGAATTAGTTGTTGGAATTGCCAGTATGGGTAAACTGCCTGATTTATACGCCTTCGATCGCGGACAAATCGTAGGTGCGCGACGCATGGGGCATTCAATTTCCGAAATCGTCAGACAGCTAGGATTTTCAAGGTCCATAGTGTCAAGAGTATACCAAGAATACATGGATGGTGGAAAAAAAACTAGCGACGGGCAAACTGCAAAGAACAATTAGCCTCGACAGTGAGTGGTAAAAGACGGCTCAGGCGTATTGTACGTAGCCAGCGAAGCCAAACATTAGCTCAAATTACCACCCAGTTTAATGACGGTGCCAGTCGTGCAGTCAGTAAACGGACTGTGCAACGCTCGCTTCACCGTATGGGTTTCGCGAGCCGTCGACCTACGAGAGTACCATTGCTCCATACTCGCCATCGGGCTGCACGTCTTGCCTGGGCAAGAGAATACAGAGACTGGAGTGTAGAGGACTGGAAACGAGTAGCATGGAGTGATGAGTTTCGATTCCGACTACTTAACGCCGACGGGAGGCTGAGAATATGGCGTCAAGCTCATGAAGCCATGGATCCTGCATGCCTGGCTGGAACTGTACAAGAGCATGGTGGCTCAATCATGGTCTGGGGTGTTTTTTCGTGGCACAGTTTGGGATCTTTGGTGCGTGTACCAACCTCCCTCAATGCAATTCGGTACGTAGAGTTGCTGGATGATCACCTCCATCCGTTTATGCTGTTCTGTTATCCGCACGGTAATGGAGTTTTCCAGCAAGACAACTGTACCTCTCACAAGTCCCGGTTGGCTACTGGCTGGTTGGATGAGGATTCCTCTGATTTATCTGTCATGAATTGGCCACCTAGAAGCCCAGACTTAAGTCCTATTGAGCATCTTTGGGATGTTTTGGAACTAGGAGTGAAAGTCCATCACACAGCACCAAAGAACCTTACTGAATTATGGACAGATTTAGCCAATATTTGGCAAGCCATTCCAGTGGAACGTTTCCAGAAACTTGTTGAATCTATGCCTCATCGTGTGGCAGCCGTTATCAAAGCCAGAGGAGGCCCAACTCGTTACTAGGTAGGTATCGATAATTCAGTGGCACTTCAGTGTATATGTGAGGCACATGTGAGTGTAATAAACTAAAAACCAATCGATATTTTGAAATTTAATTTTATAATCACAATTAAACTTTAATAGTTGAAAACAATGATTTTTCATTCTGTGTGAAAAAGGAATCAAATCGCATAAAGAAACTGTCCCTTTGAGGGGCGCCGTTTGCACTGTGCAATAGCCTAAATCTAGTCTTTTTTCACTTGTCTTCAATGTATTACAGTTAAATGAGCAGAAAAATGGTTAGTACTGCCATCTGTTATTAGTTTAAAGAAGTAGATCATTTTTGCAACCTTTAATTGGAAAACAATTAAGGATTCTTTAGATTAAAAAAATTGGGAAAAAATCTGCGCCATGCAAACGGGAGAGTTTGTTGCCCCTGGAAGGGTTAAGGCTGCAGTATACTAACTCTATTGAATTCACTCACCTCAATGTTAACTTTTGTAGAAAATGTGTTTGCTAGTCACAGCTACATGAAAATGGTATTTTCAAATAGCCTGAACTTTTCCGCACCTTGCAACAGGATTTATTTTATAAATTTCGTCCCCCAAAGGAATTTTGGAGCGTTTAAAACACACTATATCAGATTTCTTCCCCGAATAATTAAAATTTTAAGTTATCATTTGCATTTTTCTAAAAGACGAAAAATGTCTCAAAATGTAAAACTAATTTCTCTATTACTGAGTACAATTTAAAAAAATCTTTATACCGAAGTCGGCAATCCTTGGATAAATTTTATCCATAGGTTAACATTGAGGTGAGCGAATCCAGTAAGGTTAGTACACAGCAAACTTAGCGACAACTAGTTAGGTGACGTCTACTATTAGGGATTTTTTTTGTCTCCTTATAAAATTGTCTTTATTCTTCCCATTTTATCAGAAAATTTTCAGTCTGCTTCTTTGGTTCGGTTTTTACTGATTATTTTTAAACCCATTATTAAATTACAATTATTCTTTTTGAGACATCATATCCTCTTAATAATTAAAGGTGATATTTATTTTTTTATTTTGTGTCAGTGCATCTTTGGCTACGTTTGCCGAACTAGAAGGGGTCTCAGGTAACAATTCGAAGAGTTTAAGATGTGATAAAATAAGAAAATTTGAAACTTACTGGCTCCTCTCATTTTTGATATTCAGTCAATAAGTCACGTTTCCTTCACACTGTCATTTCGAATTCTGAACTGGATTATTTTGAAAATTTATTCATGACTGATGAAGCAAAAACGGGATTAATGACAAAAGTTCCGGCACTCTTGTTAAGGATTCGTAGAAGGTAAAATTATGTTAATTTCCTCCTTTTTTATATTTTAGAACTTTCTATGTTTCTTGTGTTTTCATTTTTCAATGACTTCTACTCTATCCTGTTTGCTTTTCTGGCTATTTAACCCGAAACAGTTATTTTGTTGTAGAATAGCAACACTCTTTAAACGTAATTCTGCATGCCTTGGATTAATTATGCTGAGCTCTCTGTGAAGAAAGCTAAATAAGCTTTCGAAATTTGCTAACTGAATTTAATTTTTCTGTAATACTCAAAAATGTTTCTAATCGCTTACTTGACAGCTATTTATGTTATGATATAAAAAAACTGAACTCTCGTGTATTATGTCAAAATTTTCAGACGTCCTAGAGTTATTAGATTCTTAAAAAGATTATATTTTTACTCTAGGGATTTTTAAAGATTTATTTGTCGCTAACTGATGTGTGAGAGGATTTATTTTCTCTTTTAGTTTTTCCAATATACTTTCAAAGCAGTAAAACAACAAATGATAACAAAAGGTAATTTTAAATTCTTATGGTATTTCAACATAATCTCTTTAACAATTTTATGCATCGATTTTCTATGGAAATATTTTTTTTATATATGATATTTTGCCTAGGTGTTATCGTCTTATTGTGTTTCTCTTGAATAAAACATTTCATAGAAACAATGCTTCGTAAAGTTGTTAAGTTTTGTCTTGTATAGAAATATATGAAAAATTGAAAATAAAAACTAATTTCTTAATTACAAAAAATATAAATAAATAAATAAATAAATTCCCTCATAAATTGTCCACAACATTCATATTTGTTTAGTAAAACCATCATCTATTTTATGCGAAATAGGTGAAAGAAAAGTTTGAAATAATTTTTATTTTGAAGACCATTTAAACCTTTTAATCTATTTTTGATATTTTTCTCTTTAAACGATAGCCTGTATATCAATAAATAAATACACGTGTTGTTACCTAAATATTCAATATTATCTTAATTGCAACAAAACATGTAAAAAACGATTTACAAATATTTTCGTTCTCTGCAGATCACGATAATTTTTAAAAATAAAGGCATTTTCATTTAGCGTTGTCAAAAATATTCATATCTATTGTATTCACATGAAGATAAATGAACCTTGTTGATCATTTTACATTTTAATGCTTACAGCAAATCTCTTCGCTTAGTAACATTCTGGCAAAGCTTTTATCTTGGATTTCAAATACATTAGAGTGGGTCTCCAGATAGAATTATGAGTATTATGTATTTGAATACAGGTCTCTGAGGTAAAATTTAAGTCGTCTCTTACTAGCAAATGCTGAATAACTTTGACATAACAGATAAAATACATAACATGATCTTTGTTGAGACAGTGGTGTTAATAAATGAAAGTACTTGTTTCCATTCTTAATAAATATGTTGAGTAATTTCAGCATATTGTATACAGATTTTATTCTCCAATCACAATAAAATAATTGCCATCGTCTAATTTAGTAACTATATTACAAATTTTAAGTACATATTTTTTGTTGGTTAGTCTCTATTTCGATTAGAGTTGATATGTCCCCAAATATTCATTGGATTAAGAAGCTATAAACCTTTCAATACCTAATAAAACCTTTTTTTAAGTACTAAAATTTGTTTTTAATTCCTCCATACAACAAGAATTCTATCTTAATATCGGTTGTTCTGGTGATATTCTGCAAAGTGCAGCTAAAAATATTTTTCTGACATTCTACACATAACAAGAATAAATTACCCAAGACATATGGATCTATATTTCGTTTCTGTACAGCTAAGGAAAATCTCTTTGACGCATGGATAAACAGGACTTATACTTGTAGCATCATTTAACGACAGGAATTCAGTCCAACAAAAGCTGGTACATCAAAAGTCACACAGCAATCGGCCATATTAAGTCTTGCAAAAACAATTGATGTCCGTATAAATACTCTTTCAGATTTCATTCATAACTTGGATGCATGGCTTACTAATTTTTAATATATTTTTTAATGAATTTCTGATACACAAGAAATTTGTCATTGTTTTTTTGGACTTTCACTTTTTTTGTGGTTCCATTTAATGATTTTATAGAATACTGAGCAAAAAGTAACTCTCCCCTCCTAGTTTATCTACTATTTCTTGGTTATGAAGGACCCAAGTTAATTTCAATATCATACCAGAATGACGGATTATATTGATATATTTTCAATTAATTTCTGTAAATGCTTGTTCTAGAATCGAAATATTTTCTTCGATTCTAGAAATAGAAGTTATAAAAAATAAACTTCTGTGTTCAGAAAATAACGCTGTTTAAGCGTTTTTATAATTTTCCATATTTCAAAATCATGAAGCATTTTCATTTTTTTTCTACGCTAACCAAATACCGACACTACCAAAAATAAAACAAATATATAGAAATAATTTTTTCTAGTTGATTGCGTTCTGTTTAATAGTTTATTAAATAATAATTAAAATTAGCAATAAAATCATAATGGAAGAAAATGATAACATTAAGCGTAATAAAAATAAATATTAATTACTAATTTAAAAAATATATGAATGTAAATAATGTAATAATTTCGCAATGATATTTCTATATATACGTAATTAAATTGTGATAAAATGTTTATAGAAAACCTAAATAAAATTAAGAATTCTCAAATTGAATTATTTTACGTAAAAGAAAATGTTCTCTTTCAAACTACAGATGAAATCAATGAAGTAGGAAATAAACTCATCATTTTAGTTACGAGTCAGTATATTGACGAGAACATAATGTAACATATTAAGAAGTACATATAAAACTAAATTGACCATAACCCAATGTTAACAAGACGTTTATTCTGTTACTGTTTATTTCAGATGTACCAAGTTTGTGCAAATATTGTATAATATTTACAAATATTTCTACAAATATGTTACTATTATTAACCTTATTTCTACAATGAATTACAGACATACAGCCTCGGAGCTTTAGTATTTTAAATATTCTGGATAAACGATTAAACGCTTTATTCCGTCTTATCAGAATTTTACTACTTTTTTATTTAATTGTGTTGACTTTATTAGTTAAAGACGTTAGTCTTTTCCTCCGTGATGTAGTACAAACATTAAATGTCCACCCCGTCTGTTAACGTCCCAGGGATAATAGTGATAATTGCCTAATCAGATTATAATTGAATTACTGTGCATACATTTTCCTTATATGTTGATGCTTCCAAATATCTTACTCCATGAATATCCTCAATTTCTTTATTGAGAATATATATATCATGTTGTTCATTCATTTGCCAATAGACAATTTTAACCATTTCTTTCGCTATAAAGTAAACAGCTCAAATAAAAACAAATCAAGATTTTACAAACCTTGATATTTTTTTGTTATTATATTTTCACCGGTAATTAAACTGGTGGTGTATTTTTTTAGTTAGTAAAATGGTTTTTGTAAAACGCATTTCATGAATAGTAGAAAGTACTGAATAATCCTATTTTTTTCACTATGCATTTTTTGTGACATTAACATACCAAGCTATATGTTATAATAACTTCTTTTTCAAAATTTTCAAAACATGGTCTGAAATAAATATTGTTAATTACTTGAATTAATTACTTAAATCTATTTTCAATCAAGTTTGTTTGTATAACTCTGTTATTGAAAAATTTATATAAATTTCTAAATATGGCGCTTCTTTGCAACTACAAATACATTATACGACATATATATCACGGAAAATATATTACGATATTAACTTGGTTTACTGAAATTATCCATTTATTCAATGGTCTTAAGGAATCTATTAGAAAATGAATAAACATTATTTTTCATTTCCTGTTATCAACTTGAACTGTCATACATTATTGTGGTTTAGTGGTATTTTAAACCAATACAATAAATGACTGATACTAAAGAAAGATTTACGGCAATGCATGGTTTGAATTGTTTTACCGTGAGAGGTATTTCGATAATATATAACATCAATCGTGCAAGCTTAAACCTGCGGGACTTCATTTTGGGAGGTGGTCTTCACGAAATTTAAAACTAGAGAAGTTAGTAAATCTTAGTTAGAATCAAGTTTCTCAGAATTATGCCGTCTGATTATGTAAAATGATGTGTACATTCATGTCTGAATTCGAAGTTTAAACTGTTCTCGATGATATATTTAATTTCCCCATTCCTGTCAGGAAATATTCGAGCAATTCATGTTAATTCAAAGAATCCATTTTAATTAATTCCATACGTTCGAGTCAGATTTTCTAGTTAGGATGGAGGTTTATAAGCAGATTTAAAACTTGGAAATTTGCTGAAATAATTCAGGCTTTATTTTGAATATGCGCTAGGTAAATGCTATTCTCTCTCTTATCAACTATATTGTGACATACACTTCTGATACAGAATTGTTGTAATAAAAGAATTAAAAGTATGAATTATGCATTGTTGTACAAAGTTTGAATAAAAGCTGTGCATTCTATGTAAACATAGTAAATGTTATTATTTCCACTTATTTCACAAGATTTTTATAATTTAAATATAATATGATAGAAAGTATTACATTGTAATTCTTTATAATTTAGTATATTTTAAGCATACATAATTTTGTTAAATATAAACTTTTCCCTGTTGTATTTCGAAATTTCGACTGTCTTATTATTATTATTATCATATCATTTCATTGCTATTGCTGTTATCATTTGTTTTAATTTTAGTTTTTATAGTACCACACACAATATTACATAATTTATGTGATACATAATATTGCATTGTATCTCTTTAGAATTTAGTATATTTTAACTATATAGTATTTTGTTCAGTATACACTTTACGGAGGTGTATTTTAAAATTTCGTTTGTTTTTTTATTATTATCATCCTACCATCTCAATGTTAATATTGTTATCATTTGTTTTTATTTTTATTTTTATATTACCATACATACTATTGCATTATTAATGTGATACATAATATAAAATGTAATATCATGTACCATTAACTATAATGTGATGCATAATATTACATTTTATTTCTTTAGAATTTAGTATAATTTCACTATACATTATTTTCTTAAACAAAAACTTTTTCCGGATGTATTTTAAAATTTCCTTTTTTAAAATTTATTATTGTTATCATACCATTTTATACTTAGTGCTGTTATCATTTTTTTATTGTTTTTAAAATTCCAAACATAATATTGCATTATTAACGTAATACATACTATTATATTGTATTTCTTTAGAATTTAGTACATTTTATCTTTATATTAATTTGTAAAATATAAACTTCTCAGTGGGGCATTTCAAAATTTCGTTTTTTTATTATTGTTATCAGATCATTTCATCGTTATTGCTGTTATCTTTTGTTTTTATTTTTTATTTTCAGAATACCATACATAATATTACATTATTAATGTGATACATAATATACAGTGCAATATTATGTATCATTAAATGCAATGCGATACATAATATAACATCGCATTTCTTTAGAATTTAGTATATTTTAACTATATATTAGTTTGTTAAATAAAAACTTTTCATGGGTGTATTTAAAAACTTCATTTTTTTGTTACTATTGCATTCATATTTTTTGGAAAATGGTTAGACCACAATGTTACTTTATTTCAGATATTTAACCCTTGTTGTAAAATATATAGGGTTGTTTTCAGTCTTTATTTAGTCTTATTTTAAAATACCAATCTTTCTGCAAAGAAGATTAGTGTTACTTATTTAAATGGAAGTGTCAAAGCTTCACCCTTTATAAAATTTTAACAAAAATTAACCTCAAAAATTTTTCTGCATGATTAAAAATCTTTCCTTTAACTGTATAATAATAATAATCTAAACTATCATCTTTTAAAGTTACGATTAGTTTACTTTGTTTTTAATTAAATTCTCTTAAGTTAAAAATAAATTTCATTTAATTTTTCTCGGCAGAAATTCAATGTGATGGGAGGGGGAAATATTTCACAATTTAAAACTGCTATTTCTTGAAATATATTTCCGAACGACATTTTTTCATTCAGGATATTTTAATTAAAACCCTTTATGTACCACATTATGAATTAATAAACGAAAACTTACATTAATTTTTATTTATGTTAATTCAATACTAACTAACAAATAAATGTAAAAAAATTACTCACCTTCTTCAAATTTAATTAATTACCAATAGTTAATTGAAGTGGTACTTTAAAGTACCGCCAGTATTATAGGATTGCAAAAATCTTCAGACTTTAAAAATTAATCAGAATGTTTAAAAAATTATATAATTATTTTTTCTGAAACGCAGAACAATTTTAAATACTATAATGAAAATTTAACTTTTATTATATTAAAAAAACATTTTTTTAAAAATTTACACATAAAAAAATTACATATGCTGCATTTTGAATGAACTTTCAAAAACTTCAGCATTTTGTGCACAAAGCTTGCAGAGATCTAGATTTGACAGAAATGCTGGCCAATAGCAACCTTTATTTTGAAGCTGTATATCATTTGAACTGAAAAATCTATTTTTTTCTTTTTTTTTTGAGGAATATTAATTCTTATTTATTTCGCATTCATATTTTTCCAGTAGTTGCATGAAAATACTTCTTGCCAAATTTGAAAAATCTACTTCAAATGTCAAATTTTTCTTTGAATTTTCCAAGATGTCTCAGCAAGCATTGTTAATTAACATAAAAATAAACACAAAAGTGTAAAAATCCCATATTTGAAGCATTTCTGCACTGTAAAAGAAAAATAGCCAATTTTCTGTTGTATAACTAAGTCCACGTTGTTTACAATGCCCAGAGTACTGACGGTACTTATAAGTACCAGAAAGAAATTTACTTGGTAAACAACATATAAATGTCATATAGCTTAACAACTATGCTAAATAATACTCTAAGATCATATTAAACACGGAAAAAAATATCATTCACTTAACTTTAATAGTTTTAGAGTACCTAAGATGTAAGTGTCAGAGAAAATGACATTCACAAAATGTCTGTTTCAAACGCTACAACGGATGCTAAAATGAATTTTAATCCAAAAATTGGCTAATTAAAACTGCTACTGCTATCTAGTAAGAATAAAGAAAGTATAATGCATCGATCCTTTACAGTTCCGTCAGTAATATACAAATAGAAGGTATTTTATAGGAGTTTAAAGAAAGTGGTACTTATAAGTACCGTCAGTACATAAAGGGTTAAAGATTTTAACAAAAGCAAAAAAAATTCTGATTTTGTACGTCATAACTCATCCCATGGGAAAGTTGATAGAACCTGTATGTTTCAATTATTAATATGTTATGTCTCTGAGTTCTTACAGGGGCAAGTATGATGGTCGACCATAAAATTTTTCATCATTGAGTTTGTTTTCATCCATGTATACTTCATATTCCATCCTAATTTTGTGTAAATAAATTAAGTACATCTGTAAATGATTGAAACTGGAACTGTTTTCGGTTTGAGAGTGACTGGACAGATTGTAGGACTCGGATCAGAGTAAGCATCTGGTAAGGTAGAGACTTATTTATAAACTCTTAATAACCGTCCAAGTGATAAGTGAAAAATGTGACTGATATTTTAGTGTGTTAATGTGATATTTTGTATGTTAAGTGATATATTTTTAGATAACATTTTTTTGTCTTTCCTATTGCTTCTATTAGCCAATGATGATATACATTCTTTTTCAAGATTCAATGCCATTTCGATGTAAAAATTGTTATAAATATGCACTGTATTTTTTGAAAAAAAACCACTGCTCCAGGTCGTCCTGAACAGATAGAAGAGTAACTTAGGGGTTTCAGGGGGAAACTTAGAAATTAATTAATGGGTTTTTGTTGGGATTTTGTTGACTGGGGATTGCAGACCTACTCAGCATTTTTCCAAATGATTAATTTAGATCTGGATTAACATTGTTTTTCTCTTCTGGAGACGTGCTGCAGAGAATTAGCTACTCTTTGTGTGCACGCCTTCAAAGTGACGGGAAAGGGGGAAGTTGTCAAGAAATTAGTTGGGAAAGAAATAATTAAGTTAAAATTTAAAGGGAGGCTTCGGGATAATTTATTTCGTGGCATTAAATGTCACTGTTTTCAGATTTCAGCACGCGCTTCGCGCGAAATAGTAGGGAAATTCCCCGTTTCATTAGACATACTTGATTCGCGTCTGTTGTCGGTTAAGCTGTCTATTTTTGGAGCAAGCACGGTCTCTAAGGATGGATAGCTCGAACAAAGCTGCTACGCAATTTCAGAGATGGAGAGGATTCTAGAATATTTCACAGAGCATGCGCGAAAGTGTTGCGCCTAAGTTTTAACAAAAGGTTTTAGCAGAGAGCGGGATAAATTCAATGACGACGAACGTGTGTTCATCACGTCTCCAAAAAGAAAATGGCAGAATATGGATACGCTATTTGGATCAGTGGTTGCTAGACGATAGTAAAATAAACTTGATTTCGTTAGAACTATGTTTGTTTACTGGATTTAGACTACCTTCCACTCGACACTTAATATTTTAAGGAGGATGACTGCAATTTGAAGAAAAGGTGAGAGCAGGCAAACCACACGCCTGTCATATATATATTTATAAAAAAAATCGTAAGAGATATTTATTTTTTTATGTATAATATCCAATCATCTGCTGCATTAGAAAGAAAAAAATATTTTTTTTTGTCTATTAAGGTGTTATGCAGGTGACGATAAATTTATTTAAAGTACCAGAAAAATAAATCACGTGATGAGAATTCAATAAATTAAATTCTAAAAATTAATCTTTAAAAATTCACCAAAAATTAGAAAATCGAGGTAAAGATTCAAAAAGATTTCATTTTAAAGGAATTTTTATGATATTTCTCGTGATATTTTGACAGTGTTTAACATTAAACAGGCTTGAGTACTTCAACTTTCCGTTAGTTAATTTCTGGTCTTTAAAAAATATATTAGTGTTTTGAGACCAATGTACTCCAAATTATCTCCACTTCTTAAAGCCTGTTTGTACTTGTATTCCTTATCCCGCATTGTACAGGAAGTGTGTTTCTTCCATGTTATTAAGTGTATCATAAACAACAGACATTAATACCTCAACATTTCGTTTAAAATAATAAATTCGTGATTTTTTTAAAAATGTATTAGTGTTTTGAGACCCATTTACTTTAGAGAATAATATGCACATCATAAACCCTGATTGTACTTCAATTCTTTCTCCCGGCATATACAGGAAGAGTGCTTCTTCAGTGTTATTGAAGACAGTGCAATTAACTTGAAGACATAACTTCTTTCAATTTTTTTTTTACTCCGTTCGTTCAGTTGAAAATCAGGAGTGGCTAACTTTTTTTAACTAGTTTACTTTTTTAAAGAAAGAAAATCTTTTACAGTTGTTAAAATTTTCATGAATTGTAATTCATTATTTTATGAGACGCATTTAAAACACTAAGAATAGCATATTTGGGATAACAAATTTACTAAAATATTGGATGAAAGAAATAGTATGTAACGCCAATTTTACTTATTTGAAATCAATTTATGGTAGTATCTTAAACAGGTTACATCATGTAGAAAGCTCTAAATTTTCAGAATTTTTTTTAGTTAAATTTACAGAAAATAAATACCCCCTCCCCCTTCTGTCCGGAAAGCAAGGGAAAAAATAAGAAAAAATATAAATACCACCATTTTTAAGTATATGCAGTTGAAGGGGGGGGGGGAAACGACCAATGTTTTAATATTTTTCCTAAAGTATATTCAAAGGGGAACTACCCTAGCAGATAAGTTCATGTTATCATCTTTAGTTATGGGTAAATATTTCATACTACTTTCTCAATATTATAATCCAATTAAAAATATATTCGATTTACAAATACATTTATACAATGCATATTTCATCACAATTCCCATGCTTCAATATAATTAAATTGAATGTATCTATGTAAAACTACTGAATATTATTAAATGTATGTTATGTTTAAGAAATTTTGTTTTTCTGCTAGAAATGGACCTATTGCAGTAAGAAAAGTTAGAGGGTTTTCAAGAGGTTATACGGGAATATTTTTACGTGACAGTGGCTACGATGAATATTTTAAACGGCCACGGACAAATATGCGGTCAATGACGTCACGCCTTGTGAAAAACACATAGATTCTAGAGGTATTATTGTTTGTATTTTGATTTCGAACTATATATCATTTATCGTGCATGATTTTCGTTGCAGATTGTATGGGGTTTATTGAAGTATTTCGACGATGTTATGATTCAAATGAAAAGTTACTCTGAGCCCTCATCAACTTCCCTTTCTTGGGATTCCAGAATTTGACTTAAAAAGATATTAACATCGTAAGTAATATTTTAAACTGCATAAGTATATGAAATATTTATATCCATTTTAGATGTAATACTTTCTAGTTAGATCAAGTCATAACAGTAGTTTGTTTGATTTACAAAATATTAACGCCTCATTTTTCTACTGAAAATGTTTTGGGCACGATATTTTTGGTGTGCAATTTCACATTTCCAATTGACAATTATTTTTATTTAAATTTTTTTGGAGTGTTTATGACTAAAAATCCAATTTTTAAATTGAAAAAAGGAAAAGATGATGGATTTGAAATGAATAAGTTTTTTTTTGAGGGGTTTACTGTGCTAGATCCACAGTGAACATTTTCTTAATGAAAATATATTCTAAGACGATGATTTCTTTTTTCCAGAAAATTTAACGTTAAAATGGATATTAACATATTAAATAACATTTCCAACAGCATACTTTTATGGGAAATCTATATCGAGCTCTTTTGAAGTAATGCATTCTGGATAACTTTAACCATAACAATAAATGGTTTGCGTACTGCAATTCACATAAAGTTAACGTAACAAAGACTTAACACTTTTGAGTGATTAAACTGCATTTTTCTTAGCGTTTATTTACCGGATATATGGACAAATTTGTTTTTAAGGGGTTTACTGCTGAATTGTCAGAATATTTTTTGTTCTTTTTTTGTTTTGTTGTTTACTGAAAGGATCTTCTGAGACGACGACAACTTTTCTCTCTCAGGAATCTAAGATAAGAAAATCCTAAATAAAGATCTTAATACCTTAAGTAACGTTCGCGGCTATAAATTTTTATGAGGTATGTTGATATGTAGTTCTTCTGAAGTGATTTATTTTTATTTTGACTGGATCCACAACAATAATTTCTTTGATTTACGTAATTCATGCAAAGCCGACTTAACACCAACGTAGGTATAAATTTATTTTTAGTTTTTGTTCAATAGAGCAAGGAATGAACAAGCTTTTATTTTAAAAGCCTTAAATATACTAAATAGATCCAATATGTCTTTGTGTAGAGTATTCGGAATTTGCAGTCCTTGAAATCATTGATCGCATTTTTAAAGCATATACACATCATTATCCTGCAATCAATTGTATACATTCGCCCTTCATAGAATGGCATTTTTCTACATACAAAATGCTCTTCCTCAAAAATAAAAATCTCTCTTTTATAAAATTTTCTACCTCATTTTTCTATTGAAAACATTTTTCTACTGAAAATGTTTTGAGCAAGAATTTTGGGTGTGCAATTTCACATTTGCAATTGACAATTATTTTTTATTTAAAATTTTTTGAAGTGTTCATCACTAAAAATCCCATTTTTAAATTTAAAAAAAGAAAAAAAAGTCTTGCATTGTATATTTAACGTATAATAAAATAAAAAAATCATGCTTTTCAGTTAAAATTAAATTTTTCGAAGCTGTTGAAATTTTACATAAATTCAAACTAAACGTTGATTTGTAAAATATAAATTAAAAATTATGTAGAAACATGCATTAGAACAAAACCTTACCTTGGTATATTGAATAGTAACGTTTTTGGTTGTCCAGAACTAGATTTGTAGAAAATAGTTTTGGAATGTATCCCGCTATATTGCACTTGCATTTTCGATAACACAAATTGAAAAGAAAAATACTTCTCTTGCCCCTGAAAGTCGTAAATGAAGTATTTTACTCCAATGAAAATATGTTCAAACTTATTCAAACATGTCTATATTAAAAATTTGAAAATAATTTTCATCTAAACAAATCATTAATGTATAATAAAAAATGAAATCGGTTTATATATTTTTCTACACATCAGTATTTTTGAACATTAATATGTGCAAAACTACTACCAACGTGGCAACTACTCTCCGTTTTTTTTATCTTATGAATTTTCGGAGAGTAGATTAAAAATGATTTTCATTGAAATATAAGGCTGTCTTTCTTATAATATTTCATATTTTCATTTAAATTCGGGTAAAAAAACGTGCAGAAATAATGTTTCCGGAATACCTTATTGAACAGTAAATCTACCAGACCAGTCGACTGGTTTCAACAGAGGTTCAAGTAGGCATATTATAATAGACCATTCACAAATGAGGTCGCCAGTCACATGTTACTGTCAGTACCCGACGGACAACACTGTTCGATCATAACATGCCAAGTCACATGACGTCAGAGCCACGATAATGCTCATATTAGACCATTTGAGCATATTACAGGATTTTATGAGAATTTTTGTATCCAAGTTCATGCATAAATTTCAGATAAAATCATGAGAATAAAAAACTTTATCCTTAACACTCTTAAATTTCTCTGAATTTTTGTGATGCAGATAAAAAATTTACTGTTAATTAATTTACTAATATATTCCTTGCACTTTCTCTATAGTGCTTTTATCTCTACTCCAGGGGTTCTTAAACTTATGTAGTCCGAGGACACCCTCATGAACAACATTTCTTTTTGCGGACCACACACCAACTCTAGGCATTTTAAGTCATTTTTGAGACTTAATTTCCGGCTCAATAATCTCATAGGTACTACGTTATAATAAATATTGGTAAAAATGTATCACTGGTTATTTTAATAAATGGTCTTGCGCATTTATAGAGACAAACATTTTTATTAGGACATAGAATCAAAAACATAAAATGAATAAAAGCAGTAGTAAAAAGAATTTTAAAAGTTACAAATCATAATACATTAAACTCATACAAACATTTCTTGGTCAAATATTGGTCAAAATAGATCTATCTTATCATAATATGCTTTCTGTAAATGATTTTTACTTAATAAGATGGGTGCAGTGGCTCTCTTGAAACCAGAACCGCAATGTCAGGCTCTATGTTGGAAAGTATTATTATGAGGTTCGCTTCTACATTGAGTTTGTTTCTACACTTTGATTTCATAAAAATAGCAGTACCAAAAAAGCCTGTATACATAAATATGTTGTGCAGAACGGATTCAAATGTTGGAGGGCCTCATTTGCAAGTGCAGGGTAATCAGATCTGAGAAATAACCAAATGTTTGTGAGTTCATTTTTGTTGAATTGTAGTTTCAAAGACGAATTGCATGATAATTCCACGAGAATATCTTGTTCAATTATAGATTGTTAATGTCAAATTGTTTCGCGGACCCCCGGTAATGGCTACGCGGATCCCCAGGGGTCCGCGGACCGCAGTTTAAGAATCTATGCTCTACTCTAGGAGAAAATACTCCATTGTAAGTAGTTTTAATGTGAAGTAAACTTTTTTGAAATAATGGGTTTTTTAGAGTTTAATGTATACTTAGATACATAGTAGATAAGATTATATTAGCGTTTAAATTTTAAGTGTACATATTTCTCTTATTTATATGTATAAAACCGTTCTGTAACTGACTGACTGACTAACTGATTGACTTACATACAACGCACAGACTAAACCGCTAGACCTAAAGGGCTGAAATTTTGCATGGCGATTCTTCTTATAGTGTAGGGGTGCACTAAGAAAGATTTTTGAAAAATTCTTCTTAGATTCTTTTAATTAAATTTTTAAGCTGATTTTGA
Organism: Dolomedes plantarius; assembly: GCA_907164885.2. Lineage (NCBI taxonomy): Eukaryota > Metazoa > Arthropoda > Arachnida > Araneae > Dolomedidae > Dolomedes > Dolomedes plantarius. The sequence continues at coordinate 2,551,028 of OU015490.1, read as the reverse complement.
AACATTCTTTAAAGTTTGCATTTAAAATAATAATCGGAGGGTTATAAAATTTATATCATGAGAAAGATCCTAAAAATTCCTATTAAATGAAATTTTTTCGAATCTTTACCTCCATTTTCTGATTTTTGGTGAATTTTTAAAGATTGATTTTTAGAATTTAATTTATTAAATGCTCATCACGTGGTTTATTTTTCTTTTGTGATGTTTTAAATTAATTTATCGTCACATGCACAACAGCAAAATAAATTGACATTTTTTTTTCTAATGCGGCAGACTATTCGACATTATCCAAAAAAATATTAAAATATAGTAAAACAAATGTTCCTTAAACTGTACTATATTAACAGTACTATATTCTTTAGTATGTTCTGTTAGATTTAATTTCAATATTTTCTTCTAGATTTTTTTGTCTATAAAAAATATCCCTTACGATTTATATATATATATATATATATATATATATATATATATATATAATTGGCATTAATTGCTTACATTGACCGTTGTATATAATTCGAATGTACTCCGTATCGAAGTACGGGTTTTCAGTTAGTCTTGCATATGGTTTTAATTACAAAATATTTTGATGACACATTTTTCACGTGAGATTAATAGTAGCACCTGGCTGTAGTATTTTGAACTGTCATTTCAGTCATTTTCTATCACAGCTTTTTTAATTACTCTTTTAGATAAGTGGTGCGCAAAATTTTCCGACTGCGATCCAATTTCTTTCAATAAAAAATTACTCGACCCCCTATGAAAAATTTTGGTAGCAATGCACTTTTTAAAGGCTAAGAAAACGTTAACAAAAAATAGAAAGAAAAATAAGCAAACTTTGACAATATATTTTAAAAATCGATGAAATAGAGATTTAGGGCATATATTTATTTTGCATAACAATAAAAAAACATTTCGCTTACCTTCTGCACTTGTTTTTGGCAAATCCCTTGCAACTAAAACTGTTTATTTAAATATTAATATACATTTGAATTTCATTTAAGTAAAAATTAACAAAATTTAAATTGCAAAGGAGCGTGATTTCAAAATTATAACCTTCCTATCAAAACACTGAAAATTTAAACCTTTTTTTATTATATAAAACTAAAATTCTTATTTTTAAATTTGAATGTTTGTTACAGTTCAGATTTAGACTTGATCACTGGAGCTTAAAGGGTTGTGCATTAAGAAATAATATCATGTGATAATTTTTAACCTTAAAAAAAGAAAAAAAATGTGAAATTGTAAGGCTTTATCATGGACAATTTAAGGCATATTTTTTAATTAAATAATTTAATGTTATAAAAATTTATCTCAAACTAATAGCGACCCATCTAATTTTTAACCACCCCCCTTCCCATGGGTCACGACCCACAGTTTCTAGATTGTAAGACACTTATTGCAGTAAACCAATCCTGCATTGATTGAGAGGTTTGACTGAATTTGAGAAATGAAACAGAATATAATAGATGATACATAGTTGGCCCAAATGAAAGTGTGACTTTTATATTAGCGGCTGTTGATAAATATATGGAGCTTTATGTTTGTACCAGTAGATGCCGCAAGTCTCACTACTATTTGAACTACCCTTATAGTTGCAATGCATTGCCACTGTTTTGTTTCTCCTGAAGAAATTAGAAGAATAGACATCAAATTACTATCAATGCTATGAAGAAATACATAAAATATTTCTAATCGTCAATATTTTATGATATATTTTGAGAACTGAATATCCGAGCACACCTTCAGATGTCTCTACTGTATTTGTTTGTACTTTTACCATGTCTTTATTAACTTGATTCATGTTTGTGTGTTTGTGTGTTTGTCAAGTATAAATCTTTCAATCAATTTTTAACTAACTTCCCGACTAGATAGAGATCTGAAACTTCTAGAATAGCTCAGAACACGATGACAATGCATTTTTTAAATACTTTTGGCCATCTTTAAGCAGAATTAAATTAATTTTCAGTCCTTTTCAGTTAATTTTGTTTTGTAGACTGGTGCAACCATCTATTGGCCGAAACAGGATCGAAAAGTTATATGCAAATATATATATATATATATATATATATATATATATATATATATATATATATATATATATATATATATATATATATATATATATGTATATATATATATATATATATATATATATATATATATATATATGTATATATATATATATATATATATATATATATATATATATATATATATATATATATATATATAAATATATATATATATATATATATATATATATATATGTATATATACATATCTTATATATATATTTCTTCTGTCCGTGTGTATGTAACTGAACTCCTCCTAAACGACTGGACTGATTTTTATGAAATTTTGTGTGTGCGATTAAGTTGAATCGAGAATGGTTTAGATTCACAATTTGATCCGATAGAAAATGTTTTTATATTTTTAATTAATTAATAAAAACCAACAATTTATAAGGGGGTGCGTCCGGTAAATGGAAGCTGTTACAGTTTGTGGAATCGGCCCTCTGGATAATACCGTCCACGTTAGGTTTAGTTAGTAAATAGCGAGCGAAAAGATAAAAATAAATAAAATCAAAAAGTTTCAAGTCATATATTAAATCAGAATAATAAATGAGAATAATAATCTTTAAAGTCAGATTTTATACTCTAAAATACATCAGATCCAACGGCATATTCATACTCTCGACACGCGATGGAAAATTCGAATCAACCACGCTAAGTGACACGAGATCTTTTTTAATCGCTACTGCAATCGCCCTCGCCTATATAATTGTGTCTATTGAAGAGCTAAAGACTAAGCTTCTATCCTGCTAACTTATTTCTGACTAAAAACTCCTCTGACATGTATAATCACCAGCCCACAACTTTCCAATAGCGAATATGATTCACTTTACCCAATAGAACACCGCGTCATCGTGGCGCGTTCGGAAGGTCGCCAATTTGGAAAGTACCATGCTCTCGACCCGGGTTCGAATCCAGAGTTGTGTAAAATTTGCTAGACTTGTTATTTAAGCTTTTATTTTATTATTTTTTAAATTATTATTTTATTTTCTTTAATTATTTTTTTTTTAATTTTTTTAAAATTGTTATTTTTATTTATTTTTATTTTTTTCAGCTTTTTTATGATGAAATACCGAATATAGCTGAAATCTGAGGAGTTTATTATACATTTATACATTTTTAATTGGGTTTTCATATTATTAATATGTATAACATTTCGTATGCTTTTTTTCTATGTTATTTATACTGCGTTTAGTTTATTAATGGATTTTTGTAGGTTTATTATAAATTTATATATTTTATGTTTTACTTTTCAGGATTTTTTGCTCCAATGATAAAGGCTAAAACTTTTCTATGTTACATATACTGTGTTAATTTTTAAATTGATTTTAGTTAACAAACATTCTTAAAATTCCGGTCATCGCCGGGTACTTCAGCTAGAATTACAACGTTTGAACAGGACAACGTCTGTCGGGTCCGCTAGTATATATATATATATATATATATATATATATGTATGTATATATACACATATACATATATATATATACATATATATATGTATTTGTGATATATATTTATATATATATATATATATATATATATATATATATATATATATATATATATATACATATATATATATATACATATACATACATATATATATATACACATATATATACATATATATACATATACATATATATATATATATATACATATACATATATATATATATATATATATATATATATATATATATATATATATACATATACATACATATATATATATACATATATATACATATACATATACATACATATATATAAATATATATATATGTGTATATATATATATGTATGTATATGTATATATATATATATATATATATATATATATATATATATATATATATATATATATATATATATATATATATATGATAGATATTTTTTTATATAAAGATGGAGTACAAAATAATCCGAACACCTGTGAAAAAGTATGACGTATTTCACACCTGCAGTACCGCCGCGCCACCTGCAACAGAAGTCTGCAACCTAGTGAGCGTGAAGAGGAAGGCATCAGTCTCTCAACAGCAGTCACCTAAGTTGCATGCTTCTATCAAACTGTCTGTGATAAGTTGAAATGTCAAACCTGTCAGAGTTCCAAAGAGGAATGATAGTTGGAGCTCGTTTAAGTGGAGCATCGGTTACGGAAACAGCAAACCTTTTGGGGTTTGCAAGGAGTACGGTATCAGCCGTTATGACAGCGTACACAAAAGAGGGTAAGACGACGTCTTCAAAGCACAACAGTGGCCGAAAGTCCAAGCTTTCTGATAGGGATAGACGGGTCTTGAAGCGCATAGTAGCCCGAAAGCACAAGAATTCGTTATGCGAGGTAACATCCGAAATGAACAGTCATCACCAGGACCCCGTTTCAACAAAAACTGTCAAAAGGGAACTTCATGCTGCGAACATTTATGGCAGAGTGGCAATTCGTAAACCCTTGGTGACAGCAACTAATGCTTTCAAGCGACGCCAATGGTGCAGAGATCACAAAGGCTGGTCCCCACAGCAGTGGCAACAGGTAATATGGTCAGATGAATCGTCATTCACCATATTTCAGACGACCGGACGAGTTTATCTCTGGAGAACACCCAAAGAAGCGTTTCATCCTGAATGCCTCTTGCCGACTGTGAGGGATGGGGTTGGCTTCATTATGGTATGTTGTGCGATATCTTGACGCGGTCTTCGGCCACTTGTTATTCTGCATGGGAGGATCAAATCCAAACACTATCTAAGCGTTCTAGGTGATCATGTCCATCCTTTTGTCCAGACTGTATTCCCTGGAGAGCGACCGCTTTTTCAAGACGACAACACCTCTATCCACACTGCTAGGTGCGTTCAAGAATGGTTCGAAGAGCATGACGATGCAGTTGAACATCTCGCCTGGCCCCCTCAGTCTCCGGACTTGAATATTATTGAACATTTATGGCAATATTTGTAGTCCAAACTTCGTTCCCGATTTCCACCTCCATCGGGAATTTCGGAATTACAGACCGCTATGCAGGAGGAATGTCTTAATATTCCTTTAAATATTGTCCATGACCTTTATGCATCTATCCCACGTAGCATTAAATCTGTACTTCAGTCAAAGGGTGGTCCAACCCCCTATTAATAAATATTTTCCTTTATTTCATAGGTGTTCGTATTATTTTTTCCACCATCTGTAAATATATATATATATATACACTGCTGGCCACCCAAATTGCAACACCAAGAAAGACAAGAGATATCACAACAAAATTTATTTTGTAGATAACATGTTGACCAAGTATCAAATGATTAAATTTATAGACTTCTGTGAAGTGTGGTTCCTGCCAAAATCAGTAGCCAGAGTAGTCGTCATTGTTGGAGATCACCGCTGCCACACGCCTCGGCATTGATTCAAAGAGACTTTGGATGAGTTCTTGGGGTACAGCAGACCAAACAGCTTCCACACGTTGCCAAAGTTGATCTGCTGTGGCAGCTGGGGATGGAATCTTGGTCAATCGTAGAGCAACCATGGACCACATGTTTTCTATCGGCGAAAGATCCGGAGAGCGATGTGGCCAGGGAAGCAATTCAATCTGGCGATTGACGAAGAACCGTTGGACAATGCGTGCCACGTGTGGTCACGCATTATCCTGTTGAAATATGGCTGTGGGCAAGCCCTGAAGGTAAGGAAGGACAACTGGCTCCAACACCTCGGAGATGTAGCGCTGGCTGTTTAAAGTACCGGCAATGCGTACTGGAGGTGTGCGAGAGTGATATCCAATACGGCCCCATACCATAATACCCGGTGCAGGACCAGTGTGGCGGTGCATAACGCAGCTGTTCAGCATCCTTTCTTCACGGTGTCTCCAGACTCGAATGCGACCATCGTGGTGTTGCAGACAGAAGCGTGACTCGTCAGTAAAGACAATTTCATTCCATTCTGCCGCCCACATCCTTCTGTCATCGCACCATTGGCGGCGGAGACGTCTGTGGTTCTGCGTCAATGGTAGACAAAGTAATGGACGTCTTGCGGACAGACCACTCTGCTGTAAACGGCGTCGAATGGTACGCGCAGACACTGGATGATGTGTTACAGACTGTATGTGCTCTGCTATGGTTCGTGATGTGACTGAGCGATCCGTCACTGCCATGCGCACAATTTGCCTGTCATCACGTGAAGTGGTGCGCTGAGGGGGATGCGATCGAACACGCCGGTCCGTCGTACCCTCCTGCATCCAACGATCACATATCCGCATTACAGTTGTTTGGTTTCGTCCAACACGACTACCGATTTCCCTGAAAGATAATCCACAATCTCGGTAGGCCACTATCCTTCCTCTGTCGAACTCGGATACTTGATCAAAAGATGATCGCTGTTTTCGACGAGGCATAATTGATCGTTTTTTTTTAAAAACACAAGAAAAACACAATTGCCGAACTTGAAATCGTCGAAATCTCGAAGCCTTAAATAGCGCTTTGAAGTGTCGCCACAGGCGCGCGTGATGTGCGTCTGCGCTGAAATTCTAATCATTTGCATATCTCACCTCCGCTAATGCATGTTGTAAATTTCATGTTATTTGCATGTTTCTTTCAGGGTGTTGCATTTACAGTGGCCAGCAGTATATATATATATATATATATATATATATATATATATTTGCATTTTTAGGCTGTCCATAGAGACGATTTCACATAATTCCCACCGGCCTCCAGTAGATCTATAATCACCATGTCGAATCGAGTTGTGATTTTAATTCCTGCAGTATAATTGAAAAAGGCTGAAATTTCTTTCAATTTACTTCAATCTTGTTGTTGTTGTTGTTGTTGTTGTTGTTGTGGTTGTGGTTGTGGTTGTGGTTGTTGCTTATGCCCCCTGGACGGAATTTATTCCAAACCAGGTCCATACAGACTTGCGGACTGAGTTGTGCGACTCCGGTTTTATGACGGCACCACACGGTTCAAAGTCCGACTGTGGCAGGTGCCACCTCAATTTTCAACGAGAACCCCCAGTGGGGGGGGGGGCATCTGGAGGGATCGTACCTTCCCAACTCACTGATCTCAGAGAAAAACTTTCCGGTCTACGGATTTAACGTGCACTTATTTGGCCTCGACAAGAAGATATTTAGTGGTGCTTTTCGGGATTCCATCCTAGCACCAACAGTACCGAAAGCCAACAAGCTACCACTTGGCTACATCTGGCCTCGTTTCATTCTTAGATGTTATTAAGGAAATATGTGTTCAATTACATATACCAGAGGTGAGGAACCTTTTTACCATTAGAGGCCACATGTAAATTAGGTAGTATTAAAGAAGGCCGCATAAGTTGATGTACCTATAAATGCGACTTTTATGAAATTATTATAGTTAGCTATAGTTTTAACAATTTCGTGCATCTTATAGAAAAATAACAAAAAAAATTAAGTCCTTATTTATTAATTATTTGACATAAAAAGTTACAATATAAAACATTTTTTTTATTCTGTTAAGGATAAAAACTTATAACATTAATCATCAATTATTATATTTTTTGCAGAAAAAATAATACGCTTTAACGTACATGGAGTCAATCACAACAATAATAGTAAAAAAATAGTTTTTGTGTCGACATCATATAACATGTCTGGTAGTATTACTAAGAAACTCTGAGCATTAAATTACATCTTAAGTGTAGTTAAAGTATCATACAATCAAGGTAAACGAAGATCTTTTGGATAAATATACAATTGTAGCGAATTTAGACAGCAATTTCAAAATGTCAGCTTTATTTTGGCTGACACTGTACATACATTCATGCCGTTCTTTATTTAATTCCTTTGATTTGCAAATTGTTGTAATCTATATAATTGAATTTCAATTAATACAAGTGCTAGCTTTTATGAAGTCCGCACAAGATCACGCAGGCCGCATGCGGCCTTAAGGCCGCGCGTTCCCCACCTCTGACATATACACTTAATATTTTGCATCTCCCTTTAAAAATGCATAAAACAAGAAAATCGAGAAGTTAAAAATAGAGTGGTATTTACTTAAAGGACATTCACTTTATCTGTTAACGTTAAATTAGTTTAAATTTTTTAGGTATCAAGAGAAATCTGCATGCCAAAACATGTCATGATATATTGATTAAGTTCCATTTTGTAACAAGATAGCCTGAACATTAAATAAATATATTCTTGCTGGAATTTCGGAGGCATATTTTGTTGAAATTGACTCTTCTGTTTCCTATAATTATATACAATATATTTTATGTTTGTTGAAGAGAAATGGTCTTGAGAATATCATTACTGGGTATTAGAAAAATTATGGGTAGTAAGTAAAATATTCTATGGATATTCAAGCCTTATTTCATTTCAAATTCTAATGTCAGAAAAAAATTTGAAAAAGTATGAATATATTACAATACAACTCAGATAAGTATTCAAGATAATTAAATTATATTTTTGATGATCTAGAAATAATATAAAAATAAAAATAAAAAACCTCTTTGTTTAACATCTCTGTGGCATTCTAGTAAATGCGGGCAAAGATTAATTTGGAATAAAAAGGATTTAGAACCTGAACACATTACATTTCATGATTAAATGCACCGAATACCGTCTGTTTACTTTATTTGGGAATCGTGGTGACGTGTCAAGGTAAGTCTGTAAAAGATCTTAAGGGGAAAAATACTTAAATAAGTTTATTTCTCGCTGAATTCAAGATGACACGCTTCTCATATTCTCAAGATTGAAAACAAGATCTAGTGTGTCTTATATTCTGTACGCTATTTCCTTTATCAAATGCTAAATGTGTATAGTAAAATATTTGTCAAAATAAAATCATGACTACTTCAGAATTGTTTGGAATATCTTCAACGGCTGGTTTAATATGTCATTTAATATCACCCTTTTTGATACTGATTTAAATGTGGTGGGAAATTAAGATGCTCGTTATAATAATAAATAAGTAGATAAAAAATATTACTACATGCTATCACAAATTCTTTAAGGCTTAAAGAAACTGCGAATAAAAATTTATTAATAAAATTTAAAGGACTAATAAAAATTCGAAGGACAGAATTCCAAAAACAATATGTAGAAGAATACCTTGATAACTTGAAGGGATTAGCGGCGATACAATAGTTAACATCCAGCACAAATGAATTTTCCTTAAATAAGATTATATGCGGTTTTGGTGCATTTTTTAACATTTCTAGTTAATAATCCAATGTAATATTAGATACATTTCGTAAAGTGTGTACAGACTTGTATTTTTTAACTAAATCTGTACATGTACTTTATGTCAAAGTGAACTTTTAAAAAATATGAAATTGTAATCCTAATTACTTGATTTTTCTTGATTGTTTGTTAGAACATATAAGTATTCTGGCGCACTATAAAAAATGTATTTTAAACACAATAAGAATCGATTTCACTTTAATATAATACTAATTTTCGGAGTAAATAAACGAATATACTTTTAGAAGTAGGGGCGGGATGGCCCAGTTGGCAAAGGCAGCAGGCTTGTGATCTGAACGTCTCTTGTTCGATGCCCGTCGCTGCAAATCCATCGCTGTGTACACTAATAGCGACTGGTGCATGTAAAATATGTCGTGGAAGCAATATCCTCCAAGTTCTCAAATTTACCTCTGGAGGTGCGGGGTCAAGTGTTGCGGTCTCTTCTTCAGTTCACTTGGTTCCAAAATTATGGGACCGGCTTGTAGGGGGTAATGCTGGCCACCTATACGGTGCCCACTTTATGAATGAGCACCGTGATTGTGCACCCCTTAATGATAAAATTACGGTGTCCCCTTTTGCGCTGCACTTTTCTTGTTATGAGCTCTTAAGGATCGGTCGATACTCCCAACGGGGACCGACCGTATGTGCGACTCCTTCGCTTTGCCACCTGCCACAGTAGTGACTGTCAGTGCAGGCATAGAGTCAATACTCCCTGCTACGCTGGAGGTGTATATGCATGCAATTACCTTCGCCCATGAGGACGTGCTTCATGCATTTTGTCATCTTCAACCAATCTAGATTCCTAATCCTAATTCGTGATAGGCAATGGTTTTTTCGTATGTGGATTGAATGGACAAAGTTAGTAACCAGTTAAAATTTAGAGAAGTTCCACATTTGAAATTTCTTCTCCCTCCAGAGAACCCACTGGCTATTGTATTGCTGAAGAACCTATAACCAGAGTGAAATCTATGTCCAAGGCTGACTGTTGAGCTTGAGGTGTATATATATAAATATATATATATATATACAGGGTGATCAGAAAGTCAGTATACATTTGAAAAAGTTATAATTCATCAAATAATGTAGGTAGAGAGATAAAAATTGACACACATGCTTGGAATGAAATGGGGTTTTATTGCAACCTCAAAAAAAATTTCAAAAGATGGCCGACAGATGGCGCTTTATGAGATAAGAAAAGCAATAATTAGCATAACAAATTGTATTAAAGCAAAGATGATGTTCTTCAGAACAAATGCTCAATATTTCGACCGTCATTCCTCATCAATAGCTGTAATGGAGGGACAATGTTGTGAACAGCACTGCACAGCTCTTTCTATTAATGGTGAGACATTGGCGGTGGATGTTGTCTTTTAGCATCCCTATCGATATCGGACCATCGTGAACTTCAAAATCATTCTCTTCACAGCTGCAATTGTCATAGGACCTTTACCCTTTCGAATGCCCTTCCTATGGCAATAGGATCGTAAACCTGCAGTAGAAGATTCCCCATTCTTATAGTACAGCTTCACTAACAGTGCCTTTTCTGGTAACGTCAACATGCTGCAATTGCTGGTACATCTGATTCCCTCCATAGGACCATAGGAACAATTGGCTAACTGTGTTACCTAGGCCAACGCCTTCAAACACAGATATTTTAGGAGAATGTCAGTGGAGAGCGGAAGTACCACCGAAATGAGTATTGAAAGTTCGTAGAATAGCATCAACAGTTCAGGAAAATACACAGCTTCTTTTATACGCGATTCTCGTGCAGTGTCACTGACGTTTTGCTGCCCAGCGCCATCTGTTGGCCAGTTTTAAACTTTTTTGTGGTTACAATAAAACCCCATGTCATTCCAAGCATGTGTGTTAATTTTTACCTCTCAACCTACATTATTCCGTGAATTATTACTTTTTCAAATGTATACTGACTTTCTAATCACCCTGTATATATATATATATATATATATATATATATGTGTGTGTGTGTGTGTGTGTGAAATAGGTTCCGCCCATGATGAGAACGGGCTCCACTGATTTTGTCATATTTTAAACCCTTGACTAGTGGCAGTCACCTTGGAAGTCACTTAAAGATCTCAATGTCAGCTTCATTCGAAGTACGATAAAATAACATCCGGTTGTTCAAATTGTACGACATTTTTTCAACATGCCCGTTGGGATGGGCTCCACTACTTTACACACATCACAGGCCATGACGAAGGTGTATTCTTTAAGCCCATGGAAAATGGCAAATAACAAGACTGTTGGATTTTGGCACCTCGAGTTAAACTTGTTACATATTTTTTTCCAAATTGTGTTTAAACTATAAATAGGGATCAAATTAATTTCTTGACCATTTAAGAAATATGAGGGGTTCACAACCATAGTGGACCAAGTCCGTATTTTTTAAAAATGGAGATAGTTCATGTTAGAGTAACTTAAAAACATGTTCTATACATTGCCACAGTTAATCAAGTGATTAATACGTTTTCACAAAAAACTTCGTTACACAAAACGTTATACAAACGTTACACATACGTTGCACAAAAATCTTCAAACTTTGATTTCTTCAATTTAGTTTAGATGGACTTGGTTCACTATGGCTGTGTCCCCCTCATATATTACATGTAGTGAACTCGTATTCAACAAGCAAACCATAATAAGTATACTTATAATGAGTGCTAAACAAACTAGCCACGTACTTTTTCGTTATTTTCAGAAAAGCATCGAGTTAAATGGGGCTATGGAATTTGTCCCATTGTTTTTTTTTTACACAATAGTAAAATTTTCTAAAAGCACCAGCCAAGTATTTATCCATTATTTATTTAATAATTACCAAAAACTAACAATTTATGCCGCAAAGTATTTTTAATTTTGAAGAATCATGTATATTTTCAAATTAGCAAATATTTATGATTCAGTATACCCTCTCACTTTAGAATGAAAAAGAAATAATGGTCACTCATTATTTCAAAATTACTTTACAACCAGTAATTTTTGCAAATTCTCTTATGATAATTCAATATTCCATGCAGTATTAAAACCGAAGGTTTTTCGTGCTAATTCGATACTGAAATAAGGTGTAGAACGTTATACATAGTTATTTTCATTCCCTCCAAAACCTAATTATATAAAAAAATTTAAAACATGAATTCGGCTATAGTCTCAATCAATGTAATCCATTTTGAAAATTCTTATTAGTTTGAAAATATATTCTGCAAAATAAAGATTTATTTTCAAATTAAAATAGTAAGATTGGATTATAAATTAATCCCATTGTTTTTTACCGAGTAGTTATTTTTTAATCCCTGTGCTGAAAAAAATATGGAAAGTAATGTATATATTTCTTTTCAGGCAAAAAGAATAAATATATTTTTATAATTTACATTTTAACCTTGATTAAAACCATTTAAGAAAATTAACGCTTAATAATACTAAGCATTATTTTTCTTAATGGATTTTAAGGGAGACAAAATAAATCAAATTTTATTTTGCATATTATTATATATTCAATTATTAGCTATAATTTGGCTTCATTAGTACCTTTTGTATGACTGAGTTTTAGATTTTTCTTAACATTTTGTTCTCGAGCTATACTTTTTAGTAATTAAATTTATTTATTTTTTTGTTCCTGATTATGTGTGGAATTTTTTTTCGCTTAAAAATATTGTTATTTAGTTGACTTTATTAAAAATATTTTTATCTAAAACCTTTTATATCCTCCACTGAAAAATGCTTTGTTAAAAATTACTCAGAAATAAGATAATTATTTTATGTTTTCAACCAAGACTGAATTATTTTCTTTCTGTCAAGGAAAAACATAGAGACTAGTTTTCAAGCAAATAGATATCCCGGAAGAATGCGTAAAGAAAAAAAATCAAAATTATACGTTCATAAATTAGAATTTTTTTTAATTAACAAAATAGAAATAGAGATAAAACTTTATACAATAAATCTAGGATAAACAAACAACAGCATATTCATTTATATTAAAGTAAAGAAATTATATTGGGTTATAGTTTTATTAAAGGTGATTTAAAAGGTTTACTTTTCGAAAATTCTCTAGTAATTTATGAATTTTGCAGTATCAAAAGTGCAGTGTTGAAATGTTTAAAGAAAAAAATCTAAATTATACTTTCATATATTAGAAAACTTCTTTTATATTTAGCAAAATAGAAAGTGAGGTAAAACTTTAAACAATATATTTACGCTAAACAAACAACTGCATATTCCCTTATATTAAAGCAAAGAAATAATATACGGTCATTGTTTTATTCAAAAGTACTTTAAAGTGGTTTACTTTTCCAAAATTCTCTTGTAATTTATGAATTCTGCAGTATCAAAATGCAGAAACTGCAGTGTCACAATATGTAAAGAAGAAAAATCAAAATTATACGTACATAAATAAGAAAACTTTTTTCTTATTTTTAACAAAAAAAGTGAGGTAAAATTTTAAACAATAGTTCTAAGTTAAACAAACAATGGCATATTCCTTTATATTAAAGTAAAGAAATAATATTAAGTCGTAGTTCTACTTAGAAGTACTTTAAGAGGTTTCCTTTTCGAAAATTATCTTGTAATTTATGAATTCTGCAATATCAAAAAAGACATCTGCAATATTCTCTGTCCAATATCAAAACTTATGTATCGTTCCACTAATCCTTTTAGTTTTTCCTGTCATAGTGGGGGGCGATTATAAATTTTCGATTTCCTTTAAGACTCTAAAATCCTTTAAGATCCTATATAAAGTTTTCTAAAATATGAATTCGACTATAACGTAAATCAATATAACAGGGTGGATAAATTCTCTCTTTTCTATACGTGCTGAGAGTATATCAGCATTAATTTTTAAATCAAAACGGTGCCATAACCCTAAAATTCATTTTTTTAATTTTTAATGCTGTTTAATAAAAAATTTTCAAATAATTTAGTAATAAAAAATTATGTTATTTCAAATTAATAATTGGTCATGCATATTTATTAGCATTTATTTTTTAATATTTTTAGGAGGCTAATAAATTTTATATTTATTTTGCGTATCATTAAATATTCTAGCGTATACAAGAGATACCTATCTTTCTATTATGTTCATAAATAGCGCATAATTAAATCCGTTTTACTTTATTTCATATTTTTTCTCTTTTCAATAACTGAATTTATATTCCTTGTGAGGTATATTCCATATTAGGTATAGACAAGAGATACGTATCTTTTTATTATGTTTATAAATAACGCGTAACTAAATACTTTTTATGCAAATTAACACTTTTTCTCAGTTTAATAACTGAATTTATATACCTAATTAGGTATATTCTTTATCAGGTATAGACTAGAGATGCGTATCTTTCTATTATTCTTATAAATAATGCGTAATTAAACCCTTTTTACTTGATTTAGCATTTATGCTCGGTTTAATAATTCAATTTATATTCCTTATTAGGTATATTACTTATTATGTGTAGACGAGAGATGCGTATATTTCTACTATTCTTATACATACTGCATAATTAAGCCCTTTTTGCTTTATTTAACATTTATTCTCGGTTTAAAAATTCAATTTATATTTCTTATTAGGTATTGATCATATTTCCTGCAAAATAGTGTGTTTCTGTGAGAGAGTAGAAGTTTTACTTACATGACTTTTTTCATCTGGAGCCTTTTTATTTAAAAATTAATAGTTGCTGTGCTGAAAAAAATATTCAAACTTTAAATTACCCAGGCTGAAGATAATCTTTTTTTTAAAAATACAATCCAGAAGTTTATCCAGAAATAGTTTGTTTTAGTTCAAAGAAAAAAATAGCGATTAGTTATGAGACTAAAAATGATCCCGGTACAGCGTATAATCAATAGTAATAAATGGTAGACACAACAAAAAAATAAAGCAGAAAATGCATTTTACTCATAGACAACACAGGCTAAAAGTGGTTTTGGAGCCGGAGTATTTGGAGCTGATTACATATGAATTTGATGCCCTATAATTAAATATGTCTTTAGTTTTTGTCTACGAGCTCAAATTTCTAAGATATAACATTTTAGTGAAATATACGTTACACTATTTTAAGACAAATCCATGGATCTAATTAAAAAACTAAACACGAAATTTTTTATTGTTGTTATAGTTTTAAAAAAAACGTTAAATAAACATCATAGAGAATATTGCAGTAGTACTTATCCAATTACAAAGAGCAAGAAAGAGTAAAATTACCCATATTACCCGGATTATTTGGATTTTCGATTGTCCGGATTGCCTATGTCCCCAGTTAGTCCGGACAAACGAGGTTTTACTCTATCTAAAACAGTAGAGCTCATAGAGAAAAACCGATTTCCAATTTTGATTCAGTGCCCCAAATATAGGTAAAACCAAACGTAAAATCATAGGCACCAAAGAAAAACATTTTTGTAGGCCTGTGTAATCACAAGTGATAGTCTTTTAATAGACTTAATGTAATATTTTACAGTCAGATATAAAGCTTATGCATGAAAACCCTCATGTCTAGAAAAACTTTGTTATACCTCACGATCTCCTGTTAAAGAAGGAAAACTCATTTATGAAAACAGAAAGCAACCACATAGTAATGAACCTACACAACTTTCAATAAGTAAGATTCATGTCGAAAGAAATTCTTCAATAGCCGCACAATCTAAAATAACAAAAATAAATCTAATCTAATTTCACAGAATATGGTAAGCAGCACATTTATGTTATTTAATTATTCTATAATGTTAAATATTATCCTTTGCTGATACAAATAAAAAATATCCGTACCACTATTATCTGTATAGTGGTATGGAAAGATATCAAATAGATATCAAATAATTTATAACATTCTTTCAAATTGAAAACCTTCTATTCCGTGTGAACATTACAAACTGCGGCGTCTAATGTACGCTCTTAAAAATTTATTTTCTAGAAGAATTTTTCTACAAATCACGTATTGTAGTATCATATTACTATAAAATTCTGAGTTTGGAAAAGAGTAATATTGAAGAAAAAACTTTGGTTTCTTCAGAAACGATTAATGGATCTTTTGTCCCGTTGATAAGATGCAATGTAAAAATATAACAGTTGACATCGAATGCATATAATATTCTAGCATTTTTTTATTAAAAGGTCTTGAAATTTTATTATTTTATGAAGTGGCCATTTAACAGTATACCATGAGACAGACTTCCATATTCCTAAAAATCGTTTCTACGATCTTTATATTTTTATGTTTGTAAATTTAAGGGACTTATTTGTAGAATATTAGGCCATGTCTATTGCTTAATAAATTGTTTTAATAGAAACGATAGAAAAAATATTCATGAATGGACGCTCCCATACAAATTTTGATTTAAAATAATGAAAATCCTTAATTCATTTAAAAAATATGAAGTTTTAATAATTTTTGTAACAAACTTTTATTTTAATACATACTCATATAGTTTTCATGTAGAATAGTTTTAAACTAAAAATCGAGTATAATTCAAGTATAGGTGTCATTATAATTGTTGTATTTAACAAAGGATTCAGACGACACGTATTTTCTCCTAAGTAACAGTGCGTTAATGTGTTAATACAGACAACATGTTTATATGAGTGTAACGTCCAGGAAACGTGCCCGCGAGAAAAGTTGAGCTTTGCACGTTTCACCAATATTGTGTGATAATTGTTATATTTTATCCCACTTCTGACACCAGATGTAAACCACCGTACTGGTCCAAGGACGCAAAGTCAGATATTCACAGGTTTTCCGAGCGGTTTTCTTTCAATCTCCCAGTATGGAGTAGGCGATATTGTAAAAAATCACCCGCCTAAGTTAATGGGGCGATATCCTTTTTAGGTTCCACATGCAGTGAGGGTGTTGACTCGGTTTCACAAGATTCTTTTCAAATTGAACATTCATAACTTTAAACAAACATTTTTTATTTAAATTTAACAAATTCACAAGATCACCAAAGCACTATTACAACCTCTTTTCACACCGAGTAAAACCGTATATCTCAAAAACTATTGACTCCGCAATATCTCTCGAAGTTGCCACTTCAGTAAAAAAAAAATAGATAAGCATGCAAATGACTCCAAGTGTAACATTACGTCACACAGAAAAAATAGTAATTTATATGAATGCCGGCATGTGGGATAAAATATAACAATTATCACACAATATTGGTGAAACGTGCAAAGCTCAACTTTTCTCGCGGGCACGTTTCCTGGACGTTACAATGAGTGTTTTATCCACTTCTCCTCTATTCCAGACCGTATATGATTTGCAGGGGCGTGCTTAGGGTTTTAGCGGCCCTGGGCGATGCTTAAGGTTTTAGCTGCCCTGGGAGAAATACATTTACTGGCAATCAAAATTCTCTACGTACTGAGTAATGGATCTTGTAAGACAAAATCTTGTAAATTAAAACTTTTTCAACGCTAGGGTAGTTTTTCTGTTAATTTGTTCGTTTGTCTATGTCTTCTTTATGTATATTATTTTGTGTTGAATTATTTGCATTGTTTGAGTTATCGAATTATCATTAATAATTCATTCACCTTCAAACAAATGCGACAGTTAAGTTGAGGAATAAGATTCAGAATTTATGGATCAATGCAAAATTGTTACTGTGCTGAACCCTGCTAAAGTTGTATGTACTTACGGATAGTTACGAAAAAAAAATTCAAGGATTTTGAAAACAAGACGCAATATAGCGTTACAGGCGGTATACAATTAAAAATACATTTCTATGGGCTTTAGAAAACTCTTAAAACTTATTGTTTATCACTAATTGAAACTATTTTAGTACCAATAAAGATGCACAGATTTTTAATATAATTAAATCTATTCAGTCAATTTAAAAGCCTTTACAGCTTTTTCCGCTTCCATGTAATTGTAGGCTAATGTATTGGTGGTATTAAAAAAGTTAAACTAAACTCGTTTTCTCCTTTGAAAATATCAGTTACTAGATGTATTACCCGGTTTCGCTCGGGATTCAGTTTCTGTTATTATTTTTTTTCAATGATTAGCCTCATGTTATGATGTTCTAAAGTTTTCGCTAAAATTCTTTTGCGGTTGCAAATAGCATTACTTTGTTGTCGGTGCTGTCATTGTTCATCGCTTTCCTCTCCTTTCGATGTTGAAGCTCGAAGACGATCGTATGTTCGACACTTTAAAAGTTTCTTCATCAGTCTCACTGCTTCGGATCACTACAATTCGAATTCTGTTGCCTTCGAGCTCTTGGGAATGTTTTTTCTTCAGATTCTTGTGTGCGTCTCACTGCATTTTGAATTATGTTGGATTCGCGCTTGGGAATGTTTTTCTTCAGATTCTTGTGTTCGTCTAACTGCATTTCGAATTCTGATAACTTCGTGCTCTTCTGTTTTTTTTTCATCACATTGCTCATTTCTCAACAATCTTTGACATTTTGCCCTTACTTCTGCAGGATTAAAAGTTGCTCTCCTCTTTTTGGGTATTTTAAAGCATTAATTTACAGTTAGTCAATAATGTTTGAATGGATTGAGATCACATTCAATATTAAAACACATCAAATCTGATAATTATTATAGAAAAAGTATATACACGTATTTCATGCTCGGAATTCTTTCTCAAAACTAAATCATCTGCCGTTTCAATGTCACTTCAGTTATATAAATCGTCGCGTCACGGCTAAAAGCACGTGTTTCTTCATGAATAGAAACATTGGGATAGTTTCAATTCATGAAATTGATAGATAACACATTCATTAAAAATGAATGACTTTCCATCCTTATATTTTCATTTTTAAAAAGAAATATTCCGGCGTTGCCACGTATATGAAAATAATACATTAAATTCATTCTTGAATGCGCCAATATATGAATAAATCACGTTTTTAATTCATGTCTATTTATTTTTACGGAAATGTTATAATTTAATTGGCAACAATGAAATGTTACAATAGCTTTGAACAAAAATATCCGTTGATACCGCGCAAACTTGTTCTAACATAATTCGGGAATGGAACGTCGTAGCGGGAAGAAAACAGTCTATAACCTTCGCGGTAGTTCAAGCAATAAGTTGTCCAAGTTTCATCGCAATCGAATGAATGGTACGGCAGCGCATACAATACAAACAAACAAACAAACATTCATTTATATATATATATAGAAGATAATTTCTGAAGATAAAAGATTCCGATAACCTATAAATGCTATTCATTCAAGCAAATGCAAGAGGTAAATTTCTAGAAATATATCCAATGTTGTAGGGAGTATACAATTTGATAACACATTTCAACCATCTCTTTCACTTATATTGTTTGAAACCCATTTTGTTATTTTCTTATTCCTATATCATAATATAGTATCACTTAGTACAGATAATTAAAACATTTTGCAGTCTTTTTCCATGTATCAAATGGTCTTTTTTACATTTATTTAGTAGCAACTGTGCTTTTACGAAAACTTTAATGAGATTATTTTATTAGAACTGTTCATTCCGTAACTTTTAATATCTTAAATTCTGCAATATTTCTCTCCCCCTCCCCATGATGATGTAACGAATTTTGCAGTTAATACGGCCAAGAGATAAATTCGGTCACTCCTGTTTTTAGTCTTTTTTTATGAGTTATTTTTCCATTTTGGTCACAAATTACGAATTATACATTTAGTGCAGACAACTCAAAAATATTTAGATGACTTCTAAAGGCACGTATACATACAGTGGACATAGTAACGAATTCAGTTGTTTTCTAAACGTATAGGTAACAACGAATAAGACATTTGTTTGCTTTTGCCACAGTTTGATCACTAGGCGGTTCATAAAAGAAAGGTCGTAACTCTTCGTTAGCTGTCTTTTACTGTATGTGAATGGGACCATTAGATTATGTTGGAATCTTTTTACATTTTGCTTGGAAATTTCACTTCGAGTGAGACGATTACATTTGTTGTTCATTATCAATTAAGCTATAAAAATAATTCACGACAACAATATGTTAAACGAAAACGAACGAGCGGATGCAGAAGCATTCCGTTAGTTAATGTTATTGACCAAGCAAATTTTAAACCAAACGTATAATATACTAGCTGAAGAACCCGGTGTTGCCCGATTTTCAAAAAATAATCTGCCTATGTTTAAATCTGAACTATCAACTATACCTATACAAAATTTCAGCTCAATTGAAGCAATACTTTTTCACTTATAAAAGAACAAACATAGACCTATTCGAAATAAAAAATTTCACAGTTTCAATGAAACACACTGATTATGGATAACGTTCAATAATTCAAGTTCAATTTACGCAAATTGTGCATAAAATTGTACATAAATTCAAAACATAAAGTTTATAAGTTAAATAAAGTCCTGTAATATTATACTAATAAATTTCCAGTTGATAGCTAATAAATTGTAAATCTTTTTTTACCTTAAATGTTCAATAACAAGCGTGGTTCCAAATATAATTTTCTTCAATAAACCCTTAAACGTTGCCAATTTCAAAAATATTTTTTGTATTTATCAATACCTCCTTCACTTGAATCTTTAAAATATTAAATGTTTTACTGATAATAAATGAAAATGTAGTTTGATGTGTTGCTATGTTTACTTATGTATGGTTGACAAAGAAAATTCAAATTCTAAATGTTTACTGATAATAAATGAAAATATCGTTTGATGTGTTACTATGGTTACTTGACTATGGTTGACAAAAGAAAAGTTGTAAAGGTGAAGCATCAGCTCAACATTTAGGTCCCTAACTTTCTTTCTACTGATCAGATATACATTATATATAGCCTATGTCTATCTGGAATAATGTACCTTTCAAATAGTGAAAGAATTTTTCAAACAGGTGCAGTGGTTCCGGAGATTACCCTCCACATAAAAAATCCGATCTCTCTCTTTGTATATTAGTATAGATTGTTTGAAATTTGGCCCAATTTGTTCCTTACCCTTCATTCGCTGTCGTTCGCTCCATTTATCCCGCTTTAGCATATATAAGAAATAAATATCATGGAACATAATATACTTTTACGATTATTCCATGGCTTTGTATTTTAGTTCGTTACCTTCTAATATTCGAAGGAACAAAAGATTGTTTTTTAAATGAGAAATACTCAGCTGTTACTACAAGTAGCTTACTTAATAATCTTCTCGAACTCTCTCGTGTTGTATCGTGTACTTTTCTATAAACGCTACATTGTAACTCTCTAAAAGATGCATTGTAACTCGCTAAAATTAGTTTCGTTTATTATTTAAAGGTTATACAGAATGCTAATTCGAGTAATCATTTCACTTAAGTTCTTATATCCATTATGTTAATTCAAGGACTTCTAGATCCGCCTAATCTTTATCTTGATAAATGAAGTGATCTGGACAACATCTAATTATATCCATTTAATGTGTGATATGCGTAGAGGTTTACTGGTGGGTAAGGCTATTTGGAAATCATCCAGACTCGTGTCACGTGGGGGAAAATGCATCGTAATCGTCATATATAATAATAGAGAAGGAACAAACAAACTTTAAGACGTAACATACATATATAGTAAAACCTCGTTTATCCGGTCCCTGTTGAAAAGGATATCCGAATAATTCGGATCAGATTTATAAACATTATATTTATTTAATATTTGAATTAATTAATAATTGTTAACTATGATAGCAAGAATAAAACTACGTCAAATATTCGCTTTTTAGTTTGATTCAATGTACAGTTCCTGCATAGAATGTAAATTATATTATGGTAATAAAATGCTTTTTCTTGAGTTTAAGAAAGATTTATTAGATATACTATTTATTTGTATATATATATATAACCAGCTGAAAGTCCGCACTTCGCTACGGAGTACATTCAAATTAAATACAACGGTCAATGTATGCAATTAATGCCAAAGTAAAAAATAAATATATATATATATATATATATATATATATATATATATATATATATATATATATATATATATATATATATATATATATATATATATATATATATATATATATATATATATTTATTTATTTATTTACTTATTTATAATACATACGACGATCAATGTATACAATTGATGTAAAAAAAACAAAAAAATATATTTATTAAAAAATAGTAAGGGATATTTTAATAGACAAAATAATGTAGAAGAAAATTTTCAAATTAAATGTAATAGGACATATTAAACAATATAGTACTGTTAATGCAGTACAGTTTGAGGAACATATCTTTTACTGTATTTTAATATTTTTTTGATTAATGTCTAATCGTCTGCCGCGCATTAGCAAGTGAATTTTTTTTTTCTATTACGTGACGATAATTTTATTTAAAGTACCAGAAAACGAAATCACGTGATCAGCATTTAATAAATTAAATTCTGAAATTTAATCTTTAAAAATTCACCAAAAATCAGAAAATGCAGATAGAGGTTCGAAAAAGAATTCATTTTAAAGGAATTTTTATGATCTTTCTCGTGATGTAAACTTCATAACACTCAAATTATTATTTTAAATGCAAACTTAAAAAAAGTTTCTAAAACAGCTTAAAAATTTAATTTTAAAAAATCTACGAAGAATTTTTCTAAAATCTTTCTTAGTGCACCCTTACACTATAAGAAGAATCGCGATGCAAAATTTCAGCCCTTTAGGTCCAGCGGTTTGGCCTGTGCGTTGTATGTCAGTGAGTCAGTCAGTGACGGAACTGTTTTATATATACAGATGATGACGGACTTTACACGCGCGTATAACTTTAACGGACCGGTACAATGATGGATTCACGCTTTTGTAGACGTGGCGGTGCACACGTTCCAGGAATGAGCAGGAACGCACACACACGTGTTATCTAGAGACGGACACCTTTTTTAGGGTCCAAAACACATCGGGGAGGAAATAACCACAGAGAGAAGATGCATCGATGTATACATACAGAACTCTGACCCGATAAACATTATTTTAAGGGGAGTGGTCACTTTTACGTACCTTTAAAAGTATCATTTTTAGACGTATGTTCGATTGTAGGTACTACTCATGATTTTTGCTTAATTTACATGAAGTTTTTTGAATAACTGCCACTTTACTGTTTATTATGTATGCAATATATCAAGGTAATTTTAAAAAATAAAACTATTTTTTATGCATAAAAAGTGAATATTTTTTTTAAATCGATTATTTTGCAGTCAATTACTGAGCGCATTCTGTCAAAATAAACTATTAGGGTAAAGTAATAATTATTTACTATATGTGATTAAATAACTTCAAGCAACAAAATACATCAACATTTTTTAACCTTAACATATTTTAATTTTTTAAAGAATTTTTTATAAGCTTTTACTCAGTCATTTTTTAAATTTCTAATTAAAAATAGCACGTACTAATTTTTTTAAATATATTGTCGTGGGGGTACGACATATATATAAAAAGAAAAGAAAATAGAAAAGGTGCAGAAAAACCAATTAACAAACGGAACGAAAATGGAATAGTGAAATGACGCCAGACGATACGAGAAGAATGTTGTGGGGATACAATATGTTAGGAGTTCAAAAAGGGCAAACAACCCAATTAAATCGAACAGTCGGCGGTGCCATGAGAAAATTGGAATGGCAATTGATCAGACAAAAGAGCCGGATGAAGAGAAGAGATTGAAAGGAAACAATTAAGAGTCAAAACAGCGAAGGAAGACGTTGTGATGAAAAGGGAATTGTTGACAAAGAGAAGAGGACCCCACACATAGGAGATGTTCTGGGAAAACACATTTCCTAGAAAAATAGGAATGAGTCAATGACGGGATTGTTCGAGTTTAAAACGCCCCTCACTCTAAATGGTGGAAGGAATGATTAGGGGAGGAACATGTTAACGAATCAAAAGTGGAAGTATAAAGAAAAAGGTTGAACATGAGAGACGAATAAAAATGTAAAAGGCGGGGCTTTGAGAACATAATAAAAAATAGAGAGAGTGAAAAAAAAAAGAGGAATATCAGATTGATGGTGACTCTGAGAGTTGGCACCCGAAATAGAGAGTGGTAGCCTCGTAAGCGAGAAGGCAAACGAATATATATGGGAGATTGCGCCCCGACATAGCGCATCGCTGCAAGCCGGCAACTCAACTACGAAAGGAGCATCAATGAGCAGCAGAGCCGACATAGATTGCATGAACCCCGCAAGCTAGCATAGAGAATCCGCGGAGTCCAGATTGATTGCCTGAACCCGAGTCTTATATGATAGGCTGAAATTAAGGAATAAGATGATATATTGCGTACCGAAATTATACTAATTTAAATAGATGAAATAATATAGGCAAATAATACATTGATATAATGAGAATGTCTGTAAGTTCAAATTAATAAGAATATAATTGAATGTATACTAATATTTGCATTGTGTGAATAAATTAATGTATTGTTTAAAATCAGAGTAATGGTATCATTGCCTACCACTATAACCAATCACGGCCCACCCAAGAAACTCTACGACATATATTTTATAATAATGTTGGTGGATATTGTTACCTGAAGTATTGTAATCATATAGAGTAAACAATTGTTACTGTACCATAATAATTTATTTTGACAGAATGCGCACAGTAGTTGACTGCAAAATGTTCGATTTAAAAAAAATATTCACTGTTTATGAATAAAAAAATGATTCTATTTTTTTAATTACCATGAAATATTTCATATATAATAAATAATATTATAGGCAGTTACTCCAAAAATTTCATGTAAATCAATCAAAAATCATGAGTAGTACATACAATCGAACATAGGTCAAAAAATGATACTTTTAAAGGTACGTAAAAGGGACCACTCCCCTTAAATATTTCACATAACGAAGACATTCCGGATTCAGCAGGACACACACAATCAAGAGTAGAGGCCACCGGCCGGCTGTCGGGGCTTGAGAATACAGACTTTACATTATGGTATAGGATTGGAAGCAGTACGTGGACAGAAGCAAAGAAGTAAGGAAGTAGAGAGCGCGAAAATCCACTATCTCACCTTCTATACTGAGTAACTTCTGATTTTGCTCTCTAGGATTAAAATTCTTTTAATTGCCTTACCCCTATCATGTGGTATACGAGTCGAAAGTCATATGATTCTTCGAAGGGGGATCGAGATCACGGATTTATGAATCATGTTTAAAAATAACTTTCCCGCGCATGCATTGAAGAGATTAGAATATTATGTTATTTCGATTTCGTTTCTGATAAAAGGCTGTGCTTTATTGAGGAAAATTTAGGATACGCGTATATGTAGGCCAATTAATATAAGTGGGGAGTCAAATGCTAGTTCAATGATTTTTTTAAGTTAAATATTAATTAATTATAGACTTATTTACCAGTTGTATACATTTTATCATTGTATCGATAATAAAAGGCTTTTTAATATTATTCTCAATTACAGGGGCAAATACATTGGTACATTCCCAATAAAAATTTAGTATAATTTCAAATAACTATATGCAGAATGTTGTTACTTACCTAAAGTCATCGAATATCGAAAACGTCTGTTGCAAGCCCTGCTACCCTCATCAAAGCAAACGGAATCCAGTTTCATTTTTAAAATCAGCCTTATTGGATATAATGCAATATCATTCCATATGTTTCTTCATTAAATGCAGTACTCAAGATGACTTTGAATTACGAAACCTATGTTTTAATGGCCCGATCAGATAAGTGACATCGAGGAACTTACAGAACAAGTCCTTGCCTCCTCTTTGGGAGTTTGTAAATCGTAAGCTTCAGTATCTAAAGTGCAATTATCTGTATTCCGGTTAAATATTTCAAAAATATTTCTATTTTTTAAGTGAGATCATTATGATTTTTTTCAAAATTTATTTTATCAAGCAAATTTTTCCTGCCAAAAATAGTTTTTGTTTGGTACAACCCTTGAAACCGGGAGAAATTTAAATTTAAAGGTAAAAATATAGTTTTCTTTTTAACGAACAATTTAGTAACGAAACATCTTGGATAATTTTGTTTTACATAAAAACATAGATGCTTAAATACAATTCAAAACATGTAAGTCCCGCTGAAAATTTATCCGAAAACCGTAGAAGAATTTTTCTTTCTCATCAGACATATAGAGGGTTTATATTTGTACGCAAAAGATAACCCGATTTATGAATTTGTTCATAAAATGCTGGCATTCTTAATTTTCTACCTTGTGAACAAAGGGTTAAGAGATTGACTTTGCACTGAAACTTAAAGAAGATATTTTACTCTTTACAAAATAAAACAGAATTTTATTCGTCCTTAAGCTAGAACTGGATATAATGATTTGTTCAATTGTTTAAAACCTTTGGATTCTTAAATTTATAACGTATCAGGATAAAGGTGAAAGATCGACATTCATTTTATGGTTATTGACAGTCAAAAGGAGTTAGGTTTTTTTTATCAGGGAGAATCGAAAAGCTAAAATCCTCCACTCATCTTTTCTAGTGATTTTAGATAAAATTAACTGTAATTTTTTTAAACTGAGATGTCAATTAAAAGTGTTTGTAAATTCCTGATAGTGGTTCGAGATGTGAGAGAACGCAGTGAAATTTTCACTTTGATCCCACCAAAATTGAAGAATAATTTTTTACTTACATCCCTATTCGAAATGATATTGTAGAAAAGGAGAGTGGATTTAACCCATTTAAGACTGGGGCTGCGAAAACGCAACATTAATTTCTGTATTTTTTAAAGGCATGATCTAAGTTTTGTACGTCTGAAGTAAAATTTTTATTTTATTCTCTATACTTTAATTGCTCATAATAAATTTTTTGTTTCCACATTTGCCCACTTTTAGTACTTGCAAAAAATTATTTTTTTCTTGTGTTTCGAAAGGGAAAAAATGACTAATTTCAAATAATGACTGTAGATAGAAGCACATGTTAAATTTCCGATTTGATGCTTGTTCCGAGTTTACTAGAGACCAAAGAACAAAATGGCTTCAACAGGTAGGTCATAATTTTTGTTTTTATGTTTCTCAATTCATATTTTTAAAAATGTTGCGAAAACGCAACATCAGTCCAATGTGTATTACGTAATCCCAATGTGTATTATCATTGCTGCCTAGTTTTTATGCAGTAGATTGGTATTTTTTTTCATTTCTGATAAGTTTGTCTCTAGAAAAAAGCGATTTTTGACATTGCAGGAGACATTGGAGTATTTTCATGGGCTAGATTATTATGATATTTCAGAATCGTCCTCAACGGCAGCTAATGATGAACCATAATTCGTCATTATCCCTCCAGATCCGGATGATTTGACGGATGAAGAATTCAAAAAAAATATTAAATGAGTTAAGGGACTATTTTTATGATTATTTTACTGTTCAGTATCCAAGTTATGCATATAGCATCCTGTAATTACAAGCAACTTCAAATTGATAGTTCTTGCGTTAGCAAATAAGCCGCTGTAATTAAGATTCATGGCAACTGTTCAGTTATAATACAAGACGGTCTCACTCAATTTTATGGTATTTTATGTTCAGATGTTAAAGCTAGTATTAATATATTTCAGTAATTGCATAATTAAAATGAAAATTTAGCAATGTGTTGAAAAACTAAAGAGCAATTTCTAAGTAAAAATCTGAGCTTTATCACAATTGAATACAAAGCAAAATGAATCAAATAAAAAATTTTAGGTGTGTGCATATCTCACAATTTACTAATAATGCATAATTATGTAAACTTTTTTCGCCACACCACATAATGTTTGCTCAGATTTCAATGGTATATATAAGGTTGAAATGTGTTTTAAGTGTCAAAATAATTTTTTTTGTATGATGTATTTATAAGTCCCAACTAGTATACTTAAGGTTCAGTGATTGATTGATTCTAATCTAACTTTTAATTGTTTTCTTGACTTATGTAAAGCATTGAATATTTAACCTCACGTTATGAATTTTCATGAGACATGATAGCTATTAGATAAAACAAATTTTGCAAAATTCTTCAACTTCAAACTGTAGGCACAGTGTATCAAAAAACTTTCTCATTGTATTGAATCATGTATTTCAATGTTTGCATCATGTAAAAGGTATCATGTTTAAGGTATGTGCATCTGAAAAATATTTTTCATGCTAGTCAGGTTTTAAATGTCTATTTTAAATTTGTTGAGGGTGTGTATCCGCTCTGATCAGTCAGGTTTTCTGACAACTTTGTAAAGGTCCATCTCCTTTTTTATTTTTCTGTAGGAGGGAGGTATGGGACATAATGTCACTGTAGAAAATTAATTACCTTTTCAGTTATTAAATATTAAATATAATTATCAATATCAACTTTAATTAACTACTATATTTAACTTCATTAATTTATATCATCCCTTAAATTAATTTTTTGCTAGCTGTATTTATATTTGCTCGGTTAACTTAATGATTAAAATATAACTTATAATTTTCCAGGTACAGTTTGAATTCTTAAAGCAATTACATTGTTATTATCTACAATAATCAAATATATCAACAACAACAGAGTCGATTCACGTATTCGAAATAGCATGGCAATTCGAATCCTTCACATAACTGTAGTTTAACTGATGAACACGTGCAGGATAGAGAATGTATTCATACGCAGAGTTTTCCCTAATAATAATAACAATGTAATAGCAGTTTTTAGTATTTAGTTATTAATATAGTCTTTTGCTACAGCTAGCATTTGTAAATTATTTAATTATCCCTTCCTACAAGTTTGATTTGATTAATATGTGCAAAAGAAGATGCGATCTATTTATCAGAGTGGAAGCATACTAGCGCTTACGATGTCTAGTCTGTGAGCAGGCTATGCATCCTATATAAGAGAACGCGCTTGCAGTGACGCAGGCTGACATTCCTTATAAGAGCATTTTTTATGAGAGCATTTTCGATAAACGTGTTTCGCCATGAGAGATGTTGGTTGCAAGCAGGGCGAGTTCCCTCTATTTCGTTTGTCTACGGACATAATTTATTTTGATACTGGCTGGTTTAGCATGTAAAGTTTCTGTAATCCTCAGTTTTCGTCAAGATGTCTTAGATGAATAAAAACAGTTAATTTAAAATTATGCCAGTTTTATTTCTTCGTGTTGAGCCAACATATACGAAATGCATCATCCAGCAAGATCTACTAAAGTTCCTAACTTGACCAGTCCTTTGGGTCAGACATAATCATCGCCGAGCTACATCTAGATGTGTGTCGCTTTCAGAAGTCCATTTCCCGGTTCCTCGTCCAATTTCTATACTTGGACTTGTGGACCAGATACCACGTAGTAGGCCTAGCTCCATCTTCCCCTTGTAGCCGGATTCACGTGTTTTTTTTTAGCTGATGTACATCGTCCACTCCACGTGCTGCCAAGATCACGGTAAAGAGACTGTGTCTACATTGTTATACTTCTCAATAGTAGTCAGGTATATAATTCATTCTGACTATATCTTTACAAGATTTAAAAGTACACAACGCAATAGTAATCTACTCACTATACTTTACTGGTGTGAAAATTTAATTTGATTATCACCAGATATCACGTGCCATTCCCCATTTCTCATCAATAATTTCTAATCAATTTGTCTCACCAAATAATTTTTATCATTGGTACCATTTGTACCACACCCCATTTTTATCATGATGATGATATTTTATGTGAAAATGTCGAATCACCTAAAGATATTGCAGTTGAAATCGACATTTTTTTCCTAATAAATGTAAAAGTAAGCAATATAGTAAGAAAAAGGAGCATATTGTATGGGAAAAATTAAGACACTACATGGATGTAATGAATTCTAAAATAAGTTTTTTTAGAGTTTAAGAGATCTATATCTTTGAGAGAGCCATATGTATGATAAAAAGGCTTGAAGAAATTTAGATGAATACTGTTTTACCCGAAACTTCACATATTGGAAGACCATTCACATAATGTTCAATTCAAAATCTAATTCTCAACGAAACTCGGAAAGACCGTATGGGCCATAATTATTAATAAAAATAGTGAAAATAAACAAAAAAGATGTAAACACTGTAAAATGCCAAACAATTACTGTATGTAATATGTACCTCTTCATGCGAAATGTTTCAAAGACGTTAAAATAAAATTAAAAAAATTATACCGTTTTGGACTGATGTTGCGAAAACGCAACATTTTGTAACTCTCGTAATAATAAATTTAATTTTATGAAAATAACTTATTTGTGTTATTAATGTTCTAAGAAGTGTTAAAAAACTGTTTGGTGCATTTCCAATAACGGAAACATGGAGCGGTCTTAAATGGGTTAAAAGTTAATTGGATAAGTTAAGGGGGCCAAGGGACCTTCAACTTCGATTTTTTTTTATTTATTATTTTTTATATACCGGTTGCTCAGAATTAAAACACTCCTATTCTGACCTTCCCTGTACATCGAACTACTCAGTGTAAAGATTTCAAATTTCGTACACATACTATTCAAGACATGGGTAAACGGATTGCGCGAAAAAATATTTAGTTCCTGAAATCACCGCCAGAGGGTACTGTACAACTACACATATGCTGAAAATACACAAAAGCGCATTTTAAACACATTTTATTCAAACGTGCCAAATATTCACGTGACAAACACCTTACCGATGCAGGAATGCTGCTCAATGTGATTCCCTTCTAGTAGATGTAAAATCTGCAGTCTGTGCACAGCTTGTTCAATGGCGGATCGCATCTGGTCGACTGAAATGTTCCTCACTTGCAGAGTGATACCTTTTTTCAAGTCTGCCAAGTCGCATGTGTTTATTTTTTCCTATTATTATTTTAGTCTTTGTTTCATGTTTCTGTTGTACATCGCCTCCTATCGGTGTGTTTTAATTATTTTTTTTAAATCCGTTTTCCCATGTCATCAATAGTATGTATACAAAATTTGAAGCCTTTACACTGAGTAGTTCGATTTTAAGGGTGTTTTAATTCTGGTCACCCGGTACAAAAGAAAATAATTTGTATTTTTTTATGCTCTGTTAGACCCTTAGAAATCAAAATAAGGATTTTTTGGCGGAATAATGCCGGGTTTTCGAAATTTTTTCAAAAGTTCTATCATTTTTCAAAATGCTCAATGTGCATTCTAAATCATTTAAAAACCTTTAAAGTTTTAAATATAAGCTTATTGTATATACATAACATGTATTGATACTATGTATTGATTTTTCATATTAATCTAAAGCCATAAATAATTATTTTTTTAAATCTGACTGTTATTTTTTTTACATTTTTTGCTCTATTGACATACACTAAAACAATGTAAATTTGAAAAAAAAATATTTTGGGGGGAGTTTCAAAGAACGATGCACAGTTTTGTGGCAAACTCTTCAGTTAACAGTCCTGAGAAATTTGGAAGAAATCGAAAGAAAATGAAGCATTTTGAAAAATGCTATCATTTTTGAAGAATTTTTTGAAGAACAGGTTTTATTCTTTCCCAGAATTCTTATCTAGGAATTTTAAGTGTCGTCAACGTAGTAGAAATGAATATTAATTATTCGTATTTTGCATATAGAGTATTCAAAATTAGAGAGTTCAAAACGCGTTTGAAGCCCTCTTGTCCCCTTAATTGGAAATAGTCTGCGGGAAACTTCGAAACCAAAAGCTTAAAGTTAACGGATTTCAGGACAAAAAATATATATCTGTCTATCGCATAACATTATTTTATCAACAGTTTAAAATACAACACTTCAATTCTCTACCTTTAAAGGGCACTTTTTTTCCTTTGCCTATCAATGGACTGTGACATGTAAAAGTTTCTAATTTGGAGAACCAAATTAAATGTTTGTAAATGCCCTGTAACTTATCCTTGAGTTCACTTTTCAAGAATGATGTACTCTAATTATCTCCCATCATTCTACTTAACATAATATTCCTAAAGTTTAAGAGTACAAAGCAAGTAGAGATCAAATTAGTGTGCAGCTGAAGTCTAGAGGGGAATATTGCTTGGAATATATCAACTAGATGGTATATAGAAAAATTCTAGTACACTACGAGCAACTATGTTTCGCTGATATATTCGTATAGTTTAGTTAATAGCTTGACGGGACATTTTTAATCTTGGTTAGAGCTATCAAAAATCTGTATGCTCTACTTAAGATTTAATTAATATAAGGGCTGTTAATAAAGGGAATTATTACAAGCTTTGTTTATGTTGAGATATTATGAACAGTTGCATCACTGATTGCCGTTTTGGAAAGTAAAATTCGGACTTTTCTTAAAAAATAAATTAAGGACATCCACCGTAACACTTAAGTTTGTAATGGTTTTAGCGCAGATGTCTCTTTCTATAAAATAACCAGACATCTAAAAAATGCATGAATAATTTTTAAATTTATATTAAAAAGGTTGAAAGATTTTTTGCTTTCAATATATCTTCTGAACCTATTTCTCCGTTTCCATATTTTTTTCGTTTACAGAAGATGTTTCAAAAGCAAGATTTTATTTCCTAGAATGCATCTCAAAATACCTTTAGGTTTTGATTTATGGAAATTTCGTATTTGGTATTTTTTGCCACATTAAAGTTGAAGAACATTAGTTTTTTCAGAATAAATTATTCTTCAGTGATTTAAAAAAAAATCTTTTAAATAGTTTAATATAAATAGTTCTATATAGTTTAATGGGAACAAAAAAAAAGAAGCACTTCAGAATTTCATAGTGGTACCTTGCAAAGAATTTAAGACATACACTGTTAACGACAGCAAAAGATGAAAAAACTCCATTCCGAGATAAAAACACAGTCCCCATGTACAGCAAGGTACGCATAGGCATTTTAAGTACATTATGAAAATTCTGTATGAAACTATGAAAAAACATAAAGTTTGTGTAATTTAAATCTGTAAGCTGTTAAGTGTATATAAAGACATAAACAAGTGATAAAAATCGTATTTTTAAGAGAATTTTGTTTCTTGGACACCCTTAAAAAGTTATAAAATAAACTGAATCCAGCGGAAATGAGTTTCGTTTA
Source organism: Dolomedes plantarius (assembly GCA_907164885.2). Taxonomy (NCBI): domain Eukaryota; kingdom Metazoa; phylum Arthropoda; class Arachnida; order Araneae; family Dolomedidae; genus Dolomedes; species Dolomedes plantarius. The sequence goes on along the minus strand of OU015490.1, from coordinate 2,517,920 downwards.
CACCTAAAATTGTGGATTTTATCTCTTTAAAAAATAAAATACAGGGACATGTACTGAATCTCAAAACATTCTTTAGAATATAATATTTAATCATTAGAGTCATACTTTTGATAACGTTGACTCTTTTTGTGCTCTACAATAACCATAAAACTTACTAAATTATTCCTGTGGAAACGTATACATATCTCAATTTGTACGGTTGTATTTATTAGGATTTTTGTCTTATTTTATATTATATTTTTTCTTTGAACTAAATTTTGCTTCACGATTCAGACTCGACAGTTCATAGCCCAAAATTCGTAGGTTTTGGAGAATGAAGAAATTTAGAGACTGACCAAAATGAATATAATTATTCAATCATTTTATATTAATATTACAATTTATCCGTATCATTCATCTTTCCTGAATTGGTAATTCTTAATTTTGAAAGATATTTTTTTCCATATTTAAGGTATCCGTACTTCTCTGAAATAGCATTTTCAATCAAAAAAATTATTTCCCGCTTGTACAGTAATATCAAAGTCTACTTTCTTTTCTTTCTAATTCTGTTTGAATGATGTTTCTATCTTAACTAAGAGCCGAGTAACAACAGTCGTCAAAGAACCGTAAGTAGCTTTATGTCAAAATCAATTTTTTCATCATTTCCGTTTACGCAAAACATCCTGCAGTAAAAGGTTATGCATTAAATGCCTTAAAATTTTGAAGAGTTTCTCTTCAAATATATATAAATGGAAGAGACGAAGATCGTTAATGTAGATTAATCAGTTTTTTGTTTACATTAGTATAAATTGAAAATGACATTAAATTTTAACCAATTTTTCTGTACATCGGTACTTAAACTGCAAAAATGTCTGGGATAAATAGAAAATTGCCTTGAGAATGCCCTATTTCCTACAGAAAGCTATTATCTTAATTCTCCGATTTACAAAATGATAATTTATATATATATATATATATATATATATATATATATATATATATATATATATATATATATATATATATATATATATATATATATATATATATATATATATATATATATATATGTATATATGTATATATATATGTATATATATATATATATATGTATATATATATATATATATATATGTATATATATATATATATATATATGTATATATATATATATATGAATGTATATATATATATATATATATGTATGTATATATATATATATATATATATATATATATATATATATATATATATATATATATATATATATATATATATATATATATATATATATATATATATATATATATATATATATATATTATTTTTTTTTTTTAATTTAAAAAAAAAAATTTATTTATTTTTTTTTTTTATTTATTTTTTTTTTTTGAGTTATCACGTTTTCTAGAAATGTCAAAATTTCACCCAGTTTTTCCAGTTTTTTATTTCTCTTGAAAGAATCATTTTAATTTAACAGATAATTTTTATATACTTTTTCCAAGTTTTAACTTACATCTCTTTATAAAGGATAGATATATCCTCCAAGTTCTCAAATTTACCTCTGGAGGTGCGTGATCAAATGTTCCGGTCTGGTCACTTGTCTCGGTTGTAAATTACGGGACCGGCTCGTAGGGGACTCCTACACGGTGCGCCCTTAAATGAATGGTCAGCAGTCTCTCTCCTTATTGTGAACAAATGGAATCATAGCCAATCTTTCGGGCATTTGTAATAAATAAATAAAGAAAGAATAGATAAAAACAAAATTTTTAAAGGAATCGAAAATTCACCTCCTTAAGACACTTTTTTTTTCGATATAGTTGTATATCAACCTGCAAAATGCTTGAACATTTTTCATTCTTTTTCTTCGATCTAGAGCCACATTACCGATAAAACAGGTTTTCTTTTTCTAAAAATAAAATAATTATTTCACAATCATCACTTTCAATCGACAAATGATAGTCATAAACTTTAAAATGAGTCCTTTACTTTTCAACTTATATTTAAATTTTTTTTAGCTTATAAACAACCAATAACTAACTTATTCCTGACAAAATTTTTATTCGAAACTTGTTTTAGACTGTTCTTACTCATAGCACTGGCAATGCATTTCTTAGCGCAATGCACTATGCGGAGTTTTTAACACGATTTATTTACAGACAAAATAAAAAATTTGGCATTATAAAGATATCAACTACTAGCATCAACATTTCTCTCATCACTAACAAAGCACTTATCTATTTAATAACCACTCCATAAAAAGATTATTATGTCATTCTTTCTACTTCAGTTTTAAAGTTCCTACTGAACAACCTGACAAGCATCTGCTACACACGTTTTCGAACATGACTAGACCTTATATAAATAGGTTCAGTAAGCCCTCTATGGTAAAATATTGGTATGAAGACGCATAATACACTGGTTTAATAGATTTCAGCTATTCTCGTCAAAATGACTAATGACGGTAATCATTCAACTTGAAATATAAAAATTAAATTATAAATATTTTGTCTATTTATATATAACTAGCTGAAATATTCGGCGTTGACCGGGATTTTAAGAATATTTGTTTACCAAAATAAATTTAAAAATTTAACTCAGTATAAATAATAAAGTAAACAAATGCGAAATTTTATACACATCAATAAAATGAAAACCCAATATGAAAATATATAAATTTATAATTAAGAATGCAGCTAGATTCAACCGTTCACTGGAGCAAAAAAAAGCTAGAAATACTTCTTTAGCAGAATTTACCAACAGAACCATGAAATGACTCCAGCATTGCCTCGTAAAAAATTAAATGTTTGATTAAGGGCATGCAAAGCATTCAACTCCTCTCCATATTAAGCTCCTATAAACCTCCTCCCCATAATAAACATAATAAAAAATAATAATGAAACTTAACGAAATGAGTTGTTTTAAATCACACATTTATGACTGTGTTTCAGTTAGGTTAAAAAGTATTTTAATTAAAGTAATTAGGGAATGTTTTTCTCTTTCGCTTTGAAGAACAGAATTTTACTTAATAATGACACGAATGGTACTACCAAATAACGTGACACAGCTACAGAAACTGCCTGCGATATTATGATGAGTGAAATGACGAAATTTAATATCGGCAAAAAAGTTGCGAAAGCAACTCAGTAAAACACTGTCAACTTATTCGCTAATAAATGACACCTCAGATCGTACTTTAATTGGAGTCAACATTCTGAGTATCATAAAAGTAAACATTTGAAAAATGTCCATTAGTTTTTAAAGTTGGTGAAGCACTCATAATTAAATAATGGGAAATAATTTTTGCATAACAAGCTTGTTTCCTAGAGAAAAATTAAAATTATTGAATACTGATAAAGTAAAACTATCTGTATATTTATGATATTTATTTTATAGGAAAATGAATTACGCTGAATATAAACTGACATTGTAATTATTTTATATTTCTTTTCATATTTACTGTAATTATGGAAGGTAAGGATCTATGCTATTCATAAATGCCCGTTGAATTCAGGTCTGGTATATTCACTCTTGTCAACTGTCAGGTACGTTTTTATCATATTTTAATGAGAATTAAGTAATGGTTAGTGTCGTTACTAGTTTAATATATATGTGAGCACAGTTGATTAATACATTTTATGGTTTGTTGGATGTATCCAGTTGTTCATTTACTCATGTTCCGACAGTTTACGGTTTTCATGATTGTCATTTTGAAACTTTCTGTAAGCGTTGAATAAATACGTAGAAAATAAATATCATTAAAGACAATCCTTTGTATCTAGAACGGAGTTTTCAAGTGGAGGAAATTTTGAACAACAGTTATTGATTATAGATATGACAGTTTTTAACAATATTAGACTCGTCTATGCAACTTATCATTTTCCGAAAACCGATACCTCTTAAACAATGAAAATTTGCAGATATGTTTACGTCTATGAGAAGGGCTGTTTGACGATAACTACCGTATTCATTTAGCGGAAGTTCAGAGTGTATATCTCTATGAACGAGATATGAACAAGTTTTGAACGAGCGCATTTTTACAATTTTTGTTATTACTCTCGTAGTCATGCAATTTGAACCTAAGATCATAGTGGATAACCTAAGATCTATATCTGTATGATTTAAGAAAAATTTCACCAAAAAAAATTGCATTGCTCCTCTTCATCGATTATGTCATTCTGATGATAAAATAATAATTCAAGATAAAAAGAACTTTTTATATACTATGTTTTTAAAATTTTTGTTGAATCATATAAACTTGACAATTCTATGTATTAAAAAATACTTTTTAAATTTTTTTTTGATGAATTATACCATCAACTTGAAAGAAAATGAAGTTAATTAGAAGTTAACTTGCATATAACTTTTCATTACCGTTCCGGCCAAAAGATGGCTGCACCAGTCTACAAAACAAAATTAACTGAAAATAACTGAAAATAACTGAAAATTAATTTAATTCTGCTTAAAAATGGCTAAAAGTATTTAAAAAATGCATTGTCACCGATTTCTTAACTATTCTAACAGTTTCAAATGTCTATCTAGTCGGGAAGTTAGTTAAAAATCGATTGCTAGATTTGTACTTGACAAACACACACAAAAACAAGAAAGCAAATTAATAAAAACATGGTAAAAATGGTGAAATCCAGTGAAATGGCTGCTTTTTAATTCACAAAATATTTGGGCTGTATTTAATGAAAATTAGTGTACCTTTTAATGTGTGCAAACTACTTTTCAAAAATTTCGATATCCGCAGCCCCACATCGTCTATAGCAATGTTTCCCAACTCTTTTCGAGTCTCGGCCCCCTTCAATAGTTTCCACATATCCTGCATATTTTAATTTAAAACGCCTTTTTAAACAAAGGAAAAACACTAAACTGTATTTGCTGCCACTTAATTCCCGGTAAATGTTTAATTTAACAAAAATGAAATTTGTAAGAGATTTAGGAGATGTTAAGACCATAAAGAAATACTCATCCTTTAGTCAAAAGGTGTATAAAAGAAAGAACAGCACAGAACAGAACCTCAGAAAAAATTTATGCACCTACCGTATGGATTGAGAATTATATAACTAAAAAACTAGATAAACTCTTGTCTAAATAAAATTGCTTTATTTCGTTGGAAAAACTCTAAAAGTAATTCCAAAAGTGATAGAACAGATACATGAAAGTCAAACTGACGTTTAGAATTTGTGTACTGTAATTTGAGCATTACGTACTAATTTACTTTTGTTTTCATGTAAAGGCGGAAGATTTCTAACGACCTGAGTTTGCGCTTTAAATGAGATTTTTTTCTTTAAAAACCACAACTGACTGACAGTTTCAAGGTAAATATATATTAACAATTTTTTTCGGGGAAATTCGTTAAAATGTCCTTTTAATTTAACAAAACTCTGGCAATCCCCCCTTGAAAACACCACTGGTCTTGCCACTGGCCTTGCGATTAGAATCACGATCTTCTATAGACTGGACTCGGGTTTCAATCCTGACTTACGTTATCATATGAAATGGTGTTGGTTCACATGTATGTCGCTCCCATTTACAAAGAAAGTGGTAAATTCGAGGAGTGGAATGGACGAATGGTGTTAGAAGTTTTCGATAGTCATTGATTCTGGAAGAAAAAATACTTTTCCCATTATCCAATACTTTTTGCCTTTCGAGGTTAAAAAGTATGAAAAGTGATATTTATTATTTCCTTAAAAATACTTTTTTTACGTAATATTACTTTCTGTCGCTAAATTGAATCATTAATATGGAATTAACTTTAATTTCTAAGCTAACATTTAATTAATTAACATATTGTCATTATTAAAAAGACTTTAAATGTATTACTTTATAATCGGTTTTTAGTCCGTATTGCAAGCAAATAATTTCTAAAGTTTCTAGCGGTCACATTGAAGAAAACCAAAAAAGAAATATTTCCTGAACTAACGGTATGGTAAAAAAAATATCTAATAGCTTTTATAATGAAGGAAAAAGAGAGATTAAGCTATAGAATAACGTTTCTTTCACTGAAAATCAATAAAATATCTCTGAAGTAAATGCATTTAGAATTAAAAAAGTATCTGACGACAGGCTGTTTTTAAATGAATTTAGATGATCCTTTATAAAACTGTAGAATTAAGAAAGGACTTAAAAAAATTGTCATTAACTTTGAATTTAAAAACAAATTAAACGAGTGGGGACATTTACTGTCAGAACATGTTTGTGGTTGTAGTTAAAAGAAGATACACCTGGATTTAAGCCGATTTACAATAAAAGGCATTAACATTATTGTTTATTTAAATTTCATTTTGTCACCTTTTTCTGATTCTATTTATTTCTTCTTTATCGCATTTATTTCTATTAGCCACATTTAAAATTCATTCTCAATGATTATAACTTAATTTATTTCATTTGTAGTGCAATTTTGCTTTCTTATTCAGTTATATCGTTAAGTAGATTATAAACTTGCATTTAATACTTCTTTCTTGCATTAATTTCTGTTAGTCACTATTATAATTTATTCTCAATAGGAATACTGATAGTTAAATTTATTCAGTATGTAGTGTAATTTTGCTTTCTTATTCAGATATCTTTTTATGCGTTTTTAAGCTTAAAAATGTTAACATTATAATCATTTTTACTTATTTTTGCTCATGTAAAAATATCCTCGTTCCGTATTGTGTTTATTTTAACCTGTCCGTTTAAGAACACTTTTTGAAGATATATAGTTGACAAGCTCGCTACTTACACCCTTCCCAGTACGTCGTCTTACATCCAAACTTTTCTCCTTCTTAATCTATCTTTACTTAATTATTAAAGTTATAGCAGTCAATGAATTAAAAGGCCGGTGGCAAAGAACTACAATTAATATATCTAACATCGTTTATTTCCAAAATCTTAACCTACCTGATTCAATCTGATAAATTAAATCCAAGAGTCATCAAGCTCCCAAGCGACGCGTGACTATCTCCATCAAGAATTTCCCGCCGTCTGATTAAACGCTATTGTTTTTCTGCCATCCAAAGCCACCGCGCATGCCCACATGATCTCTGTGACGCATACACCGGCGATGAACCATAGGCGTGGCCACAGATGTCAGTCAATCCAAAGGGAATTTCCCCGATTTCTCTCGATGCATTTCGAACCAAGATATGACAATAGTGGCGAATTACGCCACGACAATAAATTAATTACTAAGCCCCCTTTAAATTTATAATAACCATCCTTTCCCACTAAATCCTTGACATATATATATATATATATATATATATATATATATATATATATATATATATATATATATATATATATATATATATATATATATATATATATATATATATATATATATATATGTATATATATATATATATATATATATATATATATGTACGTATATATATATATATATATATATGTATATATATATATATATATATATATATATATATGTATATATATATATATATGTATATATATATATATATATATATATATATATATTGTTGAATATTTATGATGATACTTTGAAATCTGATAAAGAACTGTCGTTTAGTACTTTATCCCCATACATTATTTTATTAAATGATATTAGTTAATATTTTCCATTAAATTGTTTATTATTTTCGATATTTTCTCTTAGACATCATTTTTAGAATAACTTCCCTTGCGTAAACAATTATTAATTTATTAGTGAAATCGTAAACATAAAATTATTTTTATTTTTAAAAACCAAATATTTTAATACATGCAAATATTGCCTTTTATTTTTTTTGCTTTTATTGTAATTTAATATTTAGATAAAATATTCTTTAAATGACTATATATTTTACTAAACCCATATAACTTAGTATATTTCATGTCCCTCACTTGAATTTTTAAATTTATGTATGAGAAAAATTAATAAAATAGCGATGCTTTTCCTTTTCCTAAACTTTGCATTTTGAAATGCTTCCATGTTTTCACCGGCAGTATACAATGCAAATTAACTTAGCCAAAACGTACACGTTTCTGCGAAATATCTTCCTCGAAAATTTCTTTTGTATGACCAAATAAATGCACCCATTTTGTGTGTTTACGGCTGCATTCCTCGATCATAATTCAGGAAGACTAATAACATCTGGCAACCAAGACTCAGGAAATGTCTCACTGTGCAGCACACGGGGCTTATAATTTATGATAAAACTTTCTGTCTTAGGAGAAGTATTTAAATTTCTGTAAATAAACCGACAGAGAATCAAACTTTTCGGAAAATCACTTGGGATCTTGGTCTTGTTTGGAAATGCTCCAGAATTTCCAAATATGGAATATTTGCTTCCAAAACTCAAAGAAGAGTGTTAGATTAGTTTTCAAGCCAAATTGCCAAAGTCTCAAAACATGGAAGTGTGCGCATTTTCCTTGGATACTGGGTATGGGAAATATTACGAAAATTCTGAGTAAGTTATTCAAACGGTAAATGTTGAGCGCATTTCTCGATACTGATATAATAAGGACGTAAATTATTGATAAGTTTTTCTTCTTCTTTTTCTATCCTAGGACAGTTAGTGACAACCGAATCCTTTTAAAAAAAATATGTGTTTTAATTACATTATGTAACGACTAGCTGAAAACCCGCACTTCGCTACGGAGTACATTGAAATTAAATACAACGGTCAATGTATGCAATTAATGCAAATATATATATATATATATATATATATATATATATATATATATGTGAGAATGAGTTTGGCAACACAACTGAACTATTACTACAACTTCCACTCCTCACTACTGCGGCACGAAGGACTTTAAGCGGATGTGTTGTTCTGCAAGCTCCCGATGTTTAGCTCTTTTGATGCTTCTGTGTTTATTTTTTAATTTCATACTAAGTGTTAGTCCTGTCTTGTAAACATCGTCTAGTTTAATTAAATGTTCAAAATAATTAAGTCTAATGATTCACTTCTAAAGGAAGGAGTACTAACTCCTTCCTACATGGGTGCTCGGCCCTCGGACTCGAAAAATACCCCTAGCATGCTGAACTTAAAAAAAAAAACTTTATTTTCTTTCGATGATACGACTTGATTTCGACTTGATTTCGACTTGATTTCGACTGGATTACTGTTGTCTGTCATTTTGGATTTGGATATCGAAAGCGAAAGCCAAAGTGATGTGCCACGGACTCTGATGATACTCTGATGGGATGATGAGAACCAAAACCAGAATTGTAAGTAACTTGGATCATATTAAAATTATTTGATGCATACGTTGACGCTTGTTCAAGAAAATTTTGATGATTAAGGGAATTCTCAACTTATTGATGATTTAAGAAAACTGAAAGATATTTCAACGTTCTTTTGATGCAAGAATTTAATTGATGCTAAATTCATTTTTGATGGTCTTTGACGTTGAATTTATCACTTCTGTTTTCTTGAAGAGAATTCTATTTCGATGAAATTATTTGATGATTTGATGAAAATTTCGACATTTAACTTGAAGAATCTTGTTTCCTTGAACAAACCACAACATAACATATATTTTGAAAGATCGCGAATTGAATACTTTTGAAGATTATTATATTATTATTTTGATGCATAATTTTGACGAAGCGAATGTTTATTTGATGACAACTTTGCTTATTTGATGCGCTTTGATGTTGAACTTAATTCTGCTGTTTTCTTGCGAGAATATTTTTTATTTTGCAGAATGCTTTGATGCTTTCGATTTCACAATTTTGATACTTTCGATTTCCCAATTTTGATGCTTTTAACATTAGAACTTTAACTATTATTTTGATGCTGCATTTACATCCTCTATTTTCTTCAACAGTGATTTATTTTGAAGATTAATTTGATGAATATTTTGCTGAAGTAATATCTAACTTGATACATATCTAAATTTACGTCATCTGTTTTCTTCAACCAGAGAAATTATTTTGAAGAACTTATTATTTGATATTTGATGCTTATTTTAGTTCATAATTTTGTTTTCTTGAACAAAACCTGTTTTAAAGATTACTTATTTTGATGCATATTTTGAGAATCAATATTTTATTATTGAATTGGTATTTGAAAAAATTTCGATTTGAAATATTATTTTCTACTTTTGAATTTGAGTAACTACGTATTATAATTAGTGATTTTGGTTTTGAATATTTGTATATTTGTGTACTATAATTGTTTGAACCTAGTATATAGTTATGGCTACTCTCAACGATTACCCCAATATTGCAAAATCATTAAAAATTGGTGGTACGAATCAAATAAAGGTTCTACATCGTTTAATTTTTGGTACAGACGGCGACAGACAAAATCGTACCAGATTACGTAAATTTACAGGTTTTAAACAGCCATTCGTGTTAGAAGCAACGAAACAGAAAGTACTTAAAGAGTTTTCACTTAAAGACTTGATTTCTATTTGTAATCTACTTCATTTAGAATTTTCAACTGACCCAGACAAATGTGCCAATACCATTCTTATGAGTCTTAGTGATTTATCGTTATTAAAAGCAGAATTTTCTGATCTTTCGGAATGCGAAGTGAATGATGACTCACTTCCGGGTGCACGTTCATCCCAAACTAACAGCGTTATAGAGGAAAATAGATCTCCCTTTTCCCCCACCATTGACGCAAAAGAATCTTCGAATAAGCAAAATACACACATTTCCGTTGGTGAATCAGATCAAAATGCATTGCCTTCAGTTGAAACTGCGAATCTCTCTTTCCAGTTGTTTAGTCTGAAAGACGTTGTTGATTTAATAAAACCTTTCTCGTCTCGTGATAATTACAGTGTTGAGAATTTTATATCTGACGTTGAAGAACTTTTTTGTTTATATCAGATAAACAATCCAATTCACCAAATTACTTTTGTTAGAAAATGTTTAACTGGTCCCGCTCAAACTTTAATTAGGTCTATTCGTGGAATTACAAATTGGGAACAATTGAAGCACCATTTATTAGACGAATTTTCGGACAAAATTAACGGTATTCAGTTACATAAATTAATGGAATCTCGACGTATGAAACCGTTTGAAACCCTACAAGAATATTTCTTAGCTATGAGAGATTTGGCACACAAAGGTTCTCTCGATGACTCCTCTCTGTTTGAGTATGTCATAAACGGAATTCCTGATTCAACAAACAATAAAGTTATTCTTTACGGTTGTAAATCCGTCCCTGAATTTAAGGAAAAGTTGAAAATTTATGAACAAATCTTTAACAGATCACAAAATTTCAGACAAAATAATCAGAAAAAAATTGATGCTTCCTACCTCAATGTGAAAGTCGATAATACACGTAGCCCAAATACACAGCCAGTATGTTTTTCCTGTGGCTTGAGAGGTCACAAAAGCAACCAATGTTTGAATAAGTCACATGGTAAACAATGCTACGGATGTAAAAGTTTTGGTCATGTTCATGCTAATTGCGCTAAAAGTTATCGAAATTCTAAACCAAAACCTGATTCTCAAAAACCTATTTCTGATAAAACTGTAAATGCACTTTCTCCTGAAACTTCATCGAAAAATCCCATGCATGTTGACATTCAACTTGCAGGAATTCAATTGACAGCACTCTGTGACACTGGGTCACAGGCAACCCTCATCAATGAGAAAACCTATCGAAGAATTGGTTCGCCACCATTGCAGCCCACCAACATTCCCTTTTCAGGAATTGGCAAAAACCAAGTTCACAGCATCGGATTCTTTCAGGATTCCATCGAAATTCAAACCATTACTTTACCTGCTAAAATACATGTTCTAGAGGATGACTTGATTCCTTTTGATGTGATTATCGGAATCGACTTTTTGCAGCAAACCCAATTTACATTTGATGAAGACGGTATTCGTTTTACTCTTGATAATAACATCTTCGTTAATATTGCTAATATTCCTGATGACGAAGCTTTCCCATTTGATCTTTCACACATTTTGAATTCTAAAATTCGTGAGGAAGTTCAAAATATCGTTACTTCCTACAAACCCCATAAAGTTCAAGACACTGAAATTAAAAGGACTATTTTATTACAAGATGAAATCCCCGTAAATCAACGTTCTCGACGACTCCCTTTTGCGGAACAGAAAATTGTAGAAAAACAAATTCAAGATCAGGGCCAAATATGCATGTCTGAAAAACCTCTAACATCTACTCAAGATAAGATTTCTAGGGTAGAGAAAATGGATAATCCAATTGATTTTGAACGTGATGATGATGATGATGATGCCAATGATTTAGATTTGTTTCATGATAATGATGATGGAAAATATTTAGATGATGCTGATGCCAGTGATTTAGATTTGCTTCATGATAACGATGATGATAATGCTTTTGATATTGGAACTATCAAAGCAACTCTTGAACCAAAAATATTTGATGCCGATGATGATGCCCTTGAGAATGAATCCGTCAAAAGTGAAAAGGTTGAACCAAAATTTCAAGTTATTGAAGCTCCCAAACCCCTTGAACAAATAGCAGCTTTCCAACAACTGAAAGGCATTCTTTCACAAAACCCAGTTCTTCATGTTTTTCAACAGGGATACCCATTAGAACTCCACACTGATGCCAGCTCCTTAGGTTTTGGCGCTGTGCTCTTGCAACAATCCGATGATGGACAGTTTCATCCTATTCATTATTTTAGCCGTAAAACTACAGTTCAACAAGAAAAATATCATAGTTATGAACTGGAAGTTCTTGCCGTTATTGAAGCGCTAAAAAAATTTCGAAACTACTTGTTGGGAACAAAATTTAAAATTATCACCGATTGTGATGCTTTCCAAAAAACGATGCACAAAAAAGACCTACCAGCTAAAATTGCTCGATGGGCATTGATGTTAGAAGACTTTGATTACGAAGTTTGTCATCGACCCGGTAGACAGATGAAACATGTTGATGCTTTAAGTCGTAACCCCATTCTTGTAATTACTTCAAATGATATCACTCAAAAGGTGAAAAATGCCCAAGACCAGGATGAATTTATATCTCAAATTAAATCTATGCTTGAATCTACACCTTCTGATGAATTTTTTGTTAAAAACGGAATTCTTTATAAACTTCATCAGGATGCCGAACTTTTAGTAGTACCACAAATGATGCAGAAAGAAATAGTGCTAAACGCCCATTCACAAGGTCATTTTGCTTCACAAAAAACCGAATTAATTGTTTCTCGTGAATTTTTCATTCCTCAACTTAAGAAATTAGTTCAAGAAATTATTTCGAACTGTATTCCTTGCATTTTGTCCTCGCGAAAATCTGGAAAACAAGAAGGATACCTTCACCCCATTCCAAAAGGTGATGCACCCCTTGAATGTTACCATTGCGACTTTTTAGGACCTTTACCATCGACAAAAAAATTTTATAAGTATCTTTTTACAGTAGTTGATGCCTTTTCCAAATTTGTATGGATCTATCCCGTGAAGTCCACCTGTACGAAAGATGCCTTAGACAAATTATCCTTGCAACAAACTACATTTGGCAACCCTTCAAAAATCATTACTGACAAAGGTAGCGCATTCACATCTTCAGAATTTCAAAGTTACTGCCAGGAACAGTCAATTGAACACATTTCAATAGCAACAGGTGTGTCACGTGGCAACGGTCAGGTTGAGCGTGTTCATGGCACAATTATTCCCGTTTTAACTAAGTTAGCTCTAGATGAACCTGACAAATGGTTTAAATATGTCCCAAGATTGCAACGTATCTTAAATAGTACCACCACACGCAGTACAAAATTCACACCCTTTCAACTTTTAATTGGTGTTAAAATGAAACAACAAGAGGATCTACAGATTAAAGATCTTCTTGACGAGGAACACCACCAAAGAATTCTTGATGACAAAGAAGCGTTACGTATCGAAGCTAAACGAAATATCCTCCGTTTACAGGAAGAAAACATACGACAATATAACAAACGGCGTAAACCGGCTTGTAAATACAAGATCGGTGACAAAGTGGCAATACAACGAACTCAATTTGGAACCGGATTAAAGCTCCGACCAAAGTTCTTCGGACCATATGAGATCACGAACATCAACCCCAACGATCGTTACGAAGTTCGAAAGTTAGGACATCACGATGGTCCAACCATAACATCAACTGCAGCGGACAAAATGAAACAGTGGTGCAGAAACTGAACACCAATACCACTGTGTTGAACACTGCTTGATTTTTTGAAATATTTTTCCTTTTTCTGTTCTTTTTTTTTTATCTTTTCAGAATTATTGTTTACAACCCAGCCGCGGACGTCTGGAAAGTCAGAACGGCCGTGTGAGAATGAGTTTGGCAACACAACTGAACTATTACTACAACTTCCACTCCTCACTACTGCGGCACGAAGGACTTTAAGCGGATGTGTTGTTCTGCAAGCTCCCGATGTTTAGCTCTTTTGATGCTTCTGTGTTTATTTTTTAATTTCATACTAAGTGTTAGTCCTGTCTTGTAAACATCGTCTAGTTTAATTAAATGTTCAAAATAATTAAGTCTAATGATTCACTTCTAAAGGAAGGAGTACTAACTCCTTCCTACATATATATGAAATATATATATATATATATATATATATATATATATATATATTTCATATTTGGGATTATCGAATACATCTTAGATATTATGTAACAAGTACCAAAATTCTGAGATTGTTTTACAAGGAGAAATATTCCGATTCGATCAAAATGATTTCCACTTGCATCATTTTTGATTCAGACACATATTAATGTCATTGCTGGCTGTATTTTAAAACTATCTTATGATAATTGAATTATGCATACAATAAGACATACACATTAATTTTTGCTATATTTTTAACTTAGAAGGGAAAACATAGATATTGAAATATTTTTGAAAAATAAACCCCAAAAATCCAATGGTCATTTAAAAACCTAGATCCCGGTTTAAAAATGCAGGTCTAGAATGTTTATTACAGCAATGTTTAATTTTAACTTGCATAGGAAAACCCAGATTTTGAAATATTTTCGATATATAAACCCATAAACTCTCATGGTCATTTAAAAACCTAGATCTAGGCTTAAAAACGCAGGTCTGGAGTATTTATTACAGGAATGTTTAGTTTAAACTTACAAGGCAAAACGCAGATTTTGAAATATTTTAAAAAAATAAACCCAAAAACTTGCCATGGTATTTGAAAACCTAGACCTCGGTTTAAAAATGCAGGTATAGAATGTTTATTATAGAGTAATTAAAGATTATTATTACATTCACAGTTATTATAACATAAAAAATTATTTATTGTTACATTAATATCTAATTACTACAGAAAACGAGCATAGATTCTGCGAAATGTTTACTCTTAAAAATTTTATCAATATTTTGTGCACTTGAATTTATTTGCCATTTCTTGTTTTGAAAAAAATTATAATTTTTTTTTAAATTTTTTAGTGCGTGAGCAGTTAGAGTCCAATTTTATGTGCTTCTTATTTCCTGTGAAAAATCATATGAGGATGACTACCTTTTTATTATTTTTTAACGGGAATATATTTTTCAGTAACTGTTTTGCTACGTTGTTTAACGGTTTTGGAAAACTTAAAATTGGAAAACTAATATGTTGATGTTTTAAAACTTTTTTTATTCTTTTTGAGAATAAATAAATTCCTACTAAAAATATTCCATTAAACTTTCCTGTGGATCTGCAAACAAAAACAGTCATCATATATTTTGATCGTGACTTTGTGTATCACGACACAAGTTACTATATCTTGTGATTCCTAAAAACTACTCAAAGAAAATTATTGTCTACAACACCAGATTTCCTGACATTTTCTGTTAGCGCGATATGCATGTATATGGAATTATGAATGAAGGCTTACTAGCCATCGAAAACATTTCTGAAATTAACTTTTAAAATTGTTCTGCATAATGTATTTTAATGAATTAAACGCGCTGTTTATATTTTTTGCTAAGAATAAGTGAAAGTCAGGTGTAATAAAATATGCACCCTAGTTGTTGCAATTTGGATTTCGGTGCAGGTGTTCCTCGGTTCAAATCTCCACAAGCGCCATTAAGGGGACAGTGGACCTTCAAACCTAATAGCGCATATAGATTGGTGCAGAGTTCTCTGCTTCCAGATCCCCGACTCCTGTCATCACATTAGTCACGGTAACATTAGACACGGTATTTAGAACCACCCCCATTCCAGCCCGCAAGGTTTCTTTGATGTGGTGTCTCCCCCGACCCCGTTCGACACCATTTGACCCGCTGACCTTCCACTCTTTCTTTGATGGACCTCCAGAGGAGGCGATCCACGCATAGTACAGAGTACAGAGTGAACATAAATCACTGGATTCCCCAAGACACAGGCAGAGAACTCTGCACCAATGTATATGCACCATAACTTTTTTGTTTTGAGTGTATTTGCTTGAAATTTGAATATGTGATTAGTACCATAGATATGTAAAAGTGGTTAAAATTTAAAGATGAAATATTAACAATTTATAAATTATGAATTATTAATTATATAAAAAATTGGCTTCATTAAAAATGTTCCATGCGCATTTTTTTCATATAATATGGTAATTTTTATTTACAGGATACCTTATAGAACTAACAAGGATACTTATTGCTTATTTTAAGCATTCATTAAAAATATAAAGAGAAAAAAATAATAATAGTGAAAACACCCTTTTTATTAAGCAAAATGCCTATAAATCATATTTTCGAGAACAAAATTTAGAAATTCTGAGCTACGATAGTAATTTTTTTCAATAAGATTTATTTAATATACAGTTAAGTATATAAAACTTAAACTTCCAAGCAATACGATAGTTAGAAATGCGCCTGGAGCAGTTTGAATATTCGTCTGATATTTTTTTTTTTTTTTTGCCAATGCGGAGGCACTTGTAATGAAACATTGGCCTATACTACACCGCAATTTTACTGCCCATTTTATTATGGGGGCACCATATAGGCGGACAGCATTACCCCCTATGAAGGGACGACACGAACGGAAGCATTTTTCGTGGCGCCACGCCGGGATTCGATCTGAGCACCCTCAGCACCGTAAACCAGCGCGCTGTACCACAGGGCCGCCACAAGCCCCATTCGTCTGATATGAAAATTTTTATTTTGAGAAAAACACATTTAACCCATTTAAGACTGGCGTTGCGAAAACGCAACATTAATTTCTGTATTTTTTAAAGGCATGTTCAAAATTTTGTAGGTCTGAAGTAACATTTTTATTTTATTCTCTATACTTCAATTGATCATAATAATTTTTTTGTTTCCTCATTTCCCCGATTTTAGCACTTGCAAAAAATTGTTTCTTTCTGGTGTTTTGAAAGGGAAAAAATGACTATTTTCAAATAATAAACTTATAGCAGCACATGTTAAATTTCCGATTTGATGCTTTTTCCGAGTTTAATAGAGACTAAAGAACAAAATGGCTTCAACAGATAAATTATAATTTTTGTTTTTATGTTTCTAAATTCCTATTTTTAAAAATGTTGCGAAAACGCAACATCAGTCCAAAGTGTATTACTTATTTCCAATGTGTTTTATTAGTGCTGCCTAGTTTTTCATGCAGTAAATTGGTATTGTTTGCATTTCGGAGAAGTTTGTCTCTAGAAAAAAGCGATTTTTGACATTGGAAGAGACATTGGAGAATTTTCATGAGCTAGATGATGATGATATTTCAGAATCGTCCTCAACAGAAGCTAATGAGGAACCATAATTCGTCATTATCCCTCCAGATCCGGATGAGTTGACGGATGAAGAAGCTATTGATGATAATATTTTATGTGAAAATGTCGAATCACCTAAAGACATTGCAGGTGAAATCGACATTTTTTTTTCTAATAAATGTAAAAGTAAGCAATATAGTAAGAAAAAGGAGCATATTGTATGGGGAAAATGGAGACTCTACATAGATGTAATGAATTCTAAAATAAGTTCATTAGAGTTTAAGAGATCTAAATTTTTGAGAGAACCATATCTTTGATAAAAAGGCTGGAAGAAATGAAGATGAATTCTGTTTTACCTAAAACTTCACATATTGGAAGACAATCTTCAATTCAAAATCTAGTTCTCAACAAAACTCGGAAAAACCGTATGGCCCATATTATTACTAAAAATAGTGAAAATAAACAAAAAAATGTAAACACTGCAAAAGTCAAACAATTTCTGTATGAAATAAGTGTAATGTACCTCTTCATGCTAAATGTTTCAAATATTTTTAAAAAATTTAAAATTTTTTTATAATTTTAAATTTTTATATTTTTTAAATTTTTATACCGCTTTGGACTGATGTTGCGAAAACGCAACATTTTGTAACTCTCGTAAAAGTAAATTTAATTTTATGGAAACAACTTATTTGTGTAATTAATGTTCTAAGAAGTGTTAAGAAACTGTTTGGTGCATTTCCAATAAAGGAAACATGGAGCGGTCCTAAATGGGTTAAAGATATTGCTATTAGTAACCACATAATATCTAAATGAACTACAAATTCCTATAACTAGGAAAGTAATCACATAAATTAAAAATTCTTTTTGCAACACATTCCTATTCGTCCGTAGTTTCACAATTCAATAAAATAAAAAAAATGAATTTTTGGACAAATTTCACAATTTTGAAAGTCCACTGTCCCCTTAAAATACTTCGTGTCTAGGCCGGATATTGGAAGGTTAAATCCGTAGACTGGAAAGTCCTTCTATCAGGTAAAAGAGGGTCAGAAAGGATACGATCCCTCCAGGTGTCGCCTTTGGTGGATTTCGGTCAAATTTGAGATGGCGCTTGGCTAAGACTGTGTCCAAATCCAGTGGTGCTATTGTAAACCAGACCCGCAATATTCAGCCCGTAAAGCCTATACTGACCTGGTATGGATCATCCGGCCAGGAGGCCTTAGCAAAAAAAAAATTAATGAAATCATTGCATTTTTGAAGTGAAACATTATTTAATTTCCATGATCGATTCATACTTTTTAGCAAACTTTTTTTAAGTGGCTCTCCTTTAAGTCAGTTAATAGTGATCCGAGATAACTATAAAATTTGAGATCATGATTTTTTTCAAATTCTTTTTTGAAAAAACATAAAACTTAAAAAATATATATAAATGAAAATAGGTGAATTCGATTTTCTTCTTCTAATTGGAATTTTATAACAAATTATTTGGAACATCCTCAGAATGTCGGGGACAAGTTATGTCGTTTGAAAATTAACACCTTGCGCACCATGACGTACATGTGTACGTCATGAAATTCTCGTGACCCTCGTACATGTGTACGTCATTATTCTATTTCAGCCCATTCACTGTAATTGTTGCTTGGTTATTAAACTATGCGTGAAAATTGTGGTTTGGTAATGTGAGATGTATGATGTTCTCATTTTCATACATTTATTTTCCGTTATGTATTTGCTATATAATTTTGCTTCTATATTTTTTACTGAAACGTAGATTTTTCAGTATTTTGCAAGTTTTTCAGATCTTTGTAAACAAGATAATTTTAGTGTAATAATAGCTTTGAAGTACAAATAATGTATCATTTCCCTAATTTACATATTACTCATGTATTCTGAATTCAAATATATCCAAAACTTCAGTTTCAAGAAAACTGAAGAAATATGGTTTTCAGTGTATTTAATGGTCAAAGTGGTGCGCAAGGGATTAATACTGTTTTTTTTCCTGTGGTACTTTTCAATCAGAAGCTGTAAAATGTAGCAATTTATATTTCCACAAAAGAAACAATCCGTTCTTTACGATTAACCTTACGTTTTACTCGCACAAATAAATGTAAAAAATCTGAAATATTGGTTAGTTGGTTGGTTGGTTGGTTGGTTGGTTGCCGTGTCCATGGGCAGTCAAGATAGATGGCACAGTGGACGGTCGACAAAGTCTCGGCGATCTGGAGGCAATTGTCTGCATAAAGCTCCTCTTGGGGACAAACGCTAATCTGCTGCATTGCAGCCATTATTGGAGGGCAAGAAAAAACATGATCAGGTTCCAGTTCGGTGTCAGGGCAGTTTCTGCAATTAGTATAAGTCCTGGTTCATCCTGTTGAATTCTCATCCCTCTGAAGTGCCGAGTTCTCAGTCCTATTAAGGGGACAGTAGACTTTCAAAATTGTGAAATTTGTCCAAAAATACGATTTTTTTTTTATTTTATTGAATTTTGAACTACGGACGAGTAGGAATGTGTTGCAAAAAAGAATTTTTAATTTATGCGATTACTTTCCTAGTTATAGGCATTTGTATTTAATTTAGATATTATGTGGTAGCTACTAGTAGTAACTTTAAATGTGTTTTTCTCAAAATAAAAATTTTCATGTCATACGAATATTCAAACCGCTCCAGGCGCATTTCTAACTATCGTATTGCTTTGAAATTTTAGTTTTATATACTTAACACTATATCAAATAAATCTTATTGAAAAAAAATTATGCTTCGTAGCTCAGAATTTTTAAATTGTGTATTTGAAATGATGATTTATACAGATATATAGGTCTTTTGCGTAATAAAAAGGGTGCTTTCACTATTATTATTTTTTCTCTTTATATTTTTAATGAATGCTTAAAATAAGCAATAAGTTTCATTGTTAGTTCTATAAGGTATCCTGTAAATAAAAATTACCATATTATATGCAAAAGAAATGCGCATGGGACATTTTTAAAATAGGCCAATTATTAATATAATTCATAATTCCTAATTCGCAAATTATTAGTATTTCATCTATAAATTTTAACCAATTTTACATATCTATGGTACTAATCCCATATTCAAATTTCAAGCAAATCCATGCAAAACAAAAAAATTAGGTTTGAAGGTCCACTGTCCCCTTAAGGTTTTTGTAATTTTTCTGTTGGCGGTTAGTTCACAGATATGATATTTTAATTCGATGAACCTATTTCTGAATTTAGACTTTACAACTGAGTTAAGGCTGCTATGTACTATTCGCTCACCTCAATGTTGACCTACTGAGAAAATGTGTCCACGGATTGCCGTCTTGGATTCAAAGATTTAGAAAAAAAAATTGTACACCGTCATAGAGAAATAAATTTTACATGTGTGTACATTTTTCGTTTTTTTTTTAAATGAAATTAATATTCTAAAATTTAAATTTTTCGGTGAAAAAACTGGTATAGTGTGTTTTAAATGCTCATAAATTCCTTCGGTGGACAAAATTTATAAAATGAATCCCGTAGCGCTTTGCAGAAAAGTTCAGGCTATCTGACAATACTAATTTTATTTGATTATAAGCATTTATGTACCTGTAAATAGTTGACAAAAATATATTTTAAATAAATAATTTGGGGGCAGCGCCTATAGAGAGAGAGCCATTTCAATCCCTCAAAATGTCAATCCTAGGGGGGGGGGATTCTCGAACTGTCAACTGGACTCCCACTACAAGAGTCTGCAAGAAGAGGAAAAGGGAAATACGATTTTTTTCTTAGTACATAGCAACCTTAATGTCACAAAGTGTGACAGAATGAAGAGATTCCTCATTTAGTTGTCTCGCTTCTTTAGCCAAGGCGTCAGCAGCCTCGTTACCATCAATGCCAATGTGTGCCGGTATATATTGCATGATGCACTGTTTATTATGTTGATTGATTTGTTCCAGAGAATTATGTATATTATGAGCCGAAGTATTTTTCTGCACAAATCAAGCATCTTTTCTTACATTTTAAATAAGGTCGATTCCTCTGTAAGTTCCACTTTTGTATCACATCGCATTACTAAAAAAAAAGTTGTTTGTTATCTTTATTGTAACATTACTACAAGATGTGTGGCAACAGAGTAGTTGGTTATTATTAGAGCGCTTCGCTTGTATTATGATCGCCGTTGTGTTTTTATCTTATGAAATGCCTTTTTATAATATGCTTCGCCTCAGCATTAACTTTTAAATTAACATATTCCTTGTTTACTAACGATACCTTATACCTCTAACTCCTTTTTTAAGTGAATTTTATGGATAAACATCCAGTACACTTTGGTGTTTCTTTTTTTCTTATGAGAGGTACTTCAGAGAAGTAAATTACATTTTAGGGGATTACAGAAGAGTACATGCCACTAATTTGTTACCAGACTGGATATGCAGCTTCTTCATAAAAAAAAAATGATGAACTCAAAAAAATGGTTTTTCCTAGCTTAATACAATTTACTGTGAAATATTTGCGATTTGATTATATTTTAATCTACAGTAGAGATTCCACATAACAAAATTCCCGTTTAATGAAATTATCTACGTAATAGAATTTCATTTTCGACCTTTGACTTTCACTGAAAATCCCAAATTAATCAATACCGTAATACAATACTATAAAATAATATCATTTTAAGTATTGTTTTGTATTTTAAAATTTTCCTTTAATAGAATTTGCACATTTATATCAACTTCACACTAAACTACCTGCATACAAATGGCATATTAAAATTTTTATATTATTGGTTGCTTTTTATCTAAGTGTACGTTATAGAAATAGGATATATTTTTTAAAAATTTTAAACTTAAATTGATATATACTCGTATATGATCAAAGTGTACTCTTTTTAAAATGTTATTTCCATTAAGTCACTTAAAATCTTTAAGTGATTCGACATAAATATACAATTTGAAGCTATGGATTTATTCAAAATTTATTTTTGAAAAGAAACATAGCTAAATAAAGTATATGTTTATCAATATTTAAAGTTTCTTCATCGGCGAACTGCAGTTTATGCAAATAGCTGTGGAAAAACCAGTTAGTGTCAGTGAGAGAATCCGATATTTGAGTATGAACCGTGTTTATCTTCACTGAATTTTGGGTATATTTATTTCTGAAGCTATAAGCTACGGCTTTCCAAACTTTCGCAAAGTAAACGAAGTTTACTTTAAGGTTCACTATATATAACCTGCAGAATCATAAAGAAGCTAAAGGTGATTTCCTACGTTGGAAATGTCATTTTTTGACTATTTTGGGCAATTTCATTTTTTGCAAGAATCATGTTATTCAATCTTTTCTCTTTTCAAAACTGTTTAGATTTCCAGTCTACGTCAATTTGAAGCAGAGTTATAGCTATTTTAAAAAAACATCTTCTACTGTTGTTGTTGTTTCTCATCCCCATGACCAGCAGAGCTAGATCAGGTCCATAAGCTCGTTCACTCCGAGAAAGTCCAGCACCAAAAGAGGATCATGAGCCAGGTCCTGCCTGGTGAGCCCCAGACAGGATAAAATGTGGTCAGGGGAGGCTTGAGCAGTAGAACACTTAGTGCAGATTTCGAAATGCTTACTACCACCAATAAAACTCATTGATGACAGATGACCACTGAGGAAGCGAGTAAGTGTGGTTTGATCTCGTCTACTGCTGCCCAGAGCCGCCTGGGCTCCTACTCTGGTACCATGTGTGTACCGGTGGTACCGTCCAAATGGCCTTGTTATTTGCCTTACATTAAATCTTCTACTACAAAATTGAAGTGACAAAAAACTTTAAATGCGTTTTTCTCAGAATTATATTTTTTAGCACAAATCTCTACGGTTATCATGATATCTCACTTAATATTGTATATAATTTCATAAAATTTTCAGGAAATGTTTTAGATGCTATTGTTAATGAAATGACATACAATAATTGGTGTATAATAAATAGTTTTTTATTTGGGGCTGTTTTTAAAAGGTAAGGAATAACGAATCGGAATTTTCGTATTGGAACATAAAATTGCAAGTATTATTTTTGCGTTTTAAAATTTCTCTTAGATTGTTGGTCATTTTGAAGATAACTGTCATATGTATCATATGTGTTAGAAGGAAATTAAAATAGTAGCATTAGGATTTTGTGCAGAGTGATAGGTGTTTTAGCTAAATTTCACTAAAAATTACTTCGAATTGACCAATTTATAAAAAAGTATGCTGTTTACAGGGAAGTTTTTGTTCCTTTTTTTAAATTTTAAGTGCTATTTTACGATAAAAGACCAAAAATTCCCTTAAAAAATTATTTTTTTAAAAAATTAATTCCGAGCGTAAGCATTCAAAGTAAGTATTTTTTTCGCACAGAATCAAAAATTTCATATTATACTTAAAAATGGTAAGTTTTTATCACCTTCATCACCTATAAATTTATTTTAATACATTTCTTATCCTCTTCATTACCTCGGTCCACATTTGTGGACCTTCGCTTCTTAGCTTCTAAAAACATGCCATGAGAAAATTTGTAGTTCTAACCTCGCTGTTACATACGTGGATGTTCACGGTTTCTGGCAATTCTAATAGATGGCTGCAGTTGTACGGCGTTTGGGTAGAATTTCACATTACAGAAGTGATTTTCCAAAAATGACGTCATCTCAGCGTGCACGAAAACGTAAGTAATTTTCATTATTGTATAATTTAGTTATTCACAAAATAATTTTATTTCTTTAAACTTATTAGTTCTATCATCTGTATGAAACTTTTTATTTTATATTAACCTAATATTAAAAACTAATATAGTCAAGAATATGCAGGTACACGTGTGTGTACCTTCGTACAAATGGCTAAATTGTGACTGTGATAGTGATCATGTGAAATCCCATTGTACTATGAGTATTAATTTTATATCTATTTAGTAATATTTTTATGGGTATTTCAGTTAAGTGTTTAATGTTTAGGTACATCTAATACCTATCTTTCTGGATTTTTTTTCCATAATTTTGAAATTTTACCCCCAAAATTAGATAATTTAAAAAAAATAATGTTAGCTAATTTTCAATATATTTAGATATTTTGCATGGTTTGCATGATTGAAATAGTTATGAAACTAAAATTTAATATAATATTTGAATAATATTTATAATAGCATA
The DNA here is from genome assembly GCA_907164885.2 of Dolomedes plantarius. Taxonomy (NCBI): domain Eukaryota; kingdom Metazoa; phylum Arthropoda; class Arachnida; order Araneae; family Dolomedidae; genus Dolomedes; species Dolomedes plantarius. The sequence continues at coordinate 2,493,237 of OU015490.1, read as the reverse complement.
TAATTTGAAAAAATTAATGTTAGCTAATTTTGTAATGTTATATAATTTTTAGGAATACTGACTCAAGAGAAAATTGAAAATATTTTGCAGCAGAGTGACTTATCAGACATATCTAGTGATAGTGATGATGGTTGGCCCATTTCTAAAGAAACGACTATCAATGTGTCTGCTATAGATCTATCATCAGATAGCGATGATAGATCTACGGCAATATGTGCCTAATAAACCTAATTGTCTTGGATTTAAAAATCTTGTTTTACCTGCAGTAGATGGCTTAGTTTTAGATTTTATTATCTACGATGGTAAAGGATGTGTTCTTGTCGAAGATATGAGTAATTTGGGTGTAGGTGATGGCACTGTTAAGCGTCTTTCTGAAGCTATTCCTCAAGATTCTACGCATATAATTTATACCGATAGGTATTTTACTGGAATTAAATGTTCAGAATATCTTCTTGAACATAATATTTTCTTGACTGGAACTGTGAGGAATAATAAAATTGGAATCGCTCAACAGAAATTGAGAAGTAATAAAGAAATCAAGAAAGGTGCGTGGGCTGAATTTGTTTGGGATGATGAAAAAGTGTGTGTGTTGCATTGGAAGGACAATAAAAGTGTCACACTTTTATCAACATGTGTAGGAAGTGAACCAGACTCAAGCTGTCGTAGATGGTCTAAAGAGGAGAAGAAAAAAGTTAGTATACCTCAACCTGCCATAGTTTGTTCCTACAATACTTCTATGGGTGGTACAGATCTTTGTGATAGGTACTTAGCCTATTATCGATGCACAGTTAGAACAAAAAAAATGGCCAATCAGTGTATTTACTCATTTTGTAGATCTAGCAATCTCCAATTGTTGGATTCATTATGTACGCTATCATAAAGCAAATAAATTGAAACATATGTCCCTTTTGAAATACAGAATGCATACTGCATTAGTACTTATAAAATATGAAGGAAAAAAATGTTGTGGCACGTAGAGGAAGACGTAGGATTTCTTCCTCAAGCTCAGAAGAGGATGATATTCCAAGAAAACAACGCAAAATTATAAATCAACCCTTGAAAGCAATACGTCTTGATAATGTGGGACATTTTATAAGATATATGGACGATAAGAACGCTTCAAAATGTCGTTTAGCAGGATACAAATCGAGAACAAGAGTTATGTGTATTAAATGCAACATATACTTGTGTATCCTAAAGAACAATTGCTTTGTGAATTACCACACACAATAAGACATTTTATTTGCTAATGTATAAATGTTTAAAAACACAAAAACCATTGTGTGCGTATTTTAGCAACACGAAATAAGCCATAAACTGTGCATTTTAATTTTTTGTCATAATGTAATATGTCAATAATAATTAGTTGTACTTTTTCGTTTGAAATATTAAAGCATTGCACTTAGATAAAAATTCAGATTTTTTTTTTAAATTTGATTTTCTTTCTAAACAATTATTAAATACATTTATTATTATACTTAAATTAACTGTAATACAATAATATGTATATTTGTACCTGATTTAGATAATATTTATCATTTGAAATATTTAAGTATTTTTACTTTGTTAAAACCTAAGGTACACATAAGTGTACCTAAAATTATTGGCCCCCTAACAGTAAAATTTATGTTTTCTCTATTTTATTATGACTTATGAACGTAAAGCAGAAATTTGGAACTGTTAAATATTTTTTTGCAATATTCTTTTATACTTCAGTAGTGAAGAGGATTTCTTATATACACTCTATAACAAACAAATCGACGCACTAAGAATGAGTTGTCCGATTTTAATGAACATCGTATATAAAGATGTTGTGACCGAACATGAAAGTAATTCAGTTTTGGTGTCCAACTAATGAATAACGAGATCTCCAGCGCATCAAAACTGTGCATCCAGCATGTGTATATAAGGGACGATTCTAGAAATGATGTTCAAAATTTCTGTTGCAATTCGACTGCAGATATATTACGTCGACTGTAACAATGCCTCGCTTAAGGGTTCGTGCTTATTACGAGCATAGTTCCGAGTTTGAAAAAGGTCATGTCATCAGATTGAATGAAGCTGGTTGGGCAAAACGAAGAATCGCTCGACATCTGGGTCGAAGCGATGTAGCAATTAGACGATGCTGGCAAGAGTGCATCAACAACCCAAATGTTAGCATCAGGACGACCTAGGACCGCAAAACAACGGGTAGACAGAGCTACTGTCAAATCATCTGTCCCAGCAACGGATTCGTCGTTATCAACCATCCGACGTGTGACTTGCACAAAAATGTCCAACATGACCATTAAAAAATGATTGAGATAGCAGAATCTGCGCCCTCTCTGTGACCGTTATTCCCCTTAACTCCCCTTCCTGTACACCGTCAAGTCCGATTACAGTGGTGTTTAACTCGATGAACTTGGAACTGCGCTGACTAGGAATCCATAGTCTTTAGCGACAAGTTCCGTTTCCATCTGTGTCCTCACGATCACCAAAGACGTGTATTGAGACTTCCAGGGCAGTATGGGGTTCCTGCTCTGACTATCGCACACCTCACAAACCCAAAAAAGGGCGTTATGGTCTGGGTTGTCCTTTCCTTTGATAGCCGAACCCCTTTGGTAGTCATTAGTGACAAGCATAGTGGTACATAGACGACATTCACTACCTGTTTTATTGCCATTCCTCGAGAGCCACCCCGGACTCACTATTCAACAACATAATGCCTGGCCGAATACGGAACATGTTGCTATGAATTGTCTTCAAGCTATGAATTGCTATGAATTGCTATGAATTGCTATGAATTGCTATGAATTGCTATGAATTGTCAAGCTATGAATTTGTCAAGCTATGAATTGTCAAGCTATGAATTGCTATGAATTGCTATTGAATTGCTATGAATTGCTATTGAATTGCTATTGAATTGCTTTGAATTATCTTCCAGCTTACTGAGCACTTCCTTGTCCAGTTAATTTGCCTTACCTCTCCCCAAAGAGCACAATTGGGAAGTGGTGGGAAGGCTATTGCAACTTTCCCGGAATGTTCCGATTCTAGCCCGACAGCTGGAGGCTATTTAGCAAGAAATCCAAAAAGGACACCATCCGGGAACTTTTTCAGTCTATGCCACGCCGCGTAACAGCTTGCATCTAGGTCGAGGTGGTCCAAAGTCACTGACTTCTTCACTTTGTAACGATCAAACTTTAGAATAAATCATTCAATTGTTCTGAAATTTTAATCGCTTCTTTTTCTGTGTGTGTTCTTCATATCCACTACTTTTTGTCGCAATTGGACGAGCCTTTCTTGGTGCGACGATTTGTTTTGCTATAGAGTGTATTATAGGTAATTCGGAAAATTTTGTATCTTATTTGGTACGTATTATTGGAAGTATGGGGCACCTGTACTTCATTTTATTATCATCGCATTTCGCATGAATAGAATAAAACTTTTAGATTTTTATCGATAGAAATAAACTAACATTTATTTCAACGGAATTATTAATTGTTCCGTTAAGTAAAAATATACTAAAAATAATTAAAATTAAAAAATGCTAACACTTTTATTTGATTCAAGGAAATACTTTCAATGATTTATTTCAATGACGTGAAAAACTACAGATAATTCATATTTTTAAAAATTCAGGAGCTAGAAATAGAAAGGACAAATATGAAATTCAAGGTATTGGGAAATCATGTTTAAAGTTTGGGAATGCTCTCAGGATAGAAAATGTGGATATGGATTTTAGCATTAAAATCTGTACATCGAGAATATATTATTTTTCACTTTTATTACTATATAATCAAAATTTAATATTTAGTAATAAAAATTTATTTTTAGGACATACATAAAATTTTGATACTATATACAACATTTAATGTACAGTCTACTTGAGAACAGCAGAATATATATATATATATATATATATATATATATATATATATATATATATATATATATATATATACATATATATACCGGGTGGCCATAATTAAACTGACAGTGCTCACAGTGTTCTGTAGCGCGATCTATTTGCGAGAATGACGCCATATTTTGTAGGAAGATTAAACAAGACGGGGGACGAAGGATTCCGCGAAAAAATAAATTAGTTCCAAAAGTCACCGCTAGGGAATATTTGGCGCTGTGTAATAGAAAATAGAGTGTTAACAAATGCAAATTAATACGGAATAAAATTACCTTTTATTATGCACATTTTCTTATTTAGTTCAAGTGCAATATGGCAACACTTTTAAAAAAGAGTAAAATCTACATAAACACCGATAAAGTCTCGTGATCTGCAATATCACGTACACTGAGCAGAAGAAGAAGTTCTTTATTCAAATTTCACGTTACATCCATTGGCACAGTGCCAGCTGCTTGGGTTTTAAAAGGCAATGTGTTACGTTTCGAATCAATCGGATTGAAAGTTTATGTGCAATGTCTCCTTCTTTAGTCGAGCGTGCGTTACTGGTCAAATTCTTTTACCTCAACCAGTGCAACGCGTCAGCCGCTCTTCATGCTTTTAGAACGCACAAAAAAATGCGTAAAGGTAACGGTCTTGTGTCAGTTAATGGGCTAAAAGCAATGGTTGGGACGTTTGAGAAAACAGGTTCTCTGAAGGTTCAGTCAGGCAGAGGACGGAAACCTGTACCACAGGATACAATCGAAGCAGTTGCCACGGCGATTGTCAACAGAGGACCAGACAATATTGCTGCCACCTCTAGCGCTCGTGGATTAGCTCGGAATATGGATATGCCTTACAGTACGGTATGGAAAATCTTACGAAAGATTATCAACTTCTATCCGTACAAGATCATCCGTGTACAGGAGTTACTGTACCCCGACCATGATAAGCGATTGACTTTTGCTCTCACCTTTCTTGTCAGAATGGAGGTGGATGACGCTTCGCCGTGGAAAATCTTATGGGGAGACGAGGCCCACTTTTACCTGCATGGAACTGTGAATACCCAGAACTGACGAATTTGGGATGACAAATCACCACATGCAGTCACAGAAATTCCCTTACATTCACCAAGGGTAACTGTTTGGTGTGGGTTCACAGCGGAATTCTATGAGAACATTACCCCTACAGGACCGGAAACCTGTTCTGTTACCCCATTGTTCTGTTACCACATTGAACCTCATTTGAATGCAAAATAAAAGGTAATTTCCGTATTGATTTGCATTTGTTAACACTCCATTTTCTATTACACAGCGCCAAATATTCCCCTGGCGGTGACTTTAGGAACTAATTTATTTTTTCGCGGATTCCTTCGTCCCCCGTCTTGTTTAATCTTCCTACTAAATGTGGCGTCATGCACTGTCAGTTTAATTATGGCCACCCGATATATATATATATATATATATATATATATATATATATATATATATATATATATATATATATATATATATATATATATATATGTATATATATGTATATATATATATATATATATATATATATATATATATATATATATATACATATATACATATATACATATATATATATATACGTATATATATATATATATATGCGTGTATATATATATATATGTATGTATATATATATGTATGTATATATATATATATATATATATATATATATATATATATATATATATATATATATATATATATATATATACACATACATATATATGTGTGTGTGGCTTCGTTCGTTCTGCTGTTCTCGTGTAGACTGTACATTAAATGCTATTTTCAAGATACTAGAGGTGAATTTAGACGTTAAAGTAGTAACAGTGTGTTTTTAACATATCAAAATACACTGCTGGCCACTGTAAATGCAACACCCTGAAGGAAACATGCAAATAACATGAAATTTACAACATGCATTAGCGGTGGTGAGATATGCAAATGATTAGAATTTCAGCGCAGACGCACATCACGCGCGCCTGTGGCGCCACTTCAAAGCGCAATTTAAGGCTTGGAGATTTCGACGATTTCAAGTTCGGCAATTGTGTTTTTCTTGGGGTTTTTTCAAAAAAACGATCAATTATGCCTCGTCGAAAACAGCGGTCACCTTTTGATCAAGTATCCGAGTTCGACAGAGGAAGGATAGTGGCCTACCGACATTGTGGATTATCTTTCAGGGAAATCGGTGGTCGTGTTGGACGAAACCAAACAACTGTAATGCGGATATGTGATCGTTGGATGCAGGAGGGTACGACGGACCGGCGTGTTCGATCGCATCCACCTCAGCGCACCACTTCACGCGATGACAAGCAAATTGTGCGCATGGCAGTGACGGATCGCTCAGTCACATCACGAACCACAGCACAGCACATGCAGTCTGTAACGCATCATCCAGTGTCTGCGCGTACCATTCGACGCCGTTTATAGCAGAGTGGTCTGTCCGTAAGACGAGCATTGCTTTGTCTATACACCACGATGAACCACACTACTGAACCACAGACGTCTCCACCGCCAATGGTGCGATAACAGAAGGATGTGGACTGCAGAATGGAATGAAATTGTCTTTACTGACGAGTCACGCTTCTGTCTGCAACACCACGATGGTCGCATTCGATTCTGGAGACACCGTGAAGAGAGGATGCTGAACAGCTGCGTTATGCACCGCCACACTGGTCCTGCACCGGGTATTATGGTATGGGGCGGTATTGGATATCACTCTCGCACACCTCTAGTACGCATTGCCGGTACTTTAAACAGCCAGCGCTACATCTCCGAGGTGTTGGAGCCTGTTCTCCTTCCTTACCTTCAGGGCTTGCCAACAGCCATATTTCAAAAGGATAATGCGCGACCACACGTGGCACGCATTGTCCAACGGTTCTTCGTCAATCGCCAGATTGAATTGCTAGCCCTGCCGCCTCGCTCTCCGGATCTTTCGCCGATAGAAAACATGTGGTCCATGGTTGCTATACGATTGACCCAGATTCCATCCCCAGCTGCCACAGCAGATCAACTTTGGCAACGTGTGAAAGCTGCTTGGTCTGCTGTACCCCAAGAACTCATCCAAAGTCTCTTTGAATCAATGCCGAGGCTTCTGGCAGCGGTGATCTCCAACAATGGCGGCTACTCTGGCTACTGATTTTGGCAGGAACGACACTTCATTGAAGTCTATAAATTTAATCATTTGATGCTTGGTCAACATGTTATCTACAAAATAAATTTTTTTGTGATATCTCTTGTCTTTCTTGGTGTTGCAATTTGGGTGGCCAGCAGTGTATATCTGTAAGGGAAAAAATTGGTTTTTTTTCCAATTTTAATTCGTCTTTTCTTTTCCGATCTCTTTAATTATTTTATAAAGAAAATTCTATAGGGGCATTGCCAGAGAATACGTTCAAAGTGTGAAAGAAACCGAGTATCAACGGGGATTGCTCCCCCCCCCCCGCCTTAATGCGTACTTTATTTCACTTCTGTACGAAACACAAACAAATATCTTTTAGAGTAGATTAAAATATTAACTCTTAAAACAAATAATAATCTATATTAACAGGCCTGACTTGAGTACAATACACCAAAAATGCCAACAAAAATATACTTAATTCTTAAACACCCAATCTTCGGAAAATAAATTGTACTTGAAGATATCTGGAATGGAGAAGGTATTGGAATGGATCCAAAAATACTTGTCTAATTAAATGAATTCTATCCACTTCGTAAATTCCGGGACAGATGAGATCCCTTTTTGGGAAAACTATGCTTCTAGTTAATGATCAAAAGCGGTTGTAAAGAAATATGAGACGGACAAAAGCATCCCAGTGGAAACAATTGTACCAATAGTTATCCAATAAAACATTTACGTGGGGGATTTCATTGATTTAACGTCTAGACGACACATACTTTTCCTAAATAAAGCAGTACCTTGGAGTAATAAAATACAGCTAATCACTCAAATATAGACGGATTATAACAGCTGTTAAGTCTAATGTGTCTACGACCATGGTGATATTTTGCAATATTTTGAGATTAAAAACTAAACACTACTGAATTGCGTGGCTTATAACTTACAATTGAAAGAAATAAAAATGTTTTGTATATATATATATATATATATATATATATATATATATATATATATATATATATATATATATATTGATTGATTGATTGATTGAATGATGGAAGTCGGAGGTGTAAAGTTATTAGACAAGTTTGCAAAAGAATCGTAAATACACTGGAAATAGTATGGAAAAAAAAAGAAATGAATGACTACAAAACAGACAGCTTGTGTACCTCAAAAAGTGATATACCGCTATTTATCAGAGTAAGATTAAATATGAGGTTAATTTTAGCGTCATTATAATTGTAGGCTTATATGATAATGTCATATTCTTTACGACTCTTTCTACTAAATTCTGCATCTAGCAGTTTTTGGATGGAACTGAACAACACTAATAAATAAGTAAACGGTAGTGTCATGGTTACTTTAGTGGTTTATCTGATGATATCAATACTTAATTCACCCTATAGTTGCACTTAACAGTTCAGTGTAAAATTTCTGGTGACCCTACAGACATCCCTGATTCCCCCTATTTTATCTCCTTATGAAGATTTTCACGAGCTCAGATAGCACAATAAACTTAATATAACTTAATATAATAAACTTAATATAATTAATATAAGGGCTATAAAAAGAATACAAGAAAAAATTGTTAATAACGAAAATATTTAAAATTACTTTGCGAGATTAAGAAACTAATTGAAGTGTAATTATCAATCCCCTGTTGTAACTGCAAGAAAGTGTTTTTTTTTATTTTCTATGAAAAGTTTAGCTCATTTAAATGGTACAAGTGATATCACTTAAAAAATTATTAAATGTTTTCAGTTCAACATTTAGAGTCTAATTCCCGAGAAGTAAAGATTTCATGGTTGAATAATATGGTTTAATGCCAGTTTCTATTCATCTTCCTTTTAACGCGTTACTTACAAATTGAACTTCTTTCTCCATCTCTTATTTGTTAGCTTTGGTACTTCAATTTAATCCAAGGTTTAACGTTGTCTCTTTCCCAGAATCCCCGAAGGGTCTCCCCGAAACCACAAAGTTAGCTCGCTATTTAACATATAAAATGACTTTTCCCGTGCGAAACATTTGGGACAGTTATCGCTCTGATATCTATTCTCACATGGGTTAAAACCTTAGAAGATAAAATTTTGCTATCAGGGCCTTTATGTGTAAAAGGTTAGATGCGGAATATGTTTTCAGCCAGATCAGATATTTAAGTTGTTAGGTTCTTTGGGACGTTGCTTTGTTAAACAACTCTTTGGGGGAAAAGCTACTATTGCACAGCTTTAATTCCCATTTACAGGATTGGGGAATTTGTTTCTTGGTATATTTTAAAACAGTATTAGCAAGTGTATATTTTCGTATTCAGAGCAATTTATTTGACAACAATTTTTAAACGCAATGGGCAGTAAATAAAATAATATTTTCAGTTTTGTTAAAAAATATGTTTACCCAATTTTTTTAAATTTTAATTTTTCATGATATACATCAATAAAAAACAAATTTTAAAAATTTTACAGAAACTACACCATCTGCATTTAAACATTTACCTTTGTACATGCAAAAAAATACAAAAATAGGCATTTGCTAATCTTTGATTAGGAAAATAGTGAGAGGAAAATGCCACGTAGCTTAACATGGGAACTGAGGCTATACGGTTCCACGATGCACCACTTTCAGCTTTAAGGGGACAGTGGACCTTCATACCTATTTTTTTTGTTTTGAATGGATTTGCTTAAAATTTGAATATGTGATAAGTACCATAGATATGTAAATGTAGTTAAAATTTAAAGATGAAATATTAATAATTTCTGAATTGTGAATTATTAATTATATCAAAAATTGGCCTAATTAAAAATGTTCCATGCACATTTCTATTGCATATAATATGGTAATTTTTATTTACAGGACACCTTATAGAACTAACAATGAAACTTATTGCTTATTTTATGCATTCATTAAAAACAAAAAGAGAAAAAATAGTAATAGTGAAAACACCCTTTTTATTACGCAAAATACCTTTAAATCATCATTTCAAGTACATAATTTAGAAATTCTGAGCTACGAAGCATAATTTTTTTCAATAAGATTTATTTGATATATAGTTAAGTATATAAAGCTTCAATTTCAAAGCAATACGATAATTAGAAATCCGCATGGAGCAGTTTTAATATTCGAGTGACATGAAATTTTTTATTTTGATAAAAACACATTTAAAGTTATTGCTATTAGTAACCACATAATATCAAATTAAATACAAATGCCTATAACTAGGAAAGTAATCACAGAAATTAAAAATTCTTTTTGCAACACATTTCTACTCGTCCGTCGTTTCACAATTGAATGAAATAAAAAAATCGAATTTTTGGACAAATTTCACAATTTGGAATGTCCACTGTTCTCTTAATGGTATTCAAATACAATAGAGTAATTTTGGAGAAGGCATGAGTTCGGGTTTCCTAATTTAAATCATGAAGTTATCTACGTAAAATTTTCTTACATATATATTTAATTTTTTGACGCTTGTGTCGTAAAATAAATCCAGATATTTATTAAAAAAATGTATTTAACATCTATATTTAAGTTGCTATGTCGAATCTTTGGGCAGTCCGTGAGAGAAAACTACTGCATCAATTTACTTCATTTTGGTCTTAAACGAATTATTTTTATCTATAGAAGTTTCAAATTTGGTTTATGAAACTGCAATTTCCATTCATTAGCAAAGATTTACAGTTAAAAAATATGCTTTCTGAGCATGCTTAGTGACATCTTTAAATCTAGCTTTAGATACTGACTATACACGAAACCGCATAAACACGTTAATTTGTTTATTCCGAGGAATCTGTCTATCTCTCTCTTTCCCATTTTTATTTTTAATTATGTATTATGTGGAATTAAACAGGTAATATAATAGTTGATCGCATAGTGGCACTTTTAACATTGTTAATTGGAGAAAACGCATTCTGACACATGTCTGAGAGAATTAAAAAAGCAAACTCAATTTTAATACATAATATTAGCATTGAATTTCTCTTCTTATTATTTAAAATTAATTTTATCGTTAGTTACAATTTGCACAGAAACAACATAATAATTAACTACATACATTAAGAACACATTGAAAACATAATAAAACCTAGTTGCATATATTAATTATTCTGTGCTCTCGCCTGATAAAATATATTACAATTTATTTTTACTTACCACCACGCTCATTGTAGACTGATGATTATCTATCATTGTTATACTAAACTTTGTCCACAAGCAGACCAGTAATCTCGAGATACCTCAGCATACAAAAAAGGCAAAAGGGTCGAAGAGCGTACAACCTCCATCTGTATCACAGTCGCAGCATCTTCTTCAACTCACTCAAAAAACCGTTAAAACTTCCCAGCACCGAAAATTGCAGATGTCAGAAAATGTTCTAGAACAATCAACACATTTCAGATATATGATTGGTTAAAAGATGGTTGCTGGATCGTTGCTATGGAGGAACTATATCCCCCTAATGACCGAGAGGGTGGCAAGTAATTCTTCCTTCTTGAGCAAATGACCTTGTGAACTATCCGTACTGTTATAGGTCCCACTTAATTACATACGGGAGGCAAATTCCCTTCTTCCAGGAAAACCGGTACGAAAAACCACAGGAATGATTTTCAGCACATAAACAATTTAATATTTACAAAATAAAATAAATATACTTATAAATATGCATGGAACCGAATTAATGTTGTTTCGAAATTTAGAAATAAGAAAATAGTGTTTTTTCTTTAGAGTTAAAACAGTATAATAATCAAAATAATTAAAAAAGTCAAGTTCCGTGTCACATTATGTTTGTGAGAAATAGAATTAAACATGATGGAAATTGTTTACTTCGCTCTGTTAAGTAACCCTATTTCTCTATATTTTGTTCAATAGTAATTTTTACAGTGCACTTCTCTATTCTTAATATTATGATTTTCAACATCTGGCAGTGATGTGTTGAGTATAATTTGTGTATAATTTGTGTATAAGTAGATTTATTTACTATTCAGTCGTCATGTTTTCGCGGGTACCAATTAGTAAATTCTTTAATTCATAAAACATTTGTAAACCTCAAAAACTTTTTCTATCCACAGTTTGAAAGTAATACTTTAAAATATTCAGAATTTTTTCTCCCTTTTATTACAGTTGCATATTTACGTATATGGAGAATTAATTGCAAAATATAAAAGCAACGTGTGGATTTTTCATAAATACAATAATTTTTTAGAAGCGTAATATCGAAAACTATAACATAGACTAACACTGTTATAGTGTACACGTGAGTCTACAAACAAGAAGTTACCGAATTCAGTCCACTTCAAACCCATTGTTTATTAAATAAAATGAAAAAAAAATAACTAAAGCACGGCAGTGCTTTAATTTAATTTTTAGACTGAACTATTTTATTTTTTAGACTCTGTTAGACTGAACATCTTTTTATTTTTTTAGTAACTATCTCATTCTATGACTTTGATATATTCAATCAAGTGTTAAGGCTGCTGTGTACTTACCCTATTGTATTCGCTCTCTTCAATGTTAACCCACGGAGAAAATTTTTCCAAGGATTCCCGACATAGGATTAAAGATATCTTTTAATTGTACTCCGTAAAAGAGAAAAAAAAATTTACACCTTGGGGCATTTTTTGTTTTAAAACAAAATGCAAATAATATTTTTAAATTAAAATTTTTCGTGGAAAAAAACCTGGTATAGTGTGTTTTAAACGCTCCTAAATTCCTTTGGTGGACGGAATATATAAAATTATTCCTGTTGCAAATTGCTGAAAATTTCAGGCTATCTGAAAATACCTTTTTTATTGGATTATCAGCATTTATGTAACTGTAAATCGTAGACAAATTTTCGTCATGTGTTAACTCTGAGGTGAGCGAATTCAATAGGATTATTACAATGCAACCTTAACTTGCTTTGATAGAATTAAAGGTTTGATATATGCATAGAATGCAATTGGCCATATTTGTATTCTCCAGCCCACTTAGCTCAACCAAACTAGAAGGTTAGGGGTAGGGACCTCGGATAGATAAAACAAATTTCTTATTTGTAAAATGTGAAAAAGAGTGAATGCTTTTGCTGTAATTATAGATATTACGATTCGATGCTTTTTATTTTGATCGATTAAGGGCAAAACAAACTTGCATTTTACACGAGTTAATGCAAGGAATTAAATACTTAAGAAATTTTAGGGTGAACTTCGAGAATTAAAACAGTGATTAAATTATTTATAATTTATTTCATTTTGGCAAAATTCATAAAAAAAAATATCAACGTAATTTTAAAACTATTTCTATTCCTTTAAGAAAAGGAGAATTTCTTCTCTATTCACTATTTGTAAATTCCTCAACAATTTTAAATCGTTAACTCCTAATTTTACTACAGGCTCAGAGGAATTAATATAAATATGTACGAAACAGGAAATTATAAATGCGTTTACTGTCAAGTTCAGTAATAAGCTATCACAAACCCCGCTAGAACATTTGCATGTAACAATCTGGATTCATTTCCAACAACAGTTTTCCAAGATTAAAGAGTGATACGCGAATAGCTTCTACCGCAAATAAGCATGTAATTGTTTTGATTCATTGTCCTCTGTCTATAATTACTCATGTTTATTAAATAAAACGTTGCTTGTAACTAAAATATCAATAATAATTTATTTCATAAGATTACACACTCGGTGAATTGTAAATAAAAGTATCCAAAACTTTAAAAGAAGAGTTTGAAACTACAAATTGATGTAGTTATTGTGAATATTACTTCATTTGGAGTTATTTATAATTATTAGGCTTTTAACATTCATGTAATAACATATACAGGAATCAGTATATTACTCAATCATCAACAAAATTTTAATTTAATAATTACAAGATAAAAAGAACTTTTTATATACCATGTTTTTAAATTATACCATGTTTTTAAAATATAAATCTATTGAATCATATAAACTTGATAATTCTATGTATTAATAAATACTTTTTAAAAATGTTTTTGATGAATTATCCCATCAACTTGAAAGAAAATGAAGTTAATAGGAAGTTAATTTGCGTTTAACTTTTCGTTCCCATCCCGTCTGATAGATGGCTGCATCAGTCTAGAAAACAAAATTAACTGAAAATGAATTCAAATCTGCTTAAAAATGGCTAAAAGTATTAAAATAATGCATTGTCATCTTGTTCTGAGCTATTCTAAAAGTTTCAAATGCCTAGCTAGTCGGGAAGTTATTTAAAACTCGATTGCAAGATTTGTACCGGACAAACACACACACACACAAACAAACAAACAGCCAAACAAAAAGCGAGTTAATAAAAACATGGTAATAAAAACGTTGTATTGCTTTACGATATAAATAGACTGAATTCATATCTTAAAACAATGCTTCAATTTCATCACAGATGTATTAATCATAAATGTCATGAAATAGAAGCTCTAATTTCAGAAACGTACACTATAAAATATCCATCCTTGTTTCGTACAGATATAGGACAAAATCCCCTGTATGTAAATAAATTTTACTGTATATTAAACAACTTAAAAGAGCTTATAGTATTTATTAAGGCAACATTATTTAATCAGAATCGGCCAGAGGTAGCCCGAGGTACTGCGTTGGACTCCGGATGAAGGATGTTCAGTTGGAAATCTGTAAAATGCCCCTGAAAACCTCCTTGTGTGTGCCGGATATGGAAACATTAAGCTCGTAAACCGTAAAGACCAGGAAGGTACGCGCCCCCCCCCCCCCATATGTCACCCTTGGGAGTAGTAGATCGAAACTGAGGTGTCGCCACCGGGACAATGTTGACTTACCTGTAGGGTGCTCGGATAAAAAAGGTTTCAACAATATGTGCAAGATTCAGAGTTAATGTCTCAGGACAAGTGTGTCCGGATTAGTAGAAAAAATATATCAGAATCAAACATAGCTTTCAACAAAATAACTTGCAAAACGAAATAAATCTAAAAAGATGTAGTAAAACTAACACTCACCTCAAAAGAATTTTTCTTTTTAAAATGGCCCCCGAAATTCCCTCAGAATTTGGTCAACGAGATCGCATTGTTGTTGCTGTTGATTCTAATGCCCCCCCCCCCGGCTGGAAGTTCCAGACCAGGTCCAAATAGGCTTCAGGCTGAAGTCTGCGGCTCCGGTTTATATAGCACCACAAGAGTTGGAGTCCGTCTTAGCTAGTTGGCACCTCAATTTTGACAGAGCAAACCCAGGGGCGACATCTGGGGGATCGTACTCTTTCCCACCCTCTCGGACCTCATAGAGGGACTTTTCTTTAGACAGATTTAACGTGCCCATACCTGGCCTAGACACGAAAGTAATCAATGGCGTGTTTCGAGATTCGATCCGAGAATTCTCTGCACCGAGAGCCAGCGTTCTCCCACAACGCTACCTCGAGCGCCAAAAAAAGGTAATAACCGACAATCAGTCCCGGATCACCCATTACATTAAAGTCTTATTTGGAGTAGTCGCGGATTTCCCTACAGTTTCCAAGGAAATACAACGTTACGCCCGTTAATATTTAACGTCTTACATTGAGGGCAGTAATCGAACTAATTTGTATGGTAGCCGTTAGGGTGACTGCATACATTCGGAGCCGATTTTTTTTAAACTAGATTTTTTAAGGATATTTTGGTCTTTTATGGTAATATAATGTCTTATGGTAATATAAGGTCTTTTATGATAATATAGCATTTAAAAATTAAAAATTTAAAAAAAAAACTTGTTTGTAAATACCATACTTATTTAGATATTGGTCAATTTGAAGTAATTTTTTTATAAAATTTAGCTAAAACGCCTATCATTTTGCACAAAATTCTAATGCTACTATTTTAACTTCCTTCTTACACATGATACATATAACAGTTATCTTCAAAATAATCTATAATCTAAGAGAAATTTTAAAATGCAAAAATAATACAGAAAATTTTATGTTTCAATATGAAAATTTTCCCCAATTCGTCATTCATTTCCTTATAAAAACAGCCCCAAACAAAAAAACTATTTATTATACATCAAATACAGAGGCTGTTACCACATTTTTTAGACGATGTATATTGTATTCGCAAAACTAAATTACATAAAATTCTTGTGTTTTAAATGTTCTATTTGACATCCCTCAATCTGAACTATCTTTCGACACCGCAATTTCCAGGATAATAATGCCTTTTGAAGTGTCAGAAGAGGTATTCTATCCCATTCCTCCTGAACAGCTTTCCAGAGTCCTGTAAAGGTTTTGGGACGACGTTTGGATAATGCAGATTTTAAAAGTCCGAAAGCACAAAAATCCATAGGTGATACATCGGGAGATTTAGTAGGGATATCAGTGAAGGGTATGGCCTTGAAACCAGTTTTTTGTTCCATTTCTTTTAGTAAATTTACAGTGGATTTTGATGTGTGACTGCTAGCTTTGTCCTGATGGAGTCTCACAGATTGATGGCACTGTGGGTAAAGCGATGGTATTCCATTCAGTTAAAATTGGCGATAAAATATGTTCCTGATAGTATTTGGAGTTAATCTTGACATTTTTTTCCACTCTCTTTATTTTTAACTTGCCATTATAAGAAAAACCAGCAACAATCATGAATCCCTTAGAAAAACTTTCCTTCGATTCTTTGAACCATGTACTTAAATTTTTTTCTCCCCTTTTATGATAATAAATGGCTCTTTCTGTGTTTCAATCATTTAAATACACCCATGATTCATCTATTGTGACAATTGTTTTCCATTTTTCTTTGGATAAGTGTTTCTCATATAGAATTCTGCAGCGTGTACTGCGTTCAGCGATATGATTTGGAAGAAGACGATGCACATTGCGTTTTTTCGCTTTCTTAACCCATTTAAGACTGGCGTTGCGAAAACGCAACATTAATTTCTGTATTTTTTAAAGGCATGTTCAAAATTTTGTACGTCTGAAGTAACATTTTTATTTTATTCTCTATACTTCAATTGATCATAATAATTTTTTTGTTTCCTCATTTCCCCGCTTTTAGCACTTGCAAAAAATTGTTTTTTTCTGGTGTTTTGAAAGGGAAAAAATGACTATTTTCAAATAATAACCTTAGATAGCAGCACATGTTAAGTTTCCGATTTGATGCTTGTTCCGCGTTTACTAGAGACTAAAGAACAAAATTGCTTCAACAGATAAATTATAACTTTTGTTTTTATGTTTCTAAATTCATATTTTTAAAAATGTTGCGAAAACGCAACATCAGTCCAAAGTGTATTACTTATTTCCAATGTGTTTTATTAGTGCTGCCTAGTTTTTCATGCAGTAAATTGATATTGTTTGCATTTCGGATAAGTTTGTCTGTAGAAAAAAGCAATTTTTGACATTAGAAGAGACATTGGGGTATTTTCATGGGCTAGATGATGATATTTCATAATCGTCCTCAACAGAAGCTAATGAGGAACCATAATTCGTCATTATCCCTCCAGATCCGGATGATTTGACGGATGAAGAAGCTATTGATGATGATATTTTATGTGAAAATATCGAATCACCTAAAGACATTGCAGGTGAAATCGACATTTTTTTCCCTAATAAATGTAAAAGTAAGCAATATAGTAAGAAAAAGGAGCATATTGTATGGGAAAAAAGGAGACTCTACATGGATGTAATGAATTCTAAAATAAGTTTATTAGAGTTTCAGAGATGTATATCTTTGAGAGAGCCATATCTTTGATAAAAAGGCTTGAAGAAATGCAGATGAATTCTGTTTTACCTGAAACTTCACATATTGGAAGACCATCTTCAATTCAAAATCTAATTCTCACTAAAATTCGGAATAACCATATGGGCCATATTATTACTAAAAATAGTGAAAATAAACAAAAAAATGTAAACACTGCAAAAGTCTAACAATTTCTGTATGAAATAAGTGTAATGTACCTCTTCATGCTACATGTTTCAAAGATTTTTAAAAAATTTTTTTAAAAATTTTAAAAAATTTATAATTTTAAATTTTTATATTTTTAAAATTTTTATACCGCTTTGGACTGATGTTGCGAAAACGCAACATTTTGTAACTCTCGTAAAAATAAATTTAATTTTATGGAAACAACGTATTTGTGTAATTAATGTTCTAAGAAGTGTTAAAAAACTGTTTGGTGCATTTCCAATAAAGGAAACATGGAGCGGTCCTAAATGGGTTAAGATTTAAATCAACGTTTATCATTTTGCTTACAGTGGACACCGAGCATTTTAATGATTTTGCAACTGTCCTTTGACTAGGGGGATTTTCTTTTAACATTAAACAACGTACCTTTGCAATAGTCGAAGATGTCCGTTTTTTCATTGGATACTTGTTTGGAATTTTTGTCGCACTTGAGGCTCAAATTTGACGTTTTTTTCCTTTCTTGTTGACGATATTACCTATCGACGCTTTAGATATCAAAAAACCATCACTCTCACATCGTTTTTGGATAACGGAGTATGCATATTTCTCTTCGGAAAGAGCATAAATGTAGCCTTCGAACCACTGCTTTGTTAAAAACGCCATTTTGAATAAAAACAAAATTTCAAGCCGCAGATGATAATTTTCACTTTTAAAAACAGTACAATTGCAATTATTTCTTTTGCAGCAAACGCTTTTTTATTACCGCTTACCAAAATCGTCTAAACAGTGTGCGAACAGCTTCTGTATTGCAGGTCATTTCATTAACAATAGAATCTAAAACATTTCCTGAAAATTTTATCAAATTATATGCATTATGATGTGAAATATCATGATAACGGTAGAGATATGTGCTAAAAAATATAGTTCTGAGAAAAATGCATTTAAAGTTGTTTGTCACTTCAATTTTGTATTAGACGATGTTTTTTTAAATAGCTATAACTCTGCTTCTAATTGATGTAGAATGAAAATCAAAACGGTTTTGAAAAGATAAAAGATTGAATTACACGATTCTTGCAAATAATAAAATTGACCAAAATAGTCAAAAAATGGCATTTTCAAAGTAGGCAGTCACCTTAATACAGTCGAACTGTCTTTAATGCAAAATAAGAACGTAGGAGTGTTTAATACACAACTGCATGTATTAGAGACCAAATAACACCTTCTGAGAAAGATATTTTCAAAAACGAAATAAAACTATAAAGTTCAGTAATTGCGCGAGAGATCAGAAATCTCATTTAACTAGTACATTCTCAAAGATAAATCTCTAATTTTGATACACTTTTTTGTTGTGGCTGAAATACCTTCATTCAATAATTTCAGTCTTTTTTCTTATGCATTTCGCATACACTCCCCTTTACTTAGACATTAAGATCTATTATTTACCCGAATGAAATAGAAGTGAGCATTTTAGAACGGATTAACCTTTTCCTTACGGTGCGGGATATCATGTATCCCAAGAAAGCATCCCCAAGAATGAATATATATATATATATATATATATATATATATATATATATATATATATATATATATATATATATAACACCCCCTTAATGGCCGATCTTATAAAGGGGGTGTAAAGTTTCCCTTTCTAAAGCGGAAATCGGAAAAATGGACCCCGTAAGCTAAAAGTTAAGATGTCACAGGGAAGAAAAGGATAAAATATTAAATATATACCATCTAAACATGGGCGATAGCTAAATATATTTTTAATTACTGATTTATAATTTTTATTCGAAATTTTAATATATCCTTGAATATAAACAGTGCCTAACGATAAACAGCATTATTTGTTTTTGGAAAATATGATCGATTCTAATTTTTAAAAAATCTGTAAGTAACTATTCTTATTTTTTTTCATAAAGCTTCTCAACTAGCTGCAAAATTTTTAGATAGAATTCAAATTCAGTGTTAACTGAGTGAGTGAGTTTTGGCATTTGCCTAACATATATATAAGGTGGTGAAAGGCAAAGTGGTGTAAGTCACATTTTCAACTTTTTTTATTTGAGGGCGAAAATGTAATATCCATGTTCAATTGATAGTGGAATTGCAAATAATTATTATTTGCAATATTATGATGATTATTATGAATTATAATTTGTTCAATTTATAGAGGAATTTTTTGCAGTTTTTGCAGTAAACCGCTTTGGACTTACACAAGTTGACTTACTGACTTACACCAATTTGCCTTTCACCTCCTCATATAAGGAAATGAATTACCCGACTCTCACTGGAGTTCATTCCTCGTAGGAACTCGTAATGTAATTCGAAATGCCCCTAATGTTCATCGTAACAAGATTTAAACCACCTGCATCAGACAGTGTTAGGCAGAATGGACTCCCACATTTCAAAGTCTCATAAAAAACGAAAAAATTTACAACTTTTTACAACGAAAAAATTTACAAAAAAAAGCTTCATAGTTTCGAAAAGTACCTAGAATTAATTTTTTCCACTAGGTTTTGAAAATAACATTGCCCGTGATTTGCGATGCACTACCGAAGCTGTTCTCTAAAGTTTCACATCTGTCTTACTCTGTTGGTCATCTGTAGGGGAAGTGGGTGGCAACTTTCTCACAAAGAGCGGACTTGCTGACTCGTTGCACATTTTCAGATGATCTAATGTTCCCAGGATGACCACTTGATTTCCGTATTAATGAAAACCCACTTTCTCTCCCGTTTGTAACCCATCACAGGATTGCTTTTCGATCAGAAACAGCTTCAGTTGTATAGAGCCCTAAGCTCGTCCTATACGCCCTCTGTGTCGCGGTTACGGAATCGTGTTTTTTTTTAAAGAAAGACTAGATTAAGAAACAGTGATGTTCACCGGACCAACTCATCGTGTCTACTGACAATTAGAAAATCCTCCCGAACTGCTGCTACCTTCGCGCCACATTTCATCCACCATTCTCTAACATTTGAACTTCATAAATGTCGGAGTTCATTCTGCGTAATGTAATTCGCACCCTGCATTTTAATTTATTATTTATTCTTCTTTCCTTTTATAGGTGCTGAATGATGGCCGAATCTCTCAAGTGCTTGTATTCGGAGTTTTTGGTTTTGGATCCTACTGCTGTCATCAATGTTTGAAGTCTTTCAGAACTGACTCTAAACTGTAGGTCCTGGACTAATCAGTCCTTGAAAAGCAAAGTCGACAGTAGTACTCTTCACCAGCTATTTCTAGCTAAATTTATCATTAAAAATCCCCATTCAGAAAATCACAATAAAATATTCATAAGCATATATGTGTTTTAAAATTAATGCAATTTCTTTAAAAAAGAGTGGGACGTAATGTATCAATTTGGCTTTAAAATTCGCCTGTAGTTAATTTCAGAAATCTTAATTAAATGCCTCTTAATATCTTATAATCTTAAGTTACATTATTTCATTAATATTAATGCTTTTCATTCCTACTTTATTTCATTTACTCATATAAGATTTTATTACATTTAATTATGATAAATAAACAACTATATATCTTTTAATATATTTTGCTCCTTAACTTAATTATGATTAAATTTTGAATAATTTTAATAGATTAAATGATTATCTTATTATCTTATTTTTTATATTTTTATATGTAATTATCTATTGTTAGCTTTTTAATAAAGAATTTTGACTATCATCTGTATTATAACTACTCGATTATCCAGATTAATAGGTGAAGATAATAGGAAAATACCGAAAAATTTGACTTTTAAAAAATACGTTTTTAACTATTAATTAATAAAATAATTTCTTACATATGAGAGCATAGTAAATTATTGACATTATATTATGTGAAATTAGAACATGTAATAAAATAGATGATCGTATAGTGGCACTTTTTTTTTTAAAATTGTCAATTTGAGAAAAACACACTCTGACACATGTCTGAGATAACTAAAAAAAAAAAATTGTGCGGTCGGGGGATCCCCGTCAGGAACGAAGTTCCTCACTTTTTTTTTTCAACTCTAAACGTGATTTAATATGTAGATTCTATTGAACATATCAGTGTAATTTTGTCGCGCCAAAAAGCGCAGCCCTCTTTTATTCAACCAACTCTCTCTCTCTCTCTCTATTTTATTAAAATCAAAAATTTTAATATATAAATTATTTTTTTATTGAAATAAAAAATTTTAATATATAAATTAATTATTTTTATTTAGATGTTACCTAGCAAAATTTTAATCCGATTAATTTTATTATTTAATCTCCAACAAAAAAATAAATTATTGACACAATATAAATCCCTCGTGAATAAAAAGAATAACAAACAATAAATTTTAACAGAAAGACGCGATTCCATAGGGACGGTATAAAATCTTTCAAGTAAAGCATTTACAACTGGTCGAAATTTATATAAACGATCATGCTGAGGGTCATCATGTGGTGGTTGTTTACTGTTGTCATTAAAATGTAGAAATTCTCTTATCTTTTCAAAGCGTTTTAATGACATACATTCTTGTATTACATCATTGCCTATGGCAGGTGACCAATATGCCCTAGTGTTTGGTACATGTACAATAGACATCATTATACAAATTTCAATGTATTTTTTAATTTCTAAATTCGTTACATTGACAAACTTTTCTGGGTTTTTTTGCACACTTAATAAATTTGTTTCTTGACCTATATGCTGAATCAAATCTACTGTAAATTGATAACTAAAAACATTTAGAGGTGTGTTTAAATTCATAATTTCAGGAGCGAGATTCTCGTCACCTCGGAATAAAATTTGATCATTATTTTGAAGTAAATTAGTTTTCTTCCAGTTGATTGCAGGCTTTGTTCTCCCTGTATTATTTCTATTCGTTTTTGGCATGTTCGCACCATTAGGCAGATCAAGAACATCGCTATTATCAAGTAATGATACCTCATCTTCCGAATCACTACTACCATAAAAAATTTCATCACAAACTTTGTTTGATTTATAATTAGGATCACCTGTCCTGCCATTGCTTTCTGAATCAGATCCATCTTCACTATGATCACTCCACAATCTGTTCATAAGTTCCTCAATTTCTTTCTGTGTTAAAAACTTTCTTCCCGCCATTTCCTTAAAAAAATGGCGTAAGCACACCATGTATCATTTTTGATACATACAATTGAAATCATACTTGAAATTTTTATAAAAGATTAAAGACGTATTTTATTAATAATTATAAAGCTACGTACCTCTAAAATATATTTATAAAACTTTCAAAGATGTAAACTGACTTTAAAATACTGAAAATATAGCAAATACTAAAGCAGGTCTGGTATGAATTGATCGGCTATCTTTTACCGAGATCGCAGTTGTATTCCTGCTGCCATCTATACTACGAAAATGTAACTAACAGTGATTAAAAGCTTTGCTATGATGTTTCAAAATTAATACAAGGTACACAAGTGGATAAAAAATATTGCTTTTGAATATAAAGGGGAAAAATAATTTATGTATCAAATTTGATACAGTGTGCAGTGAAGGGTTTTAAAATTGCCGGTAGCGCTTGTGTGGGGATTTGAACCGGGGACCTCTGCAGTACTGCGGATCTTTGGACTGCAGTCCGATGTACGATGCGATAACCATTCAGCCACAGAGTCCTTAAGAAAATGCTCTTATGAAGGGGACACGCTTTTTCGTTACGTGACGATTCCTGCCAGTTCACTCTACTGTAAGCCGCGTAAAAGAACTTCGTTCCAACAAACTCAAATCTAATAGGTAATGTTAACATTTAATTTCTCTTCTTATTATTCATTCTCAGACATAAGCAAGGGTTTCAACATAAGCTCTAAATTGTACTGAGAATTTATAAAAAATTCCCTATATTTTAAATTGTTATGACATTTTCATTAAAATTATGTTTTTTCATGATTCTATATCACTTTTGGACTAAAAATATGTGTATTTAATGAGTACTGTACATTTTGAAAAAAAAGTACTCCGAACGCAGGTAGGTAACTTAAATGAATCTTTCAGTGTCAGTTCTTTCATTGAATCCGAAATTTCTGCAAACATATAGAAACAGTAATTTTAAAATTATTTTATTCAAAATACTAAACTCAGATTTCTCTTTGCTATAATCTGTTAGTAAGTGGTGACGAAAGAGCTGTATGCAAAACAAGTGGTTTGGTGTTTCTCATGGTACACTTTGATCAGTCGGTTGAAATTAAGATTTGACATTTAGGAGGAAGAAATTTGACTGCCAACAATTCGAAAATTTGGTTAAAGCATTCTACTGACGGTTGTTAAGGTACTTTATTCATCAGTAGTCTTTACGAATTTAAGTTCGATATTCCTTCACCTCTAAATAAAGATTTTTATCTAACTATTTCTTAAAAAGGTCACCATTTATCCATGCCTTTCTCTGATGGTCATAGGTGACTAAGAAGCTTTTGATATTTTTAAAGCATCTGTAACTCTTGAACTTTCCAATGAGAAACAACGGAAATCTATGTCTTCTAGATTGCATAAACCCAAACCATTATACTAAGGCTTTCCACCCTGTTGTGTGTCTTGAAGCAGATTTGTCACGCCTGAATACCAACGATGTGTTTGGAAGACCTTTCCAATTGAAGGAGACAGTGGACCTTCAAACCTTACTTTTTTGTGTGTTTTGAATGGATTTGCTTGAAATGTGAATATGTGATTAGTACCATAGATATGTAAAAGTGGTTCAAATTTAATGATGAAATATTAATAATTAGGAATTAGGAATTATTAATTATATCAAAAAATGGCCTAATTAAAAATATTCCATGCGCATTGCTTTGGCATATAATATGGTAATTTTTATTTACAGGATACCTTATAGAACTAGCAATGAAACTTATTGCTTGTTTTAAGCATTTATTAAAAATATAAAGAGAAAAAAATAATAATAATGTAAACACCCTTTTTATTACGCAAAATAGCTATAAATCATCTTTTCAAGTACAAAATTTAGAAATTCTGAGGTACGAAGCATAATTATATTCAATAAGATATATTTGATATACAGTTAAGTATGTAAAACTTAAATTTCAAAGCAATACAATCATTAGAAATGCACCTGGAGCAGTTTGAATATTCGTATGACCATACGAATATTCAAACCGGTTGAGTATTAGTAACCATATAATATCTAAATTAAATACAAATGCCTATGACAAGAAAAGTAATCACAGAAATTAAAAATTCTTTTTACAACACATTCGTACTCGTCCTTGGTTTCACAATTCTATAAAATAAAAAATTGAATTTTTGAACAAATTTCACAATTTTGAAAGTCCACTGTCGCCTTAACTTAATATGGCCAGAACCGTAAATTCAATCTTTATCTAATCCTTGTTCGTGTATATTTTTTAATATGTCCTTGAATGAGTATGCTGATGCAACATCAGCAGAGAGTTTCTAATTCGTGAACTCCTATTTCCCTAATTCCTTGTCACGCTCTAAACTTTCCATCGCAACTAAAACTCTCCTTAAACGTTGGATCACCGTTAAAATTTTATTTAAAACAATCGCTTGTTCACACAATAAAATACAGAAAATCGGTTTTTCGGATGAACTTAAAAAAAAAACAGGCAACAGCTTCTTCGATATCATCATTTCGTGTTTTTTTTTTTCATTATATTTCCTGGTAAAATACCATTTTTGTTCTCTATTCTTTTAGAGAGTTTTATAATGTTCTCACGATTCTTTTTTATGTCTAAAATTGTGGACGTGCTAACATATTTCTCTGCCGAGAAACATCCTGATTCTCCCTCTTTGAGAATCATCAGTTATATCTGATATGTATTTCAGTGATAACACAATCCTTTTTTTTTCACTGACATGTCAGGATGAGATGAAAAAAATATCACTAAAATAGCATCTAGTAAAACGGCCGAACACTCACCCTAGAACTCGCGAATAATCGTAAAATTCTGGAAACAATGCGTCACCGGACTTATTTAACTCCCTCTACGCATCTTCCTGATCTTTCATGATAAACAAATACACGCATGTACACGTTTGACGTGAACTTTGTAAAAATAAAAAATAATTGGTATCAAATATTTTATTTTTACGTTGTGATCCAGATAATTAGCAAATTCCAAAAATAGGATTCTGGATAGTGGAGTTGCTATAGTACTTTCTTGGTCCAATTTATTTTTTCCTGCCTTTTATAAAATCTATTATATTTCACTGTTTTTTTATTATTAATTAGTTTCAGTTATGCGCTAAAGATATTCGCTTTTATCCTATTACTAGTTGTTTGTTCGGCATTTCCCGTGTATTCGGGACATCTCGGTTTATCTCGGTCAATTTGGAAATTTTATTTTCCCCCCCTTCTCACCTCACCCCCCCTAAACCGATACTTCTCCCCTCCCATATCGATGCGGCTGAACTTTGGAATTAAACGACATCGAGAGTGTCACCATTCATCTCAACGTCCCCGAAAACAATGGATTCGATTCTAATCTCGGTATTTTAAAATGTCACCCCTTCCCACCCCCACCTCTAGGGTGCACTAAACTTGGGCTTAAATGGTGTCGGGATTAGCACTAATCAGCTCAGTGACCCCGAAAACTATGGGTCCGACACTGCTCTCGGTCATTTTGGACATTTTATTTTCCCCCTTGTCATCCCCTCCATGCCAATGAGGGCTGAACGTGCACTTAAACGGCATCGGGAGTGTCACTATTCATCTTAGCGACCCCGAAAACTCTGGATCCGACACTATTCTCAGTATTTAAAATGTCACCCCTTCCCACCCTTAAATGTATCGGGATTGTCACTAATCAGCTCAGTGACCCCGAAACCTATGGATCCGACACTAATCTCGGTATTTAAAATGTCACCCCTTCCCACCCCCACCTCTGGGGTGCACTAAACGTGGCCTTAAATGGTGTCGGGATTGTCACCAATCAGCTCAGTGACCTCAAAACTTATGGATTCGACACTTTTCTCGGTCATTTTGGACATTTCATTTTCCCCCTTTGTCATCCCTTCCATGCCAATGGGGACTAAACGTGCACTTAAACGGCATTGGGAGTGTCACCATTCATCTAAGCGACCCCGAAAACTATGGATTTGACACTAATCTCGGTATTTAAAATGTCACCCCTTCCCATCCTTAAATGTATCGGGATTGTCACTAATCAGCTCAGTGACCCCGAAAACTATGGATTTGACACTTATCTCGGTATTTAAAATGTCACCCCTTCCCACCCCACCTCTGGAGTGTACTAAACTTGGGCTTAAATGCATCGGGATTGTCACCAATCAGCTCAGTGACCTCGAAAACTATGTATTCGACACTTTTCTCGGTCATTTTGGACATTTTATTTTTCCTCTTTGTCATCCCCTCCGTGCCAATGGGGACTGAACGTGCACTTAAACGGCATTGGGAGTGTCACCATTCATCTAAGCGACCCCGAAAACTATGGATTTGACACTAATCTCGGTATTTAAAATGTCACCCCTTCCCACCCTTAATCGGGATTGTCACTAATCAGCTCAGTGACCCCGAAAACTATGGATTTGACACTAATCTCGGTATTTAAAATGTCACCCCTTCCCACTCACCTCTGGAGTGTACTAAACTTGGGCTTAAATGCATCGGGATTGTCACCAATTAGCTCAGTGACCTCGAAAACTGTGGATTCGACACTTTTCTCGGTCATTTTGGACATTTTAGTTTTCCTCTTTGTCATCCCCTCCGTGCCAATGGGGACTGAACGTGAACTTAAACGGCATTGGGAGTGTCACCATTGATCTAAGCGACCCCGAAAACTATGGATCCTTTCTATTATCGGTATTTAAAATGTCACCCCTTCCCACCCTCACGTCTGGAGTGCACTAAACATGGGCTTAAATATCATCGGGGTTGTCACCAATCAGCTCAGTGACCCCGAAAACTATGGATTCGACTCTATTCTCGGTATTTTAAAATGTCACCCCTTCCCACCACCCCAACTCTAGAGGGGCACTAAACTTGGCCTTAAATGGCGTCGGGATTGTCACCAATTAGCTCAGTGACCTCGAAAACTATGGATTCGACACTTTTCTCGGTCATTTTGGTCATTTTATTTTTCCCCTTTGCCATCCCCTCCATGGCAATGGGGATTGAACGTGCACTTAAACGACATTGGGAGTGTCACCATTCATCTAAGCGACCCCGAGAACTATGGATTTGACACTAATATCAGTCGTTTTCCCATATTTTTACATGTCAACCCCCTTCCCAAACGTCCGCATTCCTGAGGGTGTTATGGAAATCTTATCCTCACATTTTTTTTTCCAGTTGTATGTCATGTGTGTACCAAGTTTTGTTGAAATTGCTCCAGGCATTCCAGAGTGTTGCCGGAACTTACTTACACCCATACGTATATACTTTATTTATATATAACAAAATTTCCATCTTTTAGCGAAAAGAGGACAGTGATAAAATTTTAAATGGAGCAGCCATTTTTTAAACTTTATTCCGTAACTTGATACCCCTTGTTTATTTTATCATTACTTGTTTTATTATATTTTACACGTGCCATGCGTATGCTATTCTGGCTAGTATTCCTCGCCATTTATTAAAATTTTCTTAATCTATATATATATATATATGAGTCACTGACATACAACTCACAGACCAAACCGCTGGACCTAAAGGGCTGAAATTTTGCATGGCGATTCCTCTTATGGTGTAGAGGTGCACTAAGAAAGATTTTTGAAAAAATATATTCTTAGATTATTTTTAATTAAATATTTAAGATGTTTTTGTAACTTTTTAAAGTTTACATTTAAAATAATAATTTGAGGGTTATAAAATTTATATCTCGAGAAAGATCATAAAAGATTCCTTTAAAATGAAATATTTTTCGAATCTTTATCTCTATTTTCTGATTTTTAGTGAATTTTTAAAGATTCATTTTTAAAATTTAATTTATAAATGCTGATCACGTGATTTCTTTTTCTGGTACTTTAAATAAATTTATCGTCACGTGCATAACAACTAAATAGACAAAAAAAT
Organism: Dolomedes plantarius; assembly: GCA_907164885.2. Classification (NCBI taxonomy): domain Eukaryota; kingdom Metazoa; phylum Arthropoda; class Arachnida; order Araneae; family Dolomedidae; genus Dolomedes; species Dolomedes plantarius. The sequence continues at coordinate 2,464,392 of OU015490.1, read as the reverse complement.
ATTTTTTTTCTTTCTAATGCAACAGACGATTGGATATTATCCAAAAAAAAAATAAATATCCCTTGCGATTTTTTTTTAAAATATATATATATATATGTAAATATATATGTGATAATATTACTAACTACTTATAATCGCCCATTCTGTACTTCATCTCTGCCATGGTAACCCGTCCTTCTTGTCTTGACGTAAACGCTTCGCCTTTCCACATACTAACTTCCTCCGCCAATTCTGGCAACCTCTCGGACCTAATTCTATTTTGGCGCTTTTTGCGGGAGACGCTGACCTGGCTCGAAGCGAATAAGATGTGTTGCTTTACTATTTAATAAATTAGTTTGTTCCTGAATCTGATTTTATTATTTTCCGGCCACGATGTAAGCTACATTTTTATGAGATGTCCATCCGGACATTTCATATATATACATATATATATATATATATATATATATATATATAGATATTTAAAATTAAGATAATTAAAATAATTAAAAGGGCAGATGTGACCATTTAATACTCCTCTAACCTGAAATAAGATTGACATATATAAATAGGCAAAAAACGGAATTGGAGGTGGTATAGTTGATGACTGGGTATATTTAAAATATTTAGGTGAAATAGATAAGTTAAACCAGATAACTTATCTATTTCACCTAAAATATTTTTCCTCTTCATAATTTTTTATTACTGTCTTGGTGTTATAGCCGACCTCCGGGAGTGTTGCCTGGCTTAAAACATGTTTAACCGGGGTTGGGGGGTCACAACCCCCCCCCCCAGTCATCAACTATACCACCTCCAATTCCTTTTTTTGCCTATTTATATATGTCAATCTTATTTCAGGTTAGAGGAGTATTAAATGGTCACATCTGCCCTTTTAATTATCTTAATTTTAAATATCTATATATCGTAAATATTTTTGTGAGCAGCATAGCGCCTAAAATTTATTTACTCTTTTTTGTTTCATATTAAGTAATTTACATTTGTAAACTATATATATATATATATATATATATTACATCAATTGTATACAATGATTGTCGCATTTATTATAAATATATATATTTATTTTTTTTGCCATTAATTGCATAAATTGACCGTTGTATTTAATTTTAATGTACTCCTTAGCGAAACGCGGGTTTTCAGCTAGTCTTTAATGTATACTCATGCACAAACACTACCTTTGGTCTCTCTGTAAATGATACTTTTATCTATATTTCCATTGAAACTATTATTTGAAAACAATTGCGTTATTTAATTTAGCATAATCGTTATCAAACTCAATATCTCTCTAACATTTACGTACCAGATCTGTATTTCTCTTTGAGAGTCCACTTTTGATTCGGGAATGATTCGATTCCCGACAGGTAACTGGGAATTAAAGAACTTGAATTATGGCCACAGTCCGCGGTTTAAAAGAGGAAGGCGTTTTGGAAATCGTCCAAATGTTATCTCCGGAGAAAGAAATTTATCAGTCGCCGGCACTCAATTTGTCATAATGTTTTGGAGTAGGCAGGGCACGTTTAACCCATTGTACTGTAAATCAAGATAGCTGTGTTCCGTTATCCTGTAATTTGCGACGATGTTCAGCTTATTAATGACGTTTCAGTTTATTTAAAACCTGCGCAGTTCTTAATTACTTGGATAGCAGTGCAGTGTTTAAATTTTATTTTGTAACGTATCGGTTTTTGAGACCAATTTAACACTGCGAGAATGATTCGTACATCAAGTGCGTAGAAGTAACAGCTTTTCGAATATAGGAATGGTCGTTTCTCTTTGGAGTAATTATCTTCTCAGAGAATGTGTAATTTAATTATACGAAGCAGTGAAAATAGCTGCGAAAAGGGTCTCGTTTTTGAAAGGGTAATCCGTATTTCTTAATCAACGACGTTCCACATAATTAGAGAGTTTATCGGTACAGTATATTATACTTTCACTCCAATATATTTCTATCTTTAAGCTTGGAGAATGCAGAAATTGCTAAAAGAAACACACTTTCGAAATTACTATTTCCATAATTTATTATGATATTGGTACCGTTTCTGTTTAATTGAAAACCAGGTCATTTCTTCGTAAATTGAATGCGGTCGTGAAATGTACGGTATTTTTAGGACAGTAAAACGACCTTTTTTCATGAAAAAATCAATTTAAAATTTTGGTTCGTCTGAAGGTAACATTAAAATAAAATGAATACATTGTTATATATATATATATATATATATATATGCAGAGGCTGTTCGCACATTTTTTAGACGATTTTGGCAAGCGGTAATAAAAAATCGTTTGCTGCAAAAAAAATAATAGCAATTGTACTATGTTTTTAAAAGTCAAAATTATCGTCTGCGGATTGAAAGTTTTGTTTTTATTCAAAATGGCGTTTTTAACAAAGCAATGGTTCAAAGGCTACAGTTATGCATTTTCCGAAGAGAAATATGCATACTCTGTTATCCAAAACCGATGTGAGAGTCATGATTTTGTGATATCTAAAGCGTCGATAGGTAATATCGTCAACAAGAAAGGAAAAAAAGCGTCAAATTGGAGCCTCAAGTGGGACAAAAAATTCCAAACAAGTATCCAAGGAAAAAACGGACATCTTCGACTATTGCAAAGGTACGTTGTTTAAAGTTAAAAGAAAATCCCCCTAGTCAAAGGACAGTTGCAAAATCATTAAAATGCTCGGTGTCCACTGTAAACAAAATGATAAACGTTGATTTAAATCTTAAGAAAGCGAAAAAACGCAATGTGTATCGTCTTCTTCCAAATCATATCGCTGAATGCAGGACACGCTGTAGAATTCTATATGAGAAACACTTATCAAAAGAAAAATGGAAAACAATTGTCACAATAGATGAATCATGGGTGTATTTAAATGATTGCAACAAAAAAAGAGCCATTTATTATCATAAAAGGAGAGAAAAAATTTAAGTACATGATTCGAGGAATCGAAAGAAAGTTTTTCTCAGGGATTCATGATTGTTGCTAGTTTTTCTTATAATGGCAAGTGAAAAATAAAGAGAGTGGAAAAAAATGTCAAGATTAACTCCAAATACTATCAGGAACATATTTTATCGCCAATTTTTCTGAATGAAATACCATCGCTTTACCCACAGTGCCATCAATCTGTGAGACTCCATCAGGACAAAGCTAGCAGTCACACAACAAAATCCACTGTAAATTTCCTAAAAGAAATGGAACAAAAAACTGGTATCAAGGCCATACCCTTCACTGATATCCCTACTAAATCTCCCGATGTATCACCTATGGATTTTTGTGCTTTCGGACTGTGGCAACAGAAGAGATCTCGCCTTACGCAATGCGCATTGTGCTTGCGCATAACCAAATAGAAGAGCTGTATATACTTTGGCCGAGAGCTGTGTGTGTTCTACCGTCGCCTGTAAGATACGAATAAAGTTAGTTGTTGTGTTTGACTATCGATGTATTTCTTTCCCGAACCGACTGATATTTAAGTACGCAACATTTGGCATCCCTGCCGGGACACGAGTATCATTCCGATAGTCAAATTAAGTTAAATTTAAATACGAACTAAAATACGTTTTATTAAGAAATGGAAACGTCAAAACCAGCAAAACCGAATGAGAATTTTGACAACGCCAGACAGCATCGAAAGTCATGTAGAGCATCATTTACAAGAACTGTAAATAAGTTAGCAGAATTGATTGCTGAAGATAAACCTGACTTATAACATGGAAATGCTGTTGGATCAATTATTGGAAAAATAAAAAATGCTAAGAAGTGCTCAAAAGAAGTTTTTAGAATTATTGCAATTAAAAGGCTGCACGCAAGATGAATACGATAAGGAGTACGAAGCAGCCATGGATTATTACGAAAAGGTATCTGAGATCAAAGTGAAGTGCAACAGAATTAAAGCAAACCTAAATATGTGCGCCGAAAGTGATAAGTCTTCAGAAGCAAGGACTGTTGCAAAACAGAAATTACCAGAAATTGAGCTTATGAAGTTTGATGGAGATCCAAGAAACTGGCTCACCTTCTGGACTCAATTCAGCAAAATTAATGAAGATAAACGAATTGATGTGCGTGACAAGTTCCAGTATCTATTGCAATCTACAAAGCCCGATTCAATAGCAAGACAAATTATCATGAGTTTTCCTGCAACTGAAACAAACTACGGAAAAGCGGTCAGCTACTTAAAGGAGAGATTTGGCAATGAAAGTACTTTAATACAGATTTACGTGCGTGAACTATTGAAGCTTGTTATAAAGGACAAAACACAAATGAACTTGATGGAACTACACCATAAACTACAAACGCAGTTACGTGCATTAGAGTCCTTCGGCGTCACTCAAGATAAGTTTGCTTATATGCTCTTTCCCCTCATCGAATCAGCACTCCCCACGGATTTAATAAAGATATGGGAAAGGCAGAGAAACACTTGTATTGAAACAGGTAAGAGTGATTTAGATTTATTAATGGATTTTCTAAAAAATGAGGTGGAAACGGAGTTCAGAATTAAAATGACTCATGATACTTTTAGTTCAGAAAAAACTAATGTTAAGAAAAATAAGTACTCTGAACAAAAACTTGGTATACCGACTACATGTGAACTGCTTAATGCTAATATTAAGAGTAGTAGTAACGCTAGTGAAAATTTAAATAAGTTTAAAAAGTTTGAGTGTATTTTTTGTGAGAAATCACATACGTCAGAAAATTGTAATGAAGCATCTTCAATGAGTTTGGATTGTAAAAAAGATATTGTTAGAAAAAAGAATGCTTGTTTTGTATGCTTGAAAAGAAATCACAGGGCTAATCAGTGTAAGTCAAAGCATAGGTGTCCCATTTGCAAAAATCGACATTTCGTGATTTTATGTCCAGATTTAACAAATAACAAAGTTGATAATGTCTCTAACGTAGAGGGAAGTGAAAACAAAACAAGCACTCTTAACAATCATGTTGATATGTCAGATGTATTTTTACAAACTATTGTTGTAAGAATTCAGAATGGTTCCAAGCAAATGCTTATTCGAGCTGTTTATGATAGTGGGAGTATGAAATCTTATATTTGTGAAGATGTTGCTCAAAGTATGAAATGTAAGTGCATTGCAGAAACAAAAATTAAGCAATCTCTGTTTGGTGGTGTTGAAACCCCTGAAAGCGTATATAGAAATTATTTAATTGAATTAAGTGATATTGATGGTAGAAATAAGTGTAAATTACAAGTACTTGGTCAAAACCGTATTTGTTCTGAAATTAAACAGGTTCCATGTGGTCCTTGGTTGCATGAACTAAAGTTACGCGGAATAAAATTAAATGATTTGGAAAATAATAAATTGGGGGTTAATAAAGAAATAAAATTGTTAATTGGTGCAGACATTGCTGGAAAATTGTTAACTGGAAAAATTGTGAGTCTCAAATGTGGCATTACGGCTATAAATACAAAATTGGGATGGACTGTTATGGGAAAATTAAATGCGAATCCTGGCACTGAGCCAAATTCTGCGAGTTCAGCTTCCCTTATTTCGTCTCTGCTTGTAAAGGATCGTTGTATAAGTAATCTTTGGAATCTGGATGTTTTGGGGATTGCAGAACCTTCGCTAAGCAAAACTAAAGCTCAGTTACAGGAGGATACGCAGAAATATTTTGAAGAGACTCTTAGTGTAAACAGTGAGGGGCGATACGAGGTAGCATTGCCTTGGGTTCATGACAGTTCACTTTTACCCGATAACAAAATAAATGCTGAGAAATCTATGTTAAGTGCCAAAAGAAAATTAACAAATTCTGGAAAATTTAACGATTACTGTAATGTTTTTGAGGACTGGTTAGCTCTTGGCATAATTGAAAAGGCACCAAATGATAAACTAAGGGGTGTTCATTATTTGCCGCATAGGGCAGTGATTAAAGAAGCTAGTACTACGAGTATTAGGCCAGTTTTTAATGCTAGTTCCCATTTACCAGGCTTCCCATCATTAAACGAGTGTTTGTCTACTGGACCAAATTTAATTTAAACGATTCCATCAATTTTAAATCGTTTTCGGATGAATTACGTAGGTGTTACCTCTGATATTGAGAAGGCTTTCTTGCAGATCGCAATCAGAGAAAAGGATCGCGATTTTTTAAGGTTTCTTTGGTTCAGTCGAGAAAATCGGGAACTGGTGGAGGGATATCGGCATCGAAGGGTAGTGTTTGGCATTACGTGCAGCCCATATTTATTAAACGCAACTTTACAGTATCATTTGAGTAAGGTTCCGGAAAATTTAAAGCACACCGCAGATATACTGAAAACAGCTTTCTATGTAGATAATTGTGTGACAAGTTTGAAGTCTGAGCTCGAAATGAAAAAGTTTTTCTTGGAATCAAAGGCAATTATGGCTTCAGGTCATTTTAATCTAAGATGTTGGAATTCGAACTTAAGTAGTGAAATATTTGAAGAGGTTTACTCCACAAAGGAAAGTGTACCTCTCTTGGGCCTTGTATGGAATACATGTACTGATACGTTATCATGCAAAGTGGAAGAGGCTATCGATACCCCGATCACAAAAAGACTGGTTTTAGCCGTAACCAACCAAGTATTTGATGTTATAGGCTATACGGCTCCAGTGGTGTTAATTGCAAAATTTATTTTGCAGGAAACCTGGAACTTAAAAATTAAATGGGATGATGTCCTTCCTGATGATTTAGCCCAAAAATTTAAATTATGGAATAAAAGATTGCATTTGCTTTCAAGTATAAGTATATCTAGATGGTTCGGTCTCCAATCCACTGATGACTCAATAAGCTTACATCTTTTTTGCGACTCCAGTAAAAGGGCATATGGTGCATGTGTTTTTTTAAGAGTCGAAAATGACAATGGGGTCAGAATTAGTTTAGTGCAGGCAAGATCTAGAGTAACCCCTTTAAAACCTATTACCATACCTCGCTTAGAACTTTTAGCTTGTAGTATAGGGGCTAGGTTGTTATCTTCCGTACTCAAAGATCTTAATTTAGAGGGGGTAAATATTTATTGCTGGACTGACTCGACAACGGCTTTATGTTGGATTCAACGAGATCAAAATTGGGCAACATTTATTCATAATCGCGTTCTAGAGATTCGTTCTTTGACCTCTAATGCAATGTGGCACCATATCTCAGGTTCTCTTAACCCCGCCGATTTACTATCTAGAGGATGTTCTGCAGAGCATTTAGTTGAACGAAAATGGTGGGAGGGACCGGACTGGTTGCTCGAAAGGGAAGGAGATTGGCCGAAGTCGTATGAGGACCCAAATGAGGACTTAATCAATGCTGAAATTCGTAAAACTGTTCTCGTGACATTGGTGAAAAATGATGAAAATCATAAATGGTATTATAAATATTTTTCTTCGTTTAAGAAAATTGTAAGAATGTTATCTTGGATTTTTAGATTTTATAACAATGTAAGGAAATTTGACAAAAATCTCTCAAAGGACTTATCTGTGCATGAAATGGAAAGAGGAGAGAAAGCGTTAATGCTACTGATTCAAAGGGAATCTTTTAAGGGAGAAAATGATGACAAATTAAGACAACTTAGACCAATAGTTGACTGTCATGGTCTTATAAGAGCTCAATCAAAGGTTGCTTATAGAGATGATAAATATGATTTTAAGTTTCCTATCATATTACCTTCTGATCATCCTGTTGTAAAATTGTTAATAATAAGTGTGCATAATGATTTATTACATGCTGGTACTTCATTGTTAATGTCAAAGTTACGAGAAAATTTTTGGATTTTAAAATCACGTAAGACAATAAGAAATTGCATAAGAAAATGTGTAAGATGTCAAAAATTCAAAGCTAAAAAATGTGAGACAATCCCAGGGATTTTACCAAGTGATAGGGTTCGCGATGAATGTATGTTTGAAATAGTAGGATGTGATCTTGCTGGTCCATTGTATTTGAAAGATGGTCGAAAATCATATATTGTACTTTTTACTTGTTCTGTATATCGGGCCGTCCACTTAGAATTGATAACTTCGTTATCCACTGAAACCTTTTTTCAATCTTTAAGGCGTTTTATCGCTCGTCGAGGGCGACCTAGGACCATATACTCAGATAATGGAAAAAATTTCAAAGGTGCAGATAAATTTTTGCGAGCTATTGACTGGGATGGTCTCCGTTTTAAGGCTGCAGAACAAAAAATTGAATGGAAGTTTAATCCTCCATCCGCAGCCTGGTGGGGCGGATGGTGGGAACGCTTAATTCAAATTATAAAACAAATCTTAAGAAAAATATTGGGTCAAGCTTGTCTTGATTACGAGGAATTACTTACTGTACTGTGCGACTGTGAGAGAGTTGTTAACTCCAGACATCTTACCTATGTATCAGAAGACATTGATGATGACTTTCCTATAACCCCTGAAAAATTCTTTGCACGAAACTCCGCATTCAGGTGTACCAGATATTGATAATGTGGATAAAGTGAAATTGAGTAAAAGAACAAAGTATTTTCAAAGGCTAAGAGAAACATTAAGAGTTAGATTCCGTTCAGAGTATTTAGGGCAGTTACGGCAGCATGCCTTAAAATGCTATAAAAACAAACCACTTAAGGTGGGAGAAATTGTCCTGCTTGAAGATACTAATAAAAAACGTTCTTTTTGGAACCTGGCTCGTGTTTTAAAGGTTATACCTGGTCGAGATGGCCAAATAAGACTAGAGCTTATAAAAACTAATAATTCAGAATTATTAAGACCGGTTCAAAGATTGTACAGATTAGAACTGGAAAATGCAATAACAGACGATTATGACGAGCCTACGCCTTTAACAACTAGTAGTGGCAGAATTGTTAAAACACTTTTAAGGTAATTTTGTATTCAGACTATTTTATTTCAAAATTCATTTTACTCGGTTTCACTTCTTTTTATTATGTGTTCAAATGTATGTTATTTGTATAAGTATTGTAAGCTATATATATCATTCTGTGTATGTTTATTTTGAGTGTATAGTTACCCACTCAAAAGGTGGGAGTGTATGTGGCAACAGAAGAGATCTCGCCTTACGCAATGCGCATTGTGCTTGCGCATAACCAAATAGAAGAGCTGTATATACTTTGGCCGAGAGCTGTGTGTGTTCTACCGTCGCCTGTAAGATACGAATAAAGTTAGTTGTTGTGTTTGACTATCGATGTATTTCTTTTCCGAACCGACTGATATTTAAGTACGCAACACGGACTTTTATAATCTGCATTATCCAAACGTCATCCCAAAACCCTTACAGGACTCTGGAAAGCTGTTCAGGAGGAATAGGATAGAATACCTCTTCGTACACTTCAAAAGGCATTATTATCCTGGAAATTGCTGTGTCGAAAGATAGTTCAGAATAAGGGATGTCAAATAGAACATTTAAAACACAAGAATTTTATGTAATTTAGTTTTGTGAATACAATATACATCGTCTAAAAAATGTGTGAACAGCCTCTGTATATATATATATATATATATATATATATATATATATATATATATATATATATATATATATATATATATATATATATATATATATATATATAATATATATATATATATATATATATATATATATATATATATATATATATATATATATATATATAAATATATATATATATATATATATTTATATATATATATATATATATATATATATGTATATATATATATACATAACAAAGTGTTAATTCTATTTTAATGTTTGAGATAGGGCATTGTTTGAAGCAGTAGAGTTATGCGCATCTGTGTTATTGCTATATCTTCGGACAGCTGACTGTTTTATCTGCATTCTGAAAAAATAATCAAGGGATTTTATTTACATTTTGGAGCTCTTTCACCTTGAAGATGGAAGACCAAGCTGTGCATTTTCTCCATATTTTACTCTTTTACTTCCGCAAGAGGAAGAACGTACGTCAAGCTTGTGAAAGGTTTCGTAAAGTTTATGGGGACAATTGTCTAGAAGAACTTAGTACCAAAGATGGTTCAAGATATCCTATGTAAATGATTTTAATCTCATTGAAGCTCCAACGTCAGGTAGATCCTCCAATATTGATGACGATCTCAACGCACTGGTCGAGTCAAACGCACGTAACACGATATGAGATATTGCAGAATCGTTTAACATCCATCATTCAAGCGTTCATACTGATATATGTTTCTTTCATAATTTGAGAATAAAAAAACGTGTAAGCTAAATATATTGCACGTACAAAGGGAAAATTATTCATTTACTGTGTAGTTTAGTTTGCCTAATTAGTACACAATTAAATTATTGAGGTGTTTGTTATGTTGTGTTAAGCTGAGTAGTAAGAAAGTTTGATCTAACGTTACAGCGGTGTACGAGAGAGAGAAATAGGATCAATAGTCAACATCTGAATGTCACCCGAATGTATCAGAGAAGGTAAGCCATTAAAGTGTATGCCTTCTACCATTACACTGAAACGAGCAAATTTGAGCAATAATACTGGATGCGTTTTTTCCCATTATTCTTGATTGCAATAATTTCTACTTGATTTCAACTTCAGTTCACCTCATAAATTTTTCCTAATATAGTTTCAGTCGAAAAACGAAATATCTCTAAACATTTTTTGGTAAGTGATAAATATCGCCATATATACTCTTAAATTGCAACTAAAATTATTAGGTTTATTTATTTTATCATTTAAGTAAACTCACATTTTGAGGTATCTGCTAATGTTGATACCTCAAAATACCTCCTGCAAAGCCATGACGCCCGAGCTCTGGGAACGAAGATCGGTTTTGAAGTCCTGAGCGATTTCCCTCACTGGCTGTTTTGGTGGAAAATTTCGAAATTTTCTTTTATTGATCTATTTCACATAGAAATCTTTTGGGATTCTAAAACTACTTTACTTTTAGTCGTTCAATCATTCGATGAGAACTTATGGCCAATTTAATAAAGCGAAAGTTATATTACTATTAAACAAATGCCAAGCCATTAACCATCAGGACATCAGGCAACGAGCTCTCCAATATTTTAGAACAATACTGTCCAAATCATTTTGTGCACAACACTCGTTCAGATGAGCAGCAGGCATGTCCTGTCCGGAGTCACACAAGTCACAACCAGGTGTATTAGTCAAATTAAAACGAAACAAATTGGCACTAAGACAATCGTGTCCGGTCAAAAGTGTAAACTCGGCCACTGCCGCTGCACGGGTGAATCCAGGACACAGTGAGGTCAATAAAACACACTCCAGGACCTATCTCCATCAGCATAGGAAGCCACTCTACAAAACAAATGTTTGAAGATTCTCTTTATCTGTAATTTAGCAGAATTCAGTAGCAGGTATCTACAAGACATTTGAAGAATATCATTTCATTTTTTTGCCAAGAAGTCCGCAATCTCTTTGACTACAATGGGAAGATACCATTGGAAGGCAACTTTTTCCCTGAATACCCTTCAGGAGCTCCCTGCAACTCAGTACTCGGGAACTCCTATTCTCCTGGTTGCTGGTAGCTGTATTAAACTTCCGAAAATAGCATCTTTAAATGCATTTTATACAAAACTAATTTTTCAGTCACAATGGCGCGATGGCCCAGTTGGCAAGGGCATAGGGTCAGTGATCTGAACGTCTCTGTTTTGGATGCCCATCGCTGCAATTCCATCACCGTGTTAGCTAATGGTGGCCGATGCACGTAAAATATGTCATGGCTGCAGTGTCCTCCAAGTTCTCAAATTACCTCTGAGAGTGTTGGGTCAGATGGTCTGGTACCGCCACTTGACTGGGTTCAAAATTCGTGGACCATCAAACGGATGCAGCGTCCCCTGTGGTGCACCCGGGGCAACGCATGCAAAGCATGCGTCGAAGTGGTCGTACACTCCCAGCTCTCCCCCCCCCCGGAAAAGAGCGTAGGCCATTTGCGTCCCAGCCATTTGCAAACAACAATTTTTCAGTCACTTTTGTAAATGAGAAAGCTAAAAATTTAAAAAGTTTTCAATATATTTCAATCGAATTTAGCAGTTCTGTTTTACATATTACTAACCATGTTTTTAAAAAAATGCTAAGCTATATGTGTAAATTTAATCATTCTACAAATACCTGTACAAATTCATCACCGTGTTGCCTAATGGTAGCCGATACACGTAAAATCTGTCATGGCTGCAGTGTCCTCCAAGTTCTCAAATTACCTCTGAGAGTGTTGGGTCAGGTGGTGCCACAGTAGCATATAAAGAAAATACACCTGAAGGGGTTTTTGGTGCATTGCAAAGATGAGAGACGTATTATGAGAGAAATCACTTTTTCAAACAAAAAACTGAGACAAAATTAACAGACTTTATCAGTAATTAAATTTAAAGACGCATGTGGAATTAATGTATGCTTAAAATTACTTCTTATAATAAATGCGATAATGTCATTAAAATTCATTAATTTTAATATAATTTTTTTAATTGAAAATACAGTGTATTCCCGGAAAATGTTTTGTTTCATTCTTGTTTTCCTTGCAGATTTCTGTTTGATGGGTAAGATATATATGAAACAAATAGACATTAATTTACAAAATAAAGGTGTGATCAATTACTTTTATTAATAATATTTAGTGTTTATGAAATTAAAATCTGTTTTGTGTAGTTTTAAGTATTTTAAAAGGCGAATCTCTATTTAACGAATTTTCCACATAACGAACTTTTTTTCGGGATTTAGCGACTTCGTTAAATAGAGGTCCGACTGTATATGTATTTAATCATTACTGTATACTTTTTGAGAAAAAGTGCTCCGAAAGTAAATTCCCTATATTTCAAAATGTTATGAAAGTTTTACCAAAATTATATTTGTTTTCAGGATTTTATATCACATTTGAAGTAAAAATATATGTATTTAATCAGTACTGTATATTTTTGAGAAAAAGTGCTCAACGTAATTTCCTTATATTTTAAAATGTTATGAAATTTTTACCAAAATTATATTTGTTTTCATGATTTTATAACACATTTGAACTAAAAATGTATGTATTTAATCAGTACTGTATATTTTTGAGGAAATGTGCTCCGAACGTAAATACCTTAAGGAAGAATGAATAATACTTTTAAATATTTCAATCACAAATTGAATAGAGTCCGTAATCATTAACGTCATTTATTCTTCAGTTCTTAAAACTGCGACAAAATTAGCAAAACTGTCAGACCAAATTAAGAAATGCAAAAAGATTTTACAAAAAATTATATTTTACTAGCCTTAAAACTACTTTTAATTCCTTTGTCTCTTTTCCAATCGTCTTGTCTCAGCTCCATTGAAAAGAAATAATAGAATTTGCATTTTAAGCAAAAACATATTTTAATGAATTGCTATTATTTTTATCTTGATTAATGCGGAATTAAAATATGTAATCTTATTCTGACAAAAAAAAATGTTTCTTTCCACAGGTATATTTTAGATCTTATTATTAATTTCGTTCTACATGTCTTTCAAAATTTGTACATCCAGAAATTAATTTTGAGAATGTAAAAGTTGAAAAGATTCTCTAAAGTGATTGGAAAATTTTTATATGAGTAAATTTAAATTAAAAAAAACATATAAATAATCCCTATTATTTTTAAGTTCTATTTTAAAGGTATAGATAAAAATTGTAAGATCTTTTTTCTGAAATTGCTCTTTCATATTTCTGACTGTTTAATTAAATATTAATAAGCTCAAAAACGATTGATTTCGGGATTTAAAAAAATCATGATGAAAAAATCCTTTATTTTCATATCTAGTATGGGGGATTATATGCCTGTTTTCAGATATTTAATTAAAGTGACATGATGAAATATATCAATAACGTTGCATTTAATGAATGCAGTTAGTAGTTAATGGAAAAGGAATTTCGATATGCTGAATTACGAGCGTGAAATTTCTAAATTCATATCAATTACAGTGTGTAATAAATGAACCGAAAATTTTTATAATGTGATTTATTTTCGTACTTTTATGAAATCCTGCTGTTTCTTTTTCATATTTAACCCAATAATTATACTTGCTACATTGTAGAAATTAAACCTCCAGAATCTCCTCTGGCAGAACAAATTTATATATATATATATATATATATATATATAAATATATATACTACTGTGGTTTGGTCCCAACGTGATAATTCATCTCAAACGACTTTGAAAGCAGACACTCATCAGAGGAAGGTTATACTATCAGTCTGGTGAGATTCGTGTTTTTCGAGTTCCTGCTAAGAAACCAAACAATCATTTCGAAGGCATACTGTCGATAATTGGACAATTTGAACGAATCCATAATCAAGAAACGTCTCAGAGCTCGTTAATTGTAAAGGAGTTGTATTCCATGATGACGACGCACGACTACCCACAAGTTTGATCACCCATCAGAAATTATTGGAGCTCGGATGGAATGTGTTGCAACACACATCTACCATACTCGCCAGACCTTGCAGTGTGAGATTTCCATTTGTTTCTATCTCTTCAAAACTCTTTGCGGGGTACAACGTTCAATTAAAATGATGATGAAAATCAGTCCTTTGTTCACTTTTTTGACGATTACGACACGTCTTTCTATGAGGGAGGAATTATGCAGCTCCGTGAAAGATGGCAAATGGTAATCGAACGAAACGGCTATTTATCATAGAATGTCGTGCCCCACGACAATCTTTGTTCCTTAAAAAAATAAATGACCTTTGAAAAATATAGAAAAATGCGTCATAATTTTTCCTTCAACCTAATACTTGAAAAAGGATATTTATATGACACCGACGTTTTTACAAACCTACAAGACGAAAATAAAATCAATTTAGTCATGAAAGAAACCGTAAAGTTTCTTAAATTACTTTTTATCTAATCCAGTTTGCTTGATAAGGGAAATAACTAGTTATACTATCTTCTGTATACATAAAATTTCAAGAATTTTCCATTATTTACTTCCAGAATTCATTTTTAAAGCTGAAATATGATTACGAAATCTTTAAATAAAGATTTCCTTAAAAACAAAATGTTCGTAATGTAGAGTGACTAAATTCATTTCACATTGTTTCTTCTATTAAATATTTATACCAAATCCATTCTTGAAGTTATAATTTTTATATAAAGATTATTGCCAAAATGTCCTTTTTTGGATATATATAACCAGATATTTAAATTATGTATTTAAATTCTGTGATAACATATGAGCCATCCCACAGGCCAACGAAAAATGACTTTTTGAAATCTTTTTTAACGTTAATATCTGATTATTATGTAATTTTTGGCGATGTATTCGTATCTCACCTCAGTTTTTTTTTATCACCCACAGTTTCGTCACAATGTGACTTCGTTGGAAACTAGAAAATTAGCCGAACATACCATAGAAAATAAAAATAAATAAATGTTACAATATGAACAAATCTTTTATTCAAGCATAAACATGAAAATACATTTTTATTACATAGATTTTATGTGTGAATTGGCTTATATTCCATTTCCCTCTTCTCCTTAAAGTTCCTGATATTGCTTTTTCGCCTGTCAATCGCTTGCTCAACTTCTCGGTGAAGGGACCAACAGTAGTCTCCCATCATATTGGTATTCCAGAGGCCCTGATACCGACTTTCCATCAATTGAATATCTTGATGAAGCCGCTCACCTTGCACCTCACTGACATCACCCAAATTATCTGGGGAAAAAACAAGGTGACTGCTCAAAAAGTGAATCTCGAGGCTCATCAAACAGCCTAACTTTTTGAACATTTCCAGCATGTTGGCTACAAAAAAAATATAATGTGTGTTCTTTTTGCTGCCCAGGAACTTGGTCACAATCTGCTTGAATCTGCTATAATTATATATTATATATATATATATATATATATATATATATATATATATATATATATATATATATATATATATATTATATATATATATATTATATAATTATATATTATATATATATATATAATTATATATTATATATACCGGGTGGCCATAATTAAACTGACAGTGCTCACAGTGTTCTGTAGCGCGATCTATTTGCGAGAATGACGCCACATTTTGTAGGAAGATTAAACAAGACGGGGGACGAAGGATTCCGCGAAAAAATAAATTAGTTCCAAAAGTCACCGCTAGGGGAATATTTGGCGCTGTGTAATAGAAAATAGAGTGTTAACAAATGCAAATTAATACGGAATAAAATTTACTTTTATTATGCACATTTTCTTATTTAGTTCAAGTGCAATATGGCAACACTTTAAAAAAAGCGTAAAATCTACATAAACACCGATAAAGTCTCGTGATCTGCAATATCCCGTACGCTGAGCAGAAGAAGAAGTTCTGTATTCAAATTTCACGTTACATCCATTAGCACAGTGCCAGCTGCTTGGGTTTTAAAAGGCAATGTGTTACGTTTCGAATCAATCGGATTGAAAGTTTATGTGCAATGTCTCCTTCTTTAGTCGAGCGTGCGCTACTGGGCGAATTCTTTTACCTCAACCAGTGCAACGCATCACCCGCTCTTCGTGCTTTTAGAACGCACAAAAAATGCGTAAAGGTAACGGTCCTGTGTCAGTTAATGGGCTAAAAGCAATGTTGCGACGTTTGAGAAAACAGGTTCTCTGAAGGTTCAGTCAGGCAGAGGACGAAAACCTGTACCACAGGATACAATCGAAGCAGTTGCCACGGCGATTGTCGACAGAGGACCAGACAATATTGCTGCCACCTCTAGCGCTCGTGGATTAGATCGGAATATGGATATGCCTTACAGTACGGTATGGAAAATCTTACGAAAGATTATCAACTTCTATCCGTACAAGATCAGCCGTGTACAGGAGTTACTGTACCCCGACCATGATAAGCGATTGACCTTTCTTGCCAGAATGGAGGTGGATGATGCTTGGCCGTGGAAAATCTTATGGGGAGACGAGGCCCACTTTTACCTGCATGGAACTGTGAATACCCAGAACTGCCGAATTTGGGATGACAAATCACCACATGCAGTCACAGAAATTCCCTTACATTCACCAAAGGTAACTGTTTGGTGTGGGTTCACAGCGGAATTTATCGTAGGTCCATTCTTCTATGAGAACATTACCCCGACAGGACCGGAAACCTGTTCTGTTACCGGAGAGAAATATCGCCACATGTTGATCAGCTTTGTCATTCCGGCACTTCAGCAAAGACAATGCCTGGAGGAAATCATTTTAATGCAAGATGGAGCCCCTCCACACGTTGCTGTACGGGTGCAACAGCTGCTACGACAGAAATTCACAACAGAAAGAGTCATTAGCCGCTACTTTCCAACTGCATGGCCACCTCGGTCGCCTGATCTTACCCCATGCGATTTCTGGCTATGGGGTTACCTTAAGTCCAAGGTCTATCAAGGAGTGGTCCAGGACCTGGCTACGTTGAAGGATAACATATCACGGACTGTACGGGAGATTCCTGCAGACATGTTACTTTCTGCTGTTGTGCATACTGTGCACAGAATGTAATATGTGGTCCACAACAACGGCAGCCACATTGAACCTCATTTGAATGCAAAATAAAAGGTAATTTCCGTATTGATTTGCATTTGTTAACACTCTATTTTCTATTACACAGCGCCAAATATTCCCCTAGCGGTGACTTTTGGAACTAATTTATTTTTTCGCGGAATCCTTCGTCCCCCGTCTTGTTTAATCTTCCTACAAAATGTGGCGTCATTCTCGCAAATAGATCGCGCTACAGAACACTGTGAGCACTGTCAGTTTAATTATGGCCACCTGGTATATATATATATCAGCCTCTGTATATATATATATATATATATGCATATATATATATATATATATATATATATATATATATATATATATATATATATATATGCATATGTACATACAAAAGAGGTAAGCAACGATAAGTAATTCCACATTAATAACACGTAGTAGCTTCGTTAGAAGAGACTACCTGAAATTTTTTTTCTTATAAATTCTAAATTATTTGACTCTTTGTTTATTAAAAGAATGCACTTATATTAATCTAGACATTTGAAACTGCTAAGTTCAGCAATTTCGATCTTGGTCTACCATTTTAATATTTTTCGTTATCGAATTCTGGAACAAAATACCCATCTTATGCCTAAGGTCACGTTTTCCTATCGTAGTCCATATTTCACGTAATCAATAATACTTTTTTTTCATACTCAGTTGAACACCACAAAAAACTGAAGTTAAAAGAGAAACTCTTGTACTCTCCCATGACCTAATGGGAAAAATATCGATGAAAAGTTCAAAAAGAAAAAGACAAATTGGGAACGAAGCTAATCTTCTATAACATTTATAAAAGAAAACTCTGTTACCCGTTCGCGTAATAAATTACAACATACCGTTATAAAATGTTTGAAAAATAATTTTGAACTTTTTTAATTTTCATGACAAATAGTTTTTGTAGTCACCTTAAAACCTGCATTAAGAATTTGAAGTACTTTCTTTCCTATAATTCTGAGCTCAAAAAATTTGACTGTCAATATTTGACAATATTTGACTGTCAAATATATTTATTTTTAAATTTAAAAACAAAAAAGGAGCTTTAATTATAAACTAAGAATTTTCTGAGGATTAAGCAAACTTTTGCACTTAGACTGTGATTTAAGCTGGTGATATTTAAGCATGGGCTAGTAAATATTGGGGTTTATTTTGTAACTTCAAATGAAATAAATTAAAGAACCAAATACGTGCATATTTTCTTAGTAGTTTCAAAATTTATTTCATTATATTTTTCAATAATATAGATACAGTAAAAGAAAACCAGAAATATAGATTTTCGTTCAGAAACCCATATGACATCTTTTTACGCAGATCTGATTGTAAGACATTTTCTAATTAAATGTATGTTTAGATGTAAATTAAAACCCCTCTGGCAGTAAAGTGAGCTAAGGACTATTGGATTGCAAGAGACTTGCTGCCCTTTAGGCAATTATCGTGATTAATGCTACACGTTACTGTCCGTTCTAGATTTTTTTCCCTTTTTTTTCGTGTTTGGATGCTTTCTGTACTTGTTTTGTGCATTTTACAGTTTTTCTGTTTACTTCCTACTAATAGCAAAAGAGCTTTGTCTGTATCACATATCTTGTTAGAAATAAAAAATGATATTCATTAGTGGTTAGTTGATTTTATAATTTTTTGTCTTATTACTTGGTACTTATAAAAACTCTGTGATCTGTCTTAACCACATGTTGCTATCGTTCTTTGATCGCCTGTTAAGAAGAAAGTTAAATTTTGCACCATATGTAAGTTATAGCGCAATGATTTGAGTAAAACAAAAGAAAATCTGAATACAATATCTTTAAAGATAGGAATTTTCTTTCTCCCAGAAACTAAGGACACCTCATGAAAGGAAATGTTTACCTTAACAGATATTCCATTGAGCATTTCCAATCTCTCTGTACTAAAAAAAAGTAACTCCCGCTGCAGAAGCATCCTCTGCCGCCGCTGTCAAAAGCTTGTCACACTATCTCCTCCGAAACCGCTGAAGGTATAGGGTCGAGATCGATACCAATAGATGCAGAAAAATGTTGGTAACAAAGTAAGATATTTGTCATCTTGGTCGGACTTTAAGTTCTTTTTTAAAATTTTATGTTTTGTGGGAAAATATTGACTTTTTCATCTTCACATTACGATAACTAGACAAAAATGATCGTAGAAATTTTATATTTTTTACAATCTAAGACTACAGACATTTCTCTTTCAAATTAGACATGATTTGTTTAAAAAT
Organism: Dolomedes plantarius; assembly: GCA_907164885.2. Lineage (NCBI taxonomy): Eukaryota > Metazoa > Arthropoda > Arachnida > Araneae > Dolomedidae > Dolomedes > Dolomedes plantarius. The sequence continues at coordinate 2,444,758 of OU015490.1, read as the reverse complement.
ATTTTAAAATAGACTAATATTTTCATAAAAAAATGAAACATAGTTTTTCAAGAAATATCGTCACATATGTGGATGTAATATCGATGCTCCTCGAGTTTTTATCTTACAAAGAAAATATTTACATCATCTGAAAGCTGAAAGCTTTCTTATTCATATAAACCTCATTTCAAGTCTATATTTTTAATTTTCGACTTTTAATTAAATTTTAAATCTGATAATTCAACAGTGATGAAACGCCCTTCGCATTAAGGGTGACAACAGTAAATGGATGGAAGCTGTTACATTGCCCGAGAATCCTCCCTCTGGGTCTCGCTATTAGCCATAACAGAGTAGCGAGCGTAGCGAGCCTAGGGGCGGGCTCCTAGTTCTTTCTAAAATAAATGTTACTCATAGATTTCTTTTTTTTTGGGGGGGGGGGGACTTTATGCAATCTATGAGCTTCACTATCGTTATTTTCATTTATTTATCATCTTCTTTGCAGGAAGTAAGGCGCATGTGCTAGCTTCAAGTGTATGGGCACTTCTCAGTAGTCGCCCAGGCAGCTAAACAAAAGCACAGAATCCAATAGCTCCGACTCTGAAAGAAGCATGCGTTAACAGTGAACAACACAACAGCCCTATACTGTTTACATCACTATCTCATTACAATAATTAAATAATTGTTTTTAGTTCTTACCCGTTCTTTCGGCCAAATATCACAAGGAAGAAGAACAACAGTATGTAAATTTTCTACAAGAGATGACGTCAGAGTCAACATCACAGCTTGTTATCTATATACATATGTTATCTATATCTATATGTATATAAAAATTAATGTTTGTTTCTTCGTATTTTATACGCTGCCGTACCGTTCATCCGATTGCGATGAAAGTTGGTAAAATTATTGCTTGAACTTGCGCGAAGGTTATAGACTATTTTCATCCCGCTACGACGCTCCATCCCCGAATTACGTTAGAGCAAGTTTGCGCGATATCAACGGATATTTTTGTTCAAAGCCATTGTAACATTTCATTGTTGCCAACTAAATTATAACATTTCCGTAAAAATAAATAGACATGAATTAAAAACGCGATTTATTCATATATTGGCACATGCAAGAATGAATTTGATATATTATTTTCATATATGGGGCAACGCTAGAATATTTCTTTTTAAAAATGAAAATATAAGGATGGAAAGTCATTCATTTTCAATGAATGTGTTATCTATCCGTTTCATGAATTTAAACTATCCCAAGCTACCTGTTCAAACTCAAATATACTGAAGGATACATTCACTTACCTAGAAACACGTAGCCTTGACGCGATGATTTATATAACTGAAGTGACATTGAAACATAACAGATTATTTAGTTTTGAGAAAGAATTACAATCAGGAAATGCGTGCATATTATAATTAAGAAAGTCTGAAAGTGGCATTGAAACGTAGCAGACGATTTAGTTTTGAGAAAGAAATCCGAGCATGAAATACGTGTATATACTTTTTGTATAATAATTATCAGATTTGCTGTGTTTTAATATTGAATGTGATCTCAATCCATTGAAACATTATTGATTATTTTTCTATAATAATAAATCCATTCAAACGTTATTGACTAGCTGTAAATTAATGCTTTAAAATGCCCAAAAAGAGGAGAGCAACTTTTAATCCTGCAGAAGTAAGGGCAAAATGTCAAAGATTGTTGAGAAATGAGCAATGTGATGAAAAAAAAACAGAAGAGCGCGAAGCCAACAGGATTCAAAATGTAGTTAGACGCACACAAGAATCTGAAGAAAAAACATTCCTAAGAGCTCGAAGGCAACAGAATTCGAATTGTAGTGATCCGAAGCGATGAGACTGATGAAGAAACTTTTAACGTGTCGAACATACGATCGTCTTCGATCTTCAACATCGAAAGGAGAGGAAAGAGATGAACAATGACAGCACCGACAACAAACTAATGCTATTTGCTACCGCAAAAGAATTTTAGCGAAAACTTTAGTACATCATAACATGAGGCTAATCATTGAAAAATAATAATAATATAAACTGAATCCCGAGCGAAGCCAGGTAATACATCTAGTGCTGCTATAAAAGAGAGTAAAAAAAATCGGCAGGGGGCCATCACGTGTATGCCACAATATTAGGAACGTATCGTTTGTTCTGTATTGAATTATGTTCTTACTCATGATTAATTTATTCAATGACAGTTAAAAAAGCGTTATTAACCAGAATGGCATGTGTTTTACCTCCATTTATTTCAACTGTATTCATATATCTACTCTAAGGAAGTTTACCATCAATTATAAATCAAGAAGTAACAAAAATACTATAACTACCATATACCAAAAAGCTGAATTTAACTTTAATTTCCAAAAGTATTGTTAAAATATGCTCTAGACATACTTTTTACTAATTGTCGACCTCCCCCCCCTCCCATCCTGAATATCACTCACGCCTACCATTTTTAGGACTACTCCTACAGAAGAACGGATATGGACCTTAATTACATGCATTTGGAAATACAGTGTTTTCTCAAGAAATTATAGATGAATAATGTATGTATGCATATGTGTGTAAGTGCGTACCTAGATTCTGTGTCGTTAACTTTAAAAAGAGTGAAGAATATATATTTAACGTGGGACTCACAAATAAAGGTTTTTACAATATTTGAATACCCTTCCTCAAATTACAAAATTAAGCTCCTTTACTGAAATGTAAAACAACTTAATTTCTTCGTTTTCTAAATGAACAGTCGTAAAAATTTGCCAAACCATGTCAACAAAAATTAAAGAGTGCGAGTTGTTTCTGAAGTTTAGTTCTTAAAAATATGCATGCGAACACGAATGTTTCAAAGCAATTTCAGTTTTAATTATTATCAATTAAATACGTATAATCATCTTGAAGTTTAAAATTTTTTAATGTTTTTGCAGTTTTAAGAAATACTTTACTGTTTCAAAAGCAGAAAACATACTATTCTATTCTCCAATCTCATTAAATTTATTTTCAGTTGAAATTTTACCATAAGTAGAAAGTAATTATTTCTGAGCATAGAGTTTTAAACCGAGATTCTTAAATTTAATTGAAATAATTACGTGGAAATAATTAAACAGCATTTCGGAGTATCTAAAAAATAGCGTACATAATAATTCTATTTAGTTTTATGTTGTATGCTCTCTATGTAATCTGCTTTTCATTGACCGAATCATTTCTCCTTTGTTCCAGATGAATGTTATGATACTACAGATTAGGATGTGAAATTCTAGCGTAAATATTATGCTATTAGCTGATCACATATTCGGTGGTTGTAACAATGTATAATTCAAATCATTGTTTCCTTCATTGTATCAATATCCTCTGTTATATTTAATTTCTCAACAAAATAAGTGAAACTTTACTAGAATTTCGTGTTTCTGCACCGAGCATATATATAATTATTTTAGATATAAAAACTTTTTTTGTTTCTCATCATCAGTTAATATTTTTTACTCAAACATAATTACAATGTTTTTTCTCATAAAATAAATACATTGATTTATTTGCTGATTATATCATATATTATATTTTACTAATACACTTTTCAATAAGCTAATTTAGTCATTTACTCATTTTTATTTGTTCATTTTCTCGCGCTCATTGATTTATTCATAATTTTTTATTACATCATTCGTTTTTTCCTTGATTTACTTATATCATTATTGAGAGCTTCATTCATATACTTTCGTAGTACATTCTAGTACATTTCGTAATATAATTCGTTATACATCTATGGATAAATACTATCATTCTATTTCATAAGTGTACTTATATCTATTACCTAGTTATATACCACTCATTTATTAATTAAGCAGTACAATCGTTTTGTTAGTTCAGTTATTTACTAATGTCAGTATTTATAGATTTATTCATCTAATAATTCAATCAGCCAGTAAGTTTTCTGACATCAAATCGTTTATTGAGTTTTTGCGCTGATAATATTTTCCATTTAGCTATTTGCTAATACCCTAATTGTCTCATTTTGAGATTTGTTTACTGATAGCATCGTTTTATTAAAACTTCTTAACACAAAAGTATCTTAACAATTCAAAGTCTTGTGAGGATACAGAACAAGTTTTCAAAAAAAAAAATTCGATACAGTTTTAACAATAAAAGTTAAAATTTAGCGATGAAAAGCTCCGAGTTTGACTCTATCCGGCAGTGGTGGAACGGCTTGGACATAGGTCTTGTAGCCAGATATAGAAGAATTGACTGTCTTGTTAGGCAATGTTAAATTAAGCCGACAATGGACCTTCAGATTGACAAAAATATGTCTCCAAAACGATTTATTTTTCTTTCAGAAAATTATTCTGCAACTCATGAGCTTTAAATTAAAAAAAAAGTATGTTGATCCGATCATTATTAACTGAGTTATAAGTATTTTTTTCAAACGTAAACAATGGAAATGTTAGTCAAATTAAAACTTTAAATGTCATTTTCACAAAACAAGTTTTCATGTCGTTTCGGTAAATTCAAAATCTTCCATGCGTCATAATTTTTCTTGAATTTTGATACAAATTCATAAAAGGATTATTTATATATGTTAGAATAAAACTTAGTAATCAATTCAATATACTATTTTACTAAAACAAATTAAAATTTTTACAATAAAAAAATTTTTTTGATAAAATTTTGCATAAAAAGACCTATTTTTATCGATGTCTTTTCTAGTTTTTATAAATATGACTGTAAATCAAATATTGCTACTAACTTTTATTATAACTATTTGAAGCTAGCTTAAGAGAGAAAATTAGATATCTGAGACAAAAATTAACGCCCATGGAGCATTTTTAAATAGAGTAATTAACAAACTTATTTTAATTAATATCTTAATTAATTACATTCTGATATTTTTTTATTTAGAATTTCCATCATTAAACAACACTGTATAAGTATACAAAATTTCATATCAATTGGTTAATTAATAAAAAAAAAGTTTTTCATAGTCCATTGTCACCTTAAAGTACCCAAAGACTTAAGGGCAACGTAATAATATCAATGAGAAACGAATTCTAGACAATTGTATGAATATGCCAAAATGTAAATGAGTATAAGTTAGAATAATAGGAAGAAGTGAAGAAATGCAAGGCCATCATCATACATGAATTCCAATCGTTATGCTTGAACAAGAAAAAAATGGGAAATAACATATCGAAAAATGACTACCCACGTTCATCATGTTTGTGCCAATATCCTGGGTATCAATAAATTCATGATACAATTTGATAAATAAATATATTTGTTATAGCAAACAAAATATATTTGGGTGTTTTTTCTTGAAAACAAATCTTTCGATGGTTAAGTATACTTTGATTCTAGACATTTATCCCAAATTTCAAGACAAGAATCGATAACAGACCGACTATATCATTCCCTTTCTTTCCATCATTAAAAAAATCCCTCGCCCGTGAATCGAAACAATCAGTTCAATAGCAAATAGGCTTCTTATTATTTCATAAGTATTATGGTCTGCCGTAGAACCTCAAACAGCTTTAATAGAATTATTGCTAAAGGTTTAGTTTTTTTTACATCAACCAGATTGGTTAAAATCATCACTGGGAAGAATTATTTGCAGAAGAGATATTTGCAATATGTCTTTTTATAATATATTTAAGCTGTTTATAGAAAATAAATATTTGAACGTCTGAGTAAAATAAGTCTCAAAATTGCTTTCGATCAAAACTGATACAATATATATCTAACGCAAGACTATGAACTTCCATAACCTCTGTTATCTTAAATTCGCCTTTCTCTTTTACCGACCTGGCCCAACCATTTCTGGAGATAAGAGATTTATGGAATTTCATTACGCAGTCTCTGCGTCTCCTTTAGACGCATAGTGGTTATTTTATGTCCCTTTTTTCAATATTCCAAACATACAAACAGCATTCCAGGGAGCATAAAACGTCTTGCACGCAAACAAAAACTCAAGGTAAAATATCAATAAAAATGCCTTAAAAAAGGTGTCGTGGTCGTATCAAAATGAATTAGATACATATGTGTCTATAAATAGTTGTCCCTAGAGATCAACTTTCTTCTGGTCCATCTGAACGCAAGCACCGAAAAAAATCATTTTGGAAAAAGTCCAAAAGTACTCTCTCTAGAGAATTATGATGAAAATGTACTAAAATTTTCATCCACAATGTTTGTAATTTTTAAACATTATTAAAGTTACACATTAATTTACATTTCTTTACAGAAATTATTTAAGATTGTAATGTATTTTTTCTTGTAATCTAGCAGTTACAAATGACAGAATTAATTACACATCAGCTGATCTTTTTAAAGCATTTTTACCACTTTTCTAGCATTACACATTTTACTCCTTAACATTTTTTTCTTCTTTATTTTCTTTATTTTTTAAACTAACTTCAATTCTATATGCTGTTCTTTTTCTGTTTCTCCTACTTAAATTTCCTTTCTCTTTTCAGTTCCATTTTTCGCTGGTTACAGTTGGCATACGCTAGCTTTTAAGACTGCGAAACTGCATTCGCTAGTTGCAGTGAAATTACATTATACCTGATGTTTTGAAAATTATTAACAAATTTGAGCTACGTAAAAGAACTTTTTACAAATTAGAAAACTTTTGGTTTCCTTTACAGCATAATTAGTTCACTCACTCGCTGTATTACCTCACAAACCACAGAGCATTAATAAAATTGTTACGTATATATTTTTTTAGGTAATTTGATGACTACATAACAGCAAACGCCACTGTGTCTACTAAAAATACAAGGGTACATCGGTACTCTTCGTTAATTGGTTTCGAAAGGCACAACGAGTAACCATTTTTCTGTAATGAGTTATGTAAAACGAATTAGTTCGTTCCTGAAAACCAGAAATTTCACATTTTACTAAGCATATTTATATAAAATCTTTAAACTAGACAAATATCATTTAAAACAATTATTGAATTAAATAAAATGAAATGTATTGTCACTTAACCTGTAATGAAAGGATTTGATGGCCAAATGGAATAATGGGAAAGTAGAAGAGGAGAGGGGTTATTGCTTGGAAGGAGGCCGTCCTTCCAAGCGTGTGTATATATATATATATATATATATATATATATATATATATATATATATATATATATATACATATTATATATAAATATATATATGTGTGTGATAATATTATTAATAACCTATAATCGCCCTTTCTGAAACTTCCTTTCTCATCTGGTAACCTTTCCGAATCCTTGGGGAGATGCTTCGGCTTTCCATACTAACTTTCTCCTCCAATTTTACCAACCTCTCTTTGACCTAATTCTATTTTCGCGTGCTGCGATTTAGACACGAGGCTGGTTTCGAGGAAGTAAGATGTGCTGCATTAATCGTAAATAAATCCCTTTGTTCCTGAAGCTGACCTTATTATTTTCCGGCCATGATGTTTGCAGTATTTTCAGGAGATGACCATTCCGGTCATCTCATCTATCTATCTATCTATCTATCTATCTATATATATATATATATATATATATATATATATATATATATATATATATATATATATATATATATATATATATATATATATATATATATATATATAATATATATATATATATATGTATGTATATATATAAAACAGTTCTGTAACTGACTGACTCACTGACTCAAAGACATACAGTGCACATACCAAACCACTGGACCTAAAGGGCTGAAATAATGCATGGCGATTCTTCTTATAGTGTAAGGGTGCACTAAGAAACAATTTTTTTTAAATTCTTAGATTTTTTAAAATAAAATTTTTAAGCTGTTTTAGTAACTGTTTTAAGTTTGCATTTAAAATGATAATTGAGGGTTATAAAATTTATATCACGAGAAAGATCATAAAAATTCCTTTAAAATGGAATCTTTTTCGAATCTTTACCTCCATTTTCTGATTTTTGGTGAATTTTTAAAGGTGAATTTTTAGAATTTAATTTATTAAATTCTGATCACGTGATTTCTTTTTATGGTACTTTAAATAAATTTATCGTCACTTGCATAACAACTAAATAGACAAAAAAAAAATTTCTTTCTAATGGAGCAGACGATTGGACATTATCCAAAAAAATATTATAATACAGTAAAATATACTATGTTCCTCAAACTGTACTATATTAACTATACTATATTCTTTAATATGTCCTATTAGATTTAATTTGAATATTTTCTTCTACATTATTTTGTGTATAAAAATATCCCTTACGATTTTTTTATAAATATATATATTTTTTTACATCAATTGTATACATTGATCGTCGTATTTATTATAAATATATATATATATATATATATATATATATATATATATATATATATATATATATATATATATATATATATATTTATTTATTTATAATTGTGTTAGGATGTATGATGAGCACCGAGCAAACATGGAGAACCGAAGCCTTTTTTTCGCGATTAAAACTGAGCAAACGAGTACCGTGGTATGACTGTATTTTAGAATATATTCTTTGCATGCGACCAACAGTAGTAATTACAGATAGCATATTTAAAATATATATTTTGGATTTTAGAATAATTTTCACTTCTCCTTATTCTTTCTTCTCTCTCTTATTCTCTCTCTTCCTCCTTTTCCCTCTTTCTAATTGTTTCTTTTCCCTTACTTTTTTTTGCTACCAGGAACTTAACATATCCTGATTATATTTTATTCATTTGAAGAAAAATACATTAATACGAGTTTAGAACTGCTTTCATGACAACAAGATAGTGAAAATGTCATAAAAGAAATTAATGCACTTTGATTTAATTCATAGTTAATTCATGTTTTTAGGCTTTACTTACTCTCTTCCCTTATAATTGGATAGTATAAAATTGTCAGACATATTTTTATTTTATCTTTCGTTATTAGCAGGAAATAACAAAAATTATTGCCTAAATATCTCTTAAATAATATAATATACTTTTGAAAGTAATGTACTGACAATAATAAATATCAGAATTGAATTCATCTTAGTTCATAGAATATATTACTTGTCTCCTCTTCCTCTACATCTCTAATTTTTTTCTCTTTTATTCTCTTTGTCTCATTTTTTACTCTTTCAATTAGTCTTTCTTCTCTTGGTTTTTTATCAGTATCAATTTTTTTCTGATAAACTTTTCTGATCTCTCCCACTTTAGATTTTACTTTCTCAGTCTGATGTTCTATTCATTTTCGTTTTTTCACTCTCCTGTTCAGTCGATTCCAGTTTTCGACCACCCTAATACTTAAGCATACTTTGAAATTCCTCCGACGTTCGGTATGAAGGTACATAATAATTGCTAATTAAAATTTATATACCAGCAACGCAATAAATATTTAACGGAACTTTTTTCAATTATTAATTGATACATTTTACATTTAAATACCTTATTTCGTTATGGAAATACTATGCTGTGAAAAACATTAAAAACCTGTCCTGTTTTTTATGCTTTCGTTAATTAAATAACAACCTTGGGAACATGAATATTTTTACATAGTAAATGGGCTTTTGCATGTGCTCTTACAATTAGAGATGACAAAATTTAAAATATCGCTGAGTATATATAATATTTTACATCTTTTCCTCGTTAATTTAACTTATTTGTCATAAATGTACTATTAAATATTATCTTATAATTGCAAATGGCAAAAGAAAAGTAATGTTGGGCAGGGTTTTTTTCCATCTCTGGTTTCCTGTAATTTGGCTTAAATATATTTTTATGTAATATGTGACAACTGCAAATGACACATTAAATTTATCATCTATTGTTCGGAATTTGTTATATACTATTTCTTTTCAGGATTCTGCCGTATGAGAGGCGTCCAAGTGAAGCTTTATAAATGCTCTCTGACATCTTATATAAATTAAATCCAATTTCATTTGTCATAAATGTATTCCATATGATATATTTTTGTATTTATTTTCCTGTCACCCGTATTCACCCGTATTATAATTCGAGATAGTACACACGTAATTTATGTGTTTGGGGTTTAAATATTTTGTTTATATTATCACTAAACGTATTTGCTTATACACATTTATTAATTTCTGTCACTGGACTCAGAGGTTTTCAAGAGCTGAGATCGGAAGAATTTAGTCTTAAAACTTCATGCTAAAACAACCTTTTTTATACCTTTAATGTGGAGATTATCTGATAGGAGATAAATTGAAAAAACATGCTTTTAAGTAATTCTTGTGTCATTTTTTTGCAGAAATCCACAATGATTTTTAATTTTTTAATATTACAGCGTCCAATCCGACGTGCATCTAGGTCTCACCCTCATTATGGTCCGCTCAGCAAACTATAGCCTATCGGCTATAGTTTGCTATAGGCTACAGTTTGCTGTACTGCCCATAGTCTGCGACATTATATTATATCTATATATTGCGATATCACATTATATTTCTACATCGCGATATTACATTATATCTCTATATTGTGGCGTTACATTATATCTCCATATTGCGCCATTACATTATATCTCTATATTGCGACATCACATTATATCTCTATATTGCGACAATACATATCTCAAGATTGCGACATCACATTATATCTCTGTATTGCGACACTACATTATATCTCTATATTGCGACATCACATTATATCTCTATATTGCGATATTACATTATATTTCGGCATTACATTATACTCCATATTGCGACATCACATTATATCTCTATATTGCGACACTACATTATATCTATATATTGTGACATCAAATTATATTTCTTTATTGAGATATTACATTATATTTCGGTATTACATTATACTCCATATTGCGACATTACATTACATCTCTATATTGCGACATAACATTATATCTCTATATTGCGGCATTACATTATATCTCTATATTGCAACATCACATTATATCTCTATATTGCGACACTACATTATATCTCTGTATTGCGACATCACATTATATCTCTATATTGCAATATTACATTACATCTCTATATTATCCCTATCTCTATAAGAGCTCGATAAAATCCCGTACTACTACATTCTCGAGGACGAAATTGGAGCATTAAGTAACAGTGTGACGGTGACGGTTTCAGTGATATCACATGATGTGACTGCCAAGTCACACTAATCATGAAACGTCCGTGTGATCCCCTTTACATCATGAAGGTCTGTATTATCTCGCACAGGACTTTTACTGTAGGAATACTAGACAGTAAGTATTGGAGTGACAGTCACGTTTTCAGTGATGAAGCATGACGTTACTGCAGTGTTGGTGCAATGATTAAATTTTCCCTTATGGACCTTTCTTTGATTTTACTTTCTACCAGAAATTTACAAAAAATATATATCCTTCAAAATATTCTTGTGTTGTATTAAGTGGAATTAGAATATGTAATAAAATAGATTATTGTATAGTGGCTTTTTTATAAAATTATTAATTTGAGAAAACACACTCTGACACATGTCTGAGATAACTAATAAAAAAAAACCTCGAATTTAATAGGTAATGTTAACATTTAATTTCTCTTCCTTTTACATAAAATTAATTTTATGGTTAGTTATAAATTTGCACAGGAAACACCATAATAATTATCAACATACATTAAGGAATTAATTGAACACATAATAAATCCTAGTTACATATTATTTAGTACACAATGGACAGCGGACTGTATAACACTAAAATACTTTATTAAAAACTTGAATGCCACACACACTGCGGCTCACAACAGGTTAAAGGGCACACGTTCGAAAACGTCGGTTCACAAAAGTACACACTCTTCTAAAGCACACACAGAGAGAGAGAGTGAGTTCAGAGTGAAACCCAGAATTCATAATAATAAGAACAACTCGTTACCAAAGCAACAATCAGAAAAAAAAACTGACTTGCAGCGACATCTGTAATTGAGAGATTAAGCACGTTACTCAAAACTTACTTGAAAGATAATATTACGTGCGAAGACTTCATGACGTCAGTGCAAGGCTGGATCGCATAAATACTTACCACATATATTAATTATTCTGTGTTCTCACCTGATAAAATATATTACAAATTAATTATTACTCACCACCACCCTCATTGGAGACTGAAGATTATATATCGTTGTCTAACTAAAATCGGTCCAAATGCTGACCAGAAAAATAAGCTTACTAAAAACAATGGCGCGTCGCTGAAGAGCGGACAACCTAGATGTCTTTTTTAGTCGCGGCCTTTTCTGCAACTCCCCAAAAAACCGGTAAAATTTTCCAGCGCCAGAAAAGCAAAGGTCAGGAAATTTTCTCGATCAATTAAGACCTTTCAGATATCATTGGTTAGAAGATGGTTGCTGGGTCGTTGCTATGGGGAAGCTATGTCCCCTTTAATGCCCGAGAGGGTGGCAAGTAATTCTCCCTTCTGTGCATATGACCTTGCGTACTATTCGTACTGTTACAGGTTACGCTAAATTGCCTCCGGGAGGCACATTCCTTTCTTCCCGGAAAAACCGGTACGAAAAACCACGGGAATGATTTTAAGCACATATACATTTTAAGATTTACAAAATAAAATAGATATACTTATAAATATACATGGAACCGAATTAACGATGTATCGAAATTATGAAATCAGAAAATATATTTTTGTAGTGATAAAACAGTATATTATTCAAAATAATTACAAAGTCGAGTTCCATGTAACATGTTGTTTCTTCAATGTTAAAATAAATTTTGCAATTCGATCACAAGTTGTTATAAATGTGAATTAATTTTGTTGTGACAATTATTACATGTGACGTTTCTGCAATCGTACCTTGTCTATCGAATGGCAGTAAGCGCTAAATATTTAAGAAAAAGTCACAAAAATACTACGGATCAAAATTAATACAAGCATTTTATAAAATTTTATGTAAAACAAACGCCCTGAGAAGTTAAATTTTGATTTCGTTTCCTTTTGATACTAATTGTTTCTATACTGAAATATTAATTTCCGCGTAATACTCTAAAAGTGTCATTTTAAACTACACTAGTTGGTACCCGCCATAACATGACGGCTAGATAGTAAATAAATGTACTAATACTCAAATTATAGTCAGTACATCATTGCCAAATGTTAAAAATCATAATAATGAGCAGAAACAAACTAATATGCTTAAGCGGCCTCCGGCTTAGTGAGTATCTAAAGTCAGATTTAAAAATGCCACCGAGCATGCGCAGAAAGCAATCGCTAATTAATTTGTAGATTATCGCTAATTAAACAGGGCGAAATAAAAAAAATTCCATCAGGTTTAATCTTATATTTTACAAACATAATTATCATAAAAATAAAAATGGCAGAGAGAGATCTAGAGAGACTCAACGTGTTCATCATTAAAACATGTCACTGAGCATGCGCATAAACAGTGAGTTTCTAAAAACAGATTTAAACATGCCACTGAGCATGCACAGAAATCAATTTTTTTAATTGTAAATTATTGCTAATGAACTGAAATTGTAGTTGCAAAAACCAAATTTGAAAATCTACAGATTACAGTCTCTCGTTTAAGACCAAAATTTAGTCAATTGATACAGTAGTTTTATCTCAGGGACTGCCCGAAAAGTCGGCTTAGCAACTTAAATATGTAGATTATCATCGCCGAATATTTTACGTAATAACAAATAAGTCTGGGGATAATTTCAAAGACTTCCGTTTCAAATTTTTTTCCAGTGCATTTCAATCAGACATTACTAATACAAAAACCTTTTTTCTGTTATTTCCATGTTGTTTTCTAACTTATTAAACATCTGTAGACTTCGAATATCTGAAAGGATAATTTTACTATCAATACTCATTACTATCAATTCACATTCGAAAATTACGGTTAGTTTGAGACAGACGCCGATGGGAAAAAAACCAGAAAAATCTAATATGTGACTTCTCAGCATATTCAAAAGCAGTCTCCAACATGAAAGAAAGTTTTTGACGACCGCACTATGATCAAAGGAATTCCGTTCAAAGAAGAAACCGGTGGTCTTTGTTGACATCAGCAATTCTTTGATCTTTTAAAAACGAATCCACGAATATTTATGTATTTAGATCCGGCATTAAAGGTATTTGTTTGTATCGATCGGGCTCGTTTAGAAAAGTATTACGCTTTTATTTTGATTTCCTCATTTCTATGATGTTAAATGAAAGTTAAAAGTTTTAGTTAGTGCTGATATGCAACTAATTTATATACATTTCTAAAGTAAGAAATAGCTTTTCTTATGAAAGCGGTAAATTCTCTAAAAGAGACCAAAAGTGTGTGATAATGTATTCTGACATAATGTATCATCTATATATTTAAGTTGCTAACCCGACTTTTTGGGCAGTCCGTGAGAGAAAACTAATGCATCAATTTATTTCATTTTGGTCTTAAACGAAAGACTGTTATCTGTAGATTTGCTAAATTTGGTTTTTGTAACCACAATTTATATTAATGAGCGATAATCTACAATAGAAAAAAATTGATTTCTGCACATGCTCAGTGCAGTGGCATGTTTCAATCTGTCTTTAGAAACTCACTGTTTATGCGCATGATCAGTGACATGTTTTAATAGTAAAAATGTTTATTCCGAGAAGTCTCTCTAGATCTCTCTCTGCCATTTTTAATTTTATGATAATTATGTTTGTGAAATACAAGATTAAAGCTGTCAGCGTACATGTAAAAACATGTACGTCAGCAATTCTTATAATCCTTCTATTATATATCTTTAAATAGCAGAGTAAAAATGTGCAATAAAAGCTATGTTTGTTAAAAAGGTATACGTTAAAACCATTAAAGATGCTCAAAATAATGTATAGACGACAAGCCTTTTAACAATAACATAAAAGTTTTATTCATTTGAAAAAATTAGTTAAAATTAGTTAAAACAACAATGTCAATAACTTCCTTTGCACTAGCAACACTTGTTAATGTACGCCAGGTTCTTCTATTAAATCAGTTCTTAAAACAGTCTATTTTTCCATACTGTGATGGACTATCATAAGGATTTATTACGGAGGTAATACAAAAATATCTTACTGCAGGCAGGCTTGATACAACATCCTGTTATCTCATCAGCTCAGGCACAAGATCCTTGATTGATTTCCTGAAAGTGTTCACGGCTTATATACTCATGTCAAAAGCCGATATTCAAATATCGGGTTGTAACTTCTACGAAATACGCCATCTACCGGAACTGAAGATTTTTATGTTTAATTATGTGACGCACGGCAGTTTGCCAAACATGACGTAATCTAAACGAAACTTGCGTCAGTGATTCGGCTTAGTTATAAATTTAATCACCTTAATTTGAATCGGCTTAAAATGTAAATGCACAATATGACGTCAAACTTCGGAAAGGCAAGTAATTAATGGACCGTCAAAGTAATTCTTAATTCATATTGCTAACAAAACCTGGTGGAAATTGTTTATTCCGCGCTGTTTAATTAGCGATAATTTACAATTAAAAAATTGCTTTCTGCACATGTTGAGTGACATTTTAAAATTTTGCTTTAGATACTCACTAAGCACGAGGCCGCTTAAACACACAAATTTGTTTCTGCGCATTATTTTTATTTTCAACATTTGACAATGATGTGTTGAGTATGATTTGTGTATTTGTCCATTTATTAACTATCTAGCTGCCATGTTTCGACGGGTACAAACTAGTAACAATTAAGTGCAGTTAATATTTTTATTTAAATTGCAGAAATATCGATATATGAGCAAAGAAGTTTGCAAAACTTTCCAGCGAAAATCTTTACATGGCTTACAGGTCACACAGTCAGCGTATTTGTCCATAAATTAATACAGCTTTCAATATCCTTCCCATACAACTTCACTTCAGGAAAAGGAAACACAATAAGATAATTACAAAATAAAAAGAACTTTTTATATACCATGTTTTAAAATTTTCTGTTGAATCATATAAACTTGACAATTCTGTGTATTAATAAATATTCTTAAAAAAATATTTTGATGAATTATCCCATCAAGTTGAAAGAAAATGAAGTTAATTGGAAGTTAACTTGCGTTTAACTTTTCGTTCCCGTACCGGACGATAGATGGCTGCACCAACCTACAAAACAAAATTAACTGAAAATAACTGAAAATGAATTTAATTCTGCTTAAAGATGGCTAAAAGTATTAAAATAGTGAATTGTCATTGTGTTCTGAGCTATTCTAAAAGTTTCAAATGTCTAGCTAGTCGGGAAGTTAGTTAAAAATCGATTGCAAGATTTGTACCGGACAAACACACCAACACACAAACAAACAAGAAAGCGAGTTAATAAAGACATGGTAAAAAAATCCTAATTGTCAGAACAGTCATCGATTTAAGACTTGTGTGACAGTGGCTTTATGCGGAGAATGACGACAGGTTTCACCAATGACATACTGAAAGTAGATGAAAAGCATTCATAAAGCGGTTGAGGATTTACGAACAGTGTAGTCTGGGGTAATCTAACCACATATTGATTTCTTAAATAAATTATCATCGTTCTTTTTCTGTGAATGCTTTCAGAATGCAATTTGTACGTATATTAAAGAAAAGAGAGAAACAACATATTTTCCTACAATCAAATCCTTAGATGACTAAATCTCTTGGATAAAATAAATTGAAATTTTTTGAAAGAGCTAAATGTACGACTAAATAATGCAAAATAATAATTATGAGAAAAGGAAAACCCTGAAACTACAGAATAAATTAAGATAGAAGTTATAACAAAATCCTTATTCATCTGATATATCTTGATCCATTGATATACCTGGCAATATTTTTAATAGAAAACTTTTTAGAATGCATTTATTTATTTCATTCATCTTTATTAGGAAGCAAACTGTTCTAGAGAGCACCGTTCAAGCACATCGTAATGTCCCAGGTATGAGATTTGAGATGTAAGTATATAAAAGAAATTTGGCCTATACGGAGTAGTCTCTATAGTTCTACTGAGAAAATGACTTTTCCCGTTACGTCAGCGCTTTTCAGGATTTTCTGGTATTCATTAGCGATGCCGAATGGGCTGGTGTTTTGTTACGAAAGAAAGACTAATATTTTCATCCAATACGAAATGTTTTTCTGATACTCATAGCACAAAAGTAATCAGTTTCTTTTGGATTTACATTTCTTATCCAGTGACTTATTACTAGATATGAAAGGATACCTGTTTTTATGCAAATCTAAAATAATGAAAATATTTGCACACAGATAGTTATTAAAAAATAAATTATATAACTCCGGAACGTATTTTTGCGGCATATAGTAACATAGTTCTTAAAGGGGTCCAGGACACAAAATTGTTCGAATTTTCGAAAAAAATTTTGTTGCATTAAAATTTTTTTGTTCTTTGACGTTTAGAATGACGTTTAAATCACGTTTCTATCTTAATTAGAACAGGATAATTTTTTTTTGGCAACATTCTAATAGTAGCCAATCGTTGTTTAAACCTGTAAGTGCGTTTTTCATCATGATGGGGTTTTTCCCCATTTCTCATCTTTAAATTGTTATAAGTTAAGAACCGTTAAAGATAAATGATTGAAACTTGGAAAATGTCTTTTTAGACTATTTTACTTTAATTTTGATTCAGCAAATTTGAAGAAAAATATCTACTTTTGAATATATGATTTTTTTAAAAATAAGTTACATAATTTTTTTTGTAATTTTTAATCTAAATATTTTTAATTTCTTTAAAAATTAATATTTCAAGAAATGCTTAATCAAAATTAAAACTTATATATTTCTGTTTAATCAAATGAAAAAATTTTGAAATTCAACAAATAATATTTCGACTTATAACGATTTTAAATTACCCCACTTTTATTAAAAATTTAAAATTTTTAAATTTTTAAAAAGCTTTTTCAGAAATTTTATGATGTGATTTTGTTTACAATATATATGGTTGGTCAACACAAAAAAATTCAAAATTTTAACTCAATAAATAAACATTTTTTTTAAATGTGTCCCGGACCCCCTTAAACTTTAAAATGATATATGAAACGTTAATCTGTTATATTTTGCCAAATTAAAGAGAAATTAAAAATCATTAGCAAGAAATTGACATATTCGCTTAAGGGAATGGTAGACTTTCAAATTACCAAAAACCGAACAAAAATTGGAATTTTTTTGGTGCATTAATATTTTAAAAGTATATAAATATTGGAATAAAATGAATTTAAAATAGACAGGGGAAAAGTAAAAGAAAAATTTGGTGGCTTTAGAAAATTAAATATTAAAGGTAGGTGAAAAAGCATCTTTTAAATGACTTTTTCCCAAAATGAGTAATTTTCAGATTTGCACGTCTTTGAAATGCTCCTTGGGTCATAATTTTTGATGAAATTTTATAAAATTTATAATAAAGACTCATATAATTCCTTAAAATAAAGTTATGTATCCATTTCAGGTATCGACATCATTCAGATTAAACGAAGTTTAACTTCAGTGCAGAAAAGTAGAAAAATTTCACGAAAATTCAGAGTACAAATATTTCCTAAAAACTAACTATTCAACGAAAGCACAAAATAATACATAAATCTGTTCAAAATGTATTTATAAGCAATATAAATGCAAAATTAAAGAGTGAAGTTAAAAATTGGATCGCAAGAGGCATTTAAAAAATAATAATTTCAATTTTTTAAATATATATATTTTTAAAGATATTTATAAAATGTTATGAGGTGTTTGAAATAGTTAGACTTTAATGAATATATACACAAAAAATTCAGCTTTGATAGAATGTGTTTCATCACACCGAGATATGGACCTTTAGGCAGTCAGATTCACTTTTCTAACTGGTGGGCTTCTGTCTACTGTTTGTTCATGTTTAGATGATATGGAACAGGTGTTATAACGTATAATGCATGAGGTGCTGCTGAAAGAGGTTCTGGTTTGTTCTGAAACAGCGCATAGACGTCTAGAGTTTTTTATAAAGACATATTAATTCATTTCTGAGATCACTGGAAGAGGATTCGAATGATCCCGGGAAAAAAATCGCTAGACCATCACACATCATCACCTAGAAGTGGATGCAACGTAGTCCTGCAAAAAATGTTTCCCATGTGAATGTCGTATCAAAGCATGTATATATGAAAGTTTTGAAGTGAAGCCCATCACTCAAACATGAATTCTATCTAGACTTCTGATCCAAATGAGTGGCGAACTAAGCACCTAAATTGTGTTCCGCTACAATTCAGTTCAGTAGATTCATGCTTAGAAAACTTCTAGAGCAACTATCCAAGCACTCTCGACAAATCATCACTCTGAAAAGCCGATAATCTATATATATAAAACAGTTCCGTAACTGACTGACTGACTGACTAACTCACTGACATACAACGCATAGACCAAACCGCTGAACCTAAAGAGCTGAAATTTTGCATGGCGATTCTTCTTATGGTGTAGGGGTGAACTAAGAAAGATTTTTGAAAAATTCTTATTAGATTTTTTAAATTAAATTTTTAAGATGTTTTTGTAACTTTTTTAAGTTTGCATTTAAAATAATAATTTCAGGGTTATAAAATTTATATCACGAGAAAGATCATAAAACTTCCTTTAAAATGAAATATTTTTTAACCTTTACCTCGATTTTCTTATTTTTTGCTGAATTTCTAAAGAGTAATTTTTAGAATTTAATTTATCAAATGCTGATCACGTGATTTCTTTTTTTGGTACTTTAATTAAATTTATCGTCACGTGCATAACAACAAAATAGACATAAAAAATATTTTTTTTCTTTCTAATACAGCAGACTAGTGGATATTATCCCAAAAAATAAATATCCCTTACTATTTTTTTATAAATAAATAAATTTATATATATATATATATATATATATATATATATTACATCAATTGTACATATTGATCGTCGCATTTATTATAAATATATATATTCATTTTTTTTGGCATTAATTGCATACATTAACCGTTGTATTTAATTTGAATGTACTCTGTAGCGAAGCGCGGGTTTTCAGCTAGTAACGCAAATAAAGAAAGATATAAACTACTTGAGAAGTAAAGTTGGCTATTTCAATGGATACCTTCCCATGTCGTTATCTAGGGAAATGAAGCAACAGATCTTTTCGCAAAAAAAAGGGAAATCACATAAACATCAACCAGAAACATGCTACACCAGATTCATTTAAAAAGTATGTCCATAGAGACAATTTGAATACTTATAAAGATAACCTTATTACTAAATACAAAGATAAAAAGTGGCGCGATATGCAAAACATCTGGAAAATTTTTAATGCTAGATCACATAGAGAGACAGTTGCCAACTTCAAATTAGAGACCGAAAAAGACTGGAGCACATAACAGAACGGAGCACATAAACAGAATAGGTGTTCTCCATACGAACATTTGCTCAATATGTACTATAATCGATCCTGTGTATAATCGTACTATGTTTGCTTTGTAATTGCTTAATTCAATAGTAAGTGTAATTCTATTTGAAACGCCCACTTATATGTAAAATTGTAAGAGTGAGTGTTATTGTATTGAAACTGCACCTTAAATGTTAAATTGTAAGTATATAATGTAAATCGCAATTGTAAATTGCAATATGCTTATAGCGTAATAGTTAATTTATTTATCAGTGTAATAGAAATTGGAATTGCTCCTAAAATGTAAAATTGCAAGTATATAATATAAAATGTAATTGTAAATTGTAAGATGTGTGTAGTGTAATTATTAAATGCAATAGTAAGTGCATTGGAGGCATATGAGCAAATTAATGCTTGAAATTAATCAAAAAAAATAATAATTCAATTACTTTAGAAGAAATAATTATTATAAAAATGTTTACCTGTAAACCTGTTTTTTAATCGTTTGTAATACAATTGTATTATGTATGTAATGTAATTCTTTAATACAATAGTAAGTGTAATTATGTTTGAAATTGCACCTTAAATGTAAAATTGTAAGAGTAAGGTAATTGTATTGAAATTTTACCTTCAATGTAATTTGTGAGTATACAATGTAAATCGTAATTCAAAATTGCAATGTATCCATAATGTAGTGGTAAATGTTATTGTAATTAAAATGGTAACTGAAATTGCATCAAAAATGTAAAATTGTTAGTATATAATGTAAATTGAAATCGTACATCGTAATATGTTATTAATGCAATGGTAAATGAAATAGCAAGAGTAAGAGTAATTGAAAGAGCACCTTAAATGTAAAATTGTATATATATAATGTAAGCTGTAATTGTAAATTGTAATATGTTCACAAGCGATTTTAAATATGTCGTATAAGCTTATCGCTGTGGTCGGCGTAACCTTTAGAATTTCCCAATATGTAATGTTAGCAGAAGGAACTCAGAACACCTTTTTGGGTGTTTAGGACTGAATGGAGATGCCCAATGAGAAGGAGATATATCCAAGCTATATTGGGATGCTAGTAATCTTATGGACTGATGAAAGATGTCTGGCCCCTCTTCGCCCCTCCTTCTTTGAACTTCTTGCATTGCTTAATCCACTACTGCTGCTCGCTGCTATTTCTTATATTTTGTTATATGTTATATTTTATCAGTCATTTTTTGTATGTGATGAGGTCTCCGTATATAATGGATTAAATTCCAATAAAGCCATATGTTACAACAACAGTTCAGTGACGTGATGGGAGATGCATGTGCTATTGAAGATTAATGGGCTGGATGATTATGAGATGAAAACAGTCTCCTCTGTAAAGGGGAAATGAAGGGACGGATACAGTCTAAGTGGAAGCTGGATGTCTTAATGGAGAATCCATCTTAAAGGAGAAAATGAACCAGTCTATTTTGAAGAAACGATGTTGAGGCGGGATCAGTCTATCTAATAGAATAATGGAGGCGATTAATGGCACAAGTCTCTATTGAGATATGACGAAGAGGATACCAACCAGTCTTATAGCAGTTGAGACATCAAATCTAAATTGTAGAATTCTTGAAGTGTCCCGAAGATAAATTGGAGAAGTTGGTGACCAAAAGAAGGTTTCGGAAGAATATGAAGAATCCGATGGTTCCTCAGCACTTCGGTTGAAATAAAAAACACTCACTTACGGCCGAATCAATACATGATGATAGTGGAATGCGCTGAACAATAACCCAGTAGCTTCACAGTCAAATCCTCTAGGGTAAACTTAAAGGAAACAACTTGGTAGACAAAGCACGACGTCAAGTTTTTAGCAAAAAGGGATTTTATCCCGTATCAGTAAACATGAAGCCAGTCTTTAATACAATAGAACGACTATTTAGAACTTAAAAGATGAGCTCGGGTCAACTTGAGCTTAACAAACAAAATGACCGTTCTGGTCCAAAGTCAGACTGTTATATACTTAACATGGCATGATAAAAATAGCCCCCCAATACAGTCGAGGCCAGGGCCAAGAACTGAAAGGGGTGCTTAAACGTATACAATTTTTAAAGCTAAAAACTTCTCTCCTAGTAAAATATGCCTCACTACTATTTATTTCATCACTGGACAGGCCTGCAAAAATGCGGAAAACGAGGGTTACAATAGCTAGAAATGCGCCAATTGAACAAATAACGGACACACGTGCAAGGCCTACGCAATATTACCGTAACAACAACACAAGCGCTTAATGGCCAACAAAAGAAACCCGGCTCTGCCGAAACCTCTCCAAGAGGAGAAAAAACCTAGTGCGCCGTGAAACTGACGCCCGTGAATGGTTTAGCCCCGATATAGCTAACATTGCGCCTCTGGCCGATTGGTCGAACCAGGGGAGAAAGACCTACTCGGAGAGTGCTTTCACGCCAAGCTGACGCTAAGTTCATTCGTGGGGAAAAAATCTTCCGGGCAAAGGGAGGGCGAAAGGCAACACTTTTATCTCTACCTTAAACCGATTTTATGGTCCAATTTAGGGAGCAAACGTAACACGGCATGCATGGACAAAAGCTAGTTGGATGTTCACATGACAAACCCTGCAATTACCAGCCATAAAAAGTGCATTTTAGTCAAACTTATCAAGGGAATCCTGAGACTAACACCTGGCTAAGCAAATTACGGTTGAAGCTTTTACGTTTTAAGAGAAATGGGCAACGGCTAAATTCTCAAGAACACACACGTCGAGGGAACGGTATAGAAATTACATTATTTTATTTTAAGGAACAACTATTCAGAATTAGAGATTTTATATTAATTTAACGTGCGTTACCAGCCCAAACAAATTAATTATTTCTGGAACGAATTCCTCGGTACAATGCATGTGCAGTGAATTTTCAGTACGTTTGTCTCCATAACATTTCGCCATTCGTCTATTGAAGCTACTGACACATGAGTCAATCAAAAGCCAAATTGGTTAAGACAATTTTTTGAAATTTTTGAAATTTTAGTGTCATTGCACATGATTAATTTCTAACTTTTTGCATTTTTAATAAATTTTCCAAATAATAAGGATTAATACCACTCAATACAAAAGTTTTTTTGGCCCTCGAATAAAAAGTAACTTTTAATAGAAACAAATCAAGTTAGGTCCATATTCTTATGTAGATCGTTGCATTAATGCCATTAAAACGCAGAAGAAAGTACTTGATAATAACGGTAAATCGTTTAGAGCGGTTTCATCACAAAAAAAGTCAAATAAATGAGTCACGGAAAGAATAACTGCTGCAGAAGTAAGTACTTGGGAATTATTAAACAATTTTTTCAATCTTTTTTCCTGTAGTAAAAAGATGATTTCAAGACTGAATTGGATTTTATTACTTTCTGTCACTTGCCGAATCGGATATGTTCAGGCAAAAATTGTAAGAATAATAACGATGACTCCAAGGATATGCTGCTCTCTTAGAGATTTTATGCGTCGTCAGATAAAAGCTATATCTGCAATAATACATTCTACAGGAGCCCGAGGTAGCCTGTAGGAAGCGCTCCAAATTTCGGTTCTCAGGATGTTTGGATCGAATCCTGACAAGGCCCGTTAAATACCTCCGTGTTTAGGTCAGGTATGGACAAGTTAAATCCATAGAATATCCTTCTATGAAGTCAGTGGGTGGGGAAGATGCGATCCCCCGATATGTCATCCCTGGAGGGGGGGTTTCTTGGTCAAAATTATGGTGGCACCTACCCAAGGTTGAACCCGACCCTTGAGGTGCTATTATAAACCGGAGCCGCACTTCTCCCGAAGCCTGTATGGACAGGGTCTGAACTTCCGGCCAGGGCATTAGCAAGAACAAAGAACAACGTTCTACAATTCTTATTTAAATTTATACTTAGAGATGCAATTTTAAAAACATTGCATATCACATTTTCCTACTTTTTAATGGACTTAACCGATTTGGCTCATATATGGCTTGAATGAGGGTTTTTTCCTCTCGAAATTTTACAGTGAGTTCTTGTTCATTCCAGTGGTAAACATCACAGAAATCTTTCATCAGGGCTCATCCTCACAGTTCTTTGGTTAATGATTTGTCAAGCACCCCTGTTTTTCCTCAATTGTGGAAAGGATTTATTTAGCTGTGTTAGCCTGTGACTTCAATTTTTTCAAATTTTCAATTTTTTCCCTCTTTTACCACTAGATGGTGCTGCTTGCCCTATTTCGGTCTCTCCGCTGCTTCGCGCCTTTGGGTGCTCGATACGTGCGGGTATTTAAGTGCATGTGCACGTGTCTGGTCGCTTAATCTTCGGCTTTTTTGAACTGCCACTAAGTTCGTTGCACTGATGAAAAATCTCCTTTGTAGCTTCGAAACGGCCGTATGCAAAATAATTGCATCTTACTGCTATTTGTGATTTATTCACGTTGGATTTCCTGTTTATCACAGAAATCATCTTTTGGCATTTAGTTGAATGATGTGAGGACTTTTGCCAACCTATCAGGATACTAGATGCTATACAACTGTTTAGAAAGTTTGAGGGAGCTAATATTAATAAATATGGTTTGGAATAACTCGGAAAATATGACCACCTCAAACAAGAGATGGCTTTTCTTGAACTTTTTAAACTCAACATCTACGACAGGCGTGTAACTGGTGTGACCTCATAGTCTTTGAGCTACTTCGAGCTAAAATTTATCATAAAATATAATTGGAAAAACATTTTAATTTTTATAATATATAATTACATAAAGCAAATTTTCTTTCTTGTAAAACACATTTGGTTAAAGCAACTATTATTTCGGTACGTTTCCGTTATAATCAGCACTACAATCATTTTCACACCAATTTGGCGCATTTTCGAAAATCGCCGCAACGAGAGAAAAGTAACGCGATATAATCACTCTAATGATTGGCAAATTACAATATTAAAATATACAAGTCTTGATATTCAAGGGTCAAAGAGGCACTGATCGTCATCATTTGGATTCTTATTTAATAGAATCCATGTGGCACCGTATGCATTCAAAAGAAAGTATGTTCAGTTCTATCTTGAAGGCAATTTACAAATTCATGGCTCTTGTCTAGTGTTAAATATTTTTTTGTGCTTTTAGTTTTCTTTCTTTCCATATGCGTTATTTAAGATAAAATAAATATTATTGCATTTTTCTGATCCGTAAATGAGATTACATGCTTCATTTTTTGTTGTTGTCAATATACCTTTTTAATCTTGTCGATGCGCTGATACAATGCGTCGTATTGGCAAATCAGGTGTCTCCTAACGTTTGCGTAACATCCGGAGTTATCGAGTTATTTCATTCGCCAGTAATTTGGTGTATCTGTGAGTAGCCAAGGTTAAAAGTGCGCCAAGTGTAGTGCTTATAACGGAAAAGTACCATTATTTTTTATCAGATATAATTAGATATTGCAAACATACTTCCTCATAAAGCCTAGGCGAAAAGGGCAATTATACATTTTTACAACAAAGATTTGATTAATACCACACATATTATTCTCAAGATAATGAAAACTTAGGTTTTACTATTCCAGTTTGGATAAATTTTCTAAAGCATATCACAGCTAAAGCAACTCTTATATTGTATACATAAGAACTTTTTCTAATACTTTTAAAGAAATTTCTTATGTACATACAAGAGGTCATGTTTCCATTGTATACATTAATACCAAAACTATGCATCGTATTTGTGCATACTAATTTTAATGTTGTTATTGACATCTTTGAAAGCATTTATTAAAAACTGTTGCAACATAAACAGATTCACAAAATTTATATGAATGCATCGATAAGATATCTTTACTTAGAACAATCGGAATAACATTATCCTTACACCGAAGTACTTCTTCTCTTTACCTTAATAAAAACGTAGCCATTCTCGCCTTAACAAAACATCTGATTCACGGGTCAGTGCTAATGATGACCACAAGCTCATTCCAAAGACGCTGATGGAATAGAATAGTTATATCTTTTGAAAGGAAGTATGGGGAAAATAATCTGAAAGCGCCTCTATTCAGATTCTTCAGACACACCGAAAAGATTCAAATGTATTTTAGGAAATAGTATTACATCACGAACTAAGGCTCAAAAATTTTCGAAGCGCTCCAGAAGCCTTAATATAAAAGAAGTAATGAGTATTATTACTTCGTTAGATTAGAGAGGATTTACAGCTTTTCAGTGTCACCAGTGAATATATATTACATTAAGTGATTGTGCGCCGGTAAGTGCACAATCACATGATTTAATAGACACGTTTATATATATATATATATATATATATATATATATATATATATATATATATATATATATATATATATATATATATATATATATATATATATATATATATATATATATATATATATACATACATATATATATATATATATATATATATATATATATATATATATATATATATATATATATATATGACATGTTTCATAATTAATTAAAGGCAATGGATTGAATGACAAGGTAAGATGACAAAGATTACTTAATATCCGTTTATTTCCGTTGTTAAATTACTAGAGTTCCAACGTAATTAGGCAAACCACTCCATCCAGGATCTCTACTAAGACATAGGTGTTATCTCTATCAGATCTCTGAGCCGACTAACAAGTTTTTTTGTCATTCTCCCGCTCAAATTTTCTGCTGACTAAAAATCGGAGGTTCTACAAATTTCTCAGTTATATAACGTTCACCTCTGCATGAATAATCTTCCTTTTTAAAAACCGACCGTCAAGTGGCGACCTCTATTGGCAACTTTTGCTATTAAAAACCCCTTTTCCTTTTTTCGACGACATCTCGAGAATTAATAATATTTAATTGCCAATTTCCATTTTTTCCAAACAAAAGCCCCCACACATATTTTAGCATTACATATATATATATATATATATATATATATATATATAATGATATCGGCTTTACGTGCGCGATAAACTTTAAACCAAACTATGTAGAGGAGATGAAACACGATAGTGTAGACTTGACCAGAATGACGACAAAAATAAAAAAGTTATTTCAGGAGTGCCGTTGACGCAACGGGGAGGTAAAACCACAGGAGAGGCATTGATGAACCCACATAATAGAGACGCGATGCACGAACAGTATCCATGGAATTTATTTATTAAAAAAACTGGAAGATATGATTCAGCAGACATTCAGTGAAGCACAGGTACATTTACGGGCGGACACACACAATAGTAACGTCACTGGTCCCTGCCGAGGCGCATTCATGAGGAAGATTTTACATCGTAATATTGGACAGCAGTGAAGCAGCGCGAAGACAGGACAAGGTTATTAAGAGAAGCGAGGAAGCAGAGCAAAGAGCAGAAATCCTCCGTCCCATCTTTTAAAACATGGGGGCGCTAATTTGACGCTAGGTGTTTACATTTAAAATGCGAGGGGCGATCATCCGACTTGACCACGTGAGCCGTAATTCAAGATTCCCAACATGCTGTGCAGGGCGCGTGGTTTCTGAATCATCCTGAATCACAGGTGCCTGACTTTCAGCGCGTGTCTTAACCCTATCACTGTACCGCCTCTCAACTGAGAGGCGCGCAACGAGAAAAATGCAAACACGACTGTCGCATCACCTGGCGCCATCTGTCGGATTCTGGGAATAACATTGTTGTGAAACAAAAACTTTCGGACCTTGTTATTAATACGTGTTATGAAAAACACGTCATTGCTCCTAGCTATTTTTCATTATTTTTTAATGTGTCCAATAGTTCTCAGACACCCGGCATAACGCTGGGGTCCGTGCGTACCCCAGGTCACAGAAATGTGACATATATGCTTCAATTTTTAAAAAAAACCCAACAACCCCTGATATTTATGCAATAAAATTTTTACCCTGTGTTACACACATGTTAAGATGAGATGTCACTGGCTTAGACCCCTCAAAGTACGATATATATTTTTTGGCAACTGGTTAAAAGTGCCTGCGGTCCGCGTGGACCCCAGGTTACAGTGATAGGGTTAAGGGACAAACTAGTTTGTTAATTCGTTTACTTTTTGGTTGCAGTTTGGAAAAAGTGTCTGCTTTATTGAAAAGAGAATAATTTAGAATGTGAGTAAAGTAAAAGAAAGGTGAAGTGAATCATTTAATAATGGTGGGGCGCTATTAATTCACTTACTTACACACACACACACACACACACACATATATATATATATATATATATATATATATATATATATATATATATATATATATATATATACATATATATATATGTAATGAAATAAGATCAGATTACAGAACTATTAGAAAAAGAAATTTATTTCCGAGTGGCTAAACAGACATCTGATCTAATTGAAAGCCAACACCCGAGTGATTCCCGGGGTTTGAGTATAGAGGTATCTGCGGTTGAAGAATTTGCTGACCAAAGATGTTTTTTGCAAGCTGCATCAGTTGTGCAGGACGATTACCTTATTTGGGCATAGAAAAGTAGTCGTACAGTTTCGTGGCTTGCCCAGGAATTGCTGACGCTATGAAAAATATTCCTGGGTTCTTGAAAACAGAATTTGGTAATGCGATCTTAAGCATGGGAAGGGAAGAAAATTTACAGGGGATCAACTTAAATTTTATATCTTTTATATCCCCCCATTTTAAAAACGTTGTCTACCCGGGTGGAGGCTCTCATACATAACATAAAAAAATAAACTACAAAATATTACAATTATACAGAATATAACAGAAGATTAGAAAAATATCTGGCTAAGTCCACAATGGTTCCTCCAGATAGCAGGTCCATGCGGTTTCCCTACTATCCTTCATCTTATTTGCTTCGTATGCACTTAACCATAATTACAGTATAAGTTCAAAATATAAGACTGGTATTCAAAATATAAGACGATAACATAAATTCTATGATTACATGACATATTATCTTGATATATTTGATATGAATAAAACACAATATAAATATTTACGCTACCTGGAAACTATCTCTTAACACTGTCCACATATTGTATTATTAGTTCTCACATTATATTATATTAATACTGACATTGTTTGTATCACTATCAAAATTCACTGTATTATATTTTTTAACTTCCTTGAGTACTCTCATATTCATTACAATTCTCTATTCGTGCAAAATTACAATATTATAAATTTTTACATTAATTTCATATCAATATCTCTTCTTTTTCTTCAAAGTACTGTTACATTAATAAAACAACTTCATTACATCAAAATTCGTTTCAATAGCAATACACATTTACTACCTTTAACATACCTTACTTCTTATACACAAATCACATCTCTCTCAAACAACCGTGTATCCTCACGTTTGCTGAGGAATGCTTACTATGAAGTTGGAAAGGAGGTTAAAACAAATTCCTCCCGCCACTTCAAAAGATAATTTTTGTGGATGAACAAATGTAGATAAATGGATTCAGTTTCTCAACTGTAGTTGCTCTCAAAGGAAAACCCCAAGATCCAAAAATAAAAATTTTGCCGAATGAAAATTAAATGTTTTTGAGTTGTGTGGCCATCACAACCCGACAATTTTATTAAAAAAATTAGAAAAATAAAAACAAAACAAGAACAACTCAACTGAGGAAAAGAATGCATCATGACATTAAATTAAATATTATAAAATTCAAAATTCACCTTGATAATTACAAAATTCAAAATAAACTTGACATGATCAGTCTATACCATTTTTAGTTGTCCTTAAAAAGTAGTTGTAGATTCGGAAACTCACAATATTGGCAGTCCATTGATGGGAGTCCATCAGTATCCTCTGGTCTCTGTTCGCTTGGGTTTTTAATATCATTTAACTGAAAATTCTCTCTAGGACGGAAAAATCGAAGGCGAGTAGAATGTACAATCTCAGTGGGAGTTTTATAAAGAGCATTGGGTTTATCAATTTCAAAAAGAACATCTGAAATTTTTTTTAGAATAGTATAAGGGCCTGAATACGGTGGGGCAAGTTTTCGGGTATTTGGATATTGAAATTCTTCATATAAAACTAAATCTCCGACTTTAAATATAACTTGTTGAAATCTTCTGTCATATCTTATTTTATTCGACTGATGATATTGTCTAGTTCTTTCTTGTGCAATTTTTCTAGCTTCTTCTATAGGAGGGTATATCTCATTATCTTGGAAAGAAATTTTATAAGGCAATTCGCCATACATTAAATAAATTGGGGGAAATCCAGTTACCGAATGAGGGGTATTATTATATTCTTGGGTGACAGAGTCTAAGATTTTTGTCCATGGCACATTACTAGGGCTATTACTAACTTTACATTTTAATCTAGTTACTATGGTTTGGTTAACTCTCTCGACCTTTACGTTCGTCTGCGGTCTATGAGCAGATGTCAAGAGCTGTGTAACATTATTATGTCTGAGAAAATGTTTAAACTTTGATGAGGTAAAGGCGGAATTCCTATCACTTAAAATTTTCTCGGGTACATGATTTTGAAAAATAGAATTCAAACAATTTATATAGGTTTCCGTGGTGGCACTTTTAGAGGGAAATGTCCAGATGTACCTAGTGGCATGATCAACTACAATGTGTAAATATTTCTTAGTAGAATTATAATAACTTAAACCACCTACAGTATCAATTGATAATAGTTCAAAAGGTTTTTCACACAGAGGAAGAGATTGCATAAAACCATATTTTTTCTGATGAGACTTCTTGTTTACTTGACAAGTTTCACAATGTTTAACATAATTTCCAACATCATTAATTACCTTAGTCCAATAATATTGAGGTGAAATAATTCTTAACATTGAAGCTATTCCTGGATGACCAAATTTTTCATGTACTTTCTCTATTAATTTAATTCTTAACGCTTTTGGTACTACAATTTTGATTAAACCTTGTCTTTTTACTACTACAATATTATCCTTATTAAAACATCTGGGTACTGTTATATTTTCTAACATTTGAAAATGGATGATTTCCTTTATATCTAACAAGGGTTCTGGCGGGGTTGTAGTTATATTAAAAGCAATTGGGTTTCTTGTTAACATGTCAGCTTCAACATTAGTTGTACCTTTCTTATATTTTATGTCAAAATCATACATAGAAATTTTTAGAGACCATCTGAAAAGTCTACCTGTAGGATTTTTAAAAGTTTTAAGCCAAACTAAGCTGTGATGATCTGTATGTACAGTAAAATGTGACCCATGAAGGTAGCAATGGAATTTATCAAGACTATCAATTATGGACAAACATTCTAATTCCGTTATCGTATAATTAATTTCATATGGTCTAAGTCGTCGGGAGTGATATGCAATTGGATGTTGATTTCCATCAGGATGTTCTTGTTTTACTATGGAGGCTATGGCTTCTTTTGACGCATCAACATAGACATGGCAAGGATAATTTGAATTATAAAGGGCCAAAATGGGTTTTGAGATTAAACTATCTTTAAGTTTTTGAAAAGCTTGTTGACATTCAAGCGTCCATGCCCATTTCTGGTCTTTCTTTAAAAGGTTATTTAAGGGAATTCTAATTTTAGCGTAATCAGGAATAAATTTATGATATACGTTAATGGTGCCTAGAAATCTTTGTAAATCTTTAACGTTCCTTGGGGCCAATAATTTTTTTATTGTTTCTACATTAGTATTATTTGGGCTGTATGATCCATGCTTAACTTCATAGCCAAGAAAATCAATAGTATCTTTAGCAAAATGACATTTCGATTTTTTAAGTTTAATATTTTCCTTTTCACAAATTTCAAAAATGGTCTTTAAGTGCTGAATATGTTGTTCTAATGTCTCTGAGAAAATAATTATATCGTCAAAATAATTTAGAGCAAAGTTAACTTGATATTTATGAAGTATACGCCTAATTGTTCTTTGGAATATTGCGGGAGCATTCTTAAATCCAAACGGCAGTCTGGTAAATTGGTACAAGCCATAGTTAGAAGTGAAAGCAAGCTTTTCAGCTTCCTCATCCTCTAATTTCAGGTGCCAATACCCACTACATAGATCTAACGTAGAAAATACCTTAGCATTGGTCAATTTGTCTAGAACACTGTCTATTCTGGGAATGGGTTCACAATCGGTTTTTGTAATTTGGTTAATTTTCCTATAGTCAATACATAGTCGAGTCCTAGCATTATCTTCTTTCTTAAATGCGAGAGTAATAGGTGAACTATATTGGCTATAACTAGGTTTAATAATTTTAGCTTTTAACAAGGCATCTAATTGTTTCTTTATCTCTGCGTCATCTCTAGGCGACGTTCTCTATGGTCTTTGACTTATAGGAAGTTCTGAGGTTAAGACTACTTTTGGCGATTCTAATTTAATTTCTCCCACATCAAACTTATTCTTAGCAAAAACATGATCAAATTTTTGAATTAAATTGTCAATATCACACTTATCATTATTACAAGAAATCACATTACATAAATCATTATTATTACTTAAAAATGCAGATACTTTTTCATTATTTCCATGACCACTTCTCTTATTAGGATTATTATTATGACAGCTGGTACAATTAAAATGCTTAAGTAATTTATTATGCTGAAAAATTTCTCTAGTTTTAAAATTAATAGTGACATTAAAGAGTCCAATAGCATGACCAGATAATATAACATATGGTAATTGTACATTAGGTAAGTAATAAAATTTTAATGTTTCAATTTTTTCACCCAATTTTAACGGAAGCATTATATACTGACTTACCTGGACGTTTCGTCCCACAGCTGTAATGTTAATGTTGCAATTTTTGAAATTTAGTTGGTGATTTTTATTTAATGTGGATCCTGGTAAAATATTTAGAGTTGAGCCTGAATCGAATAAAATCTGGACTTTCTGTCCACACAACAGGCTCTCTACTACTGGCACTCAGTCACTGTCGTTGGTTCTCACATTAAAGTTTTTATTATGATTCTGCATTGTCATTCTTGGCTGAAAGGAAGGTGCACTGGTGTTGAACCCTGGTCTGGGACGTTGCTGGAAACGGGACAGATAAAAATTATTCCTCGGTCTCCACTCCTGGTGTTGAAGATCAAAATTTGGCCGAAACTGTCGGTAATTTCCTGGGTGTTGTTGGAAGCGTGGACTCCAGGCTGGAGGTCTATGGAAAACTGGTAGCTTGGGGGTATAAAAAGTCCTTTCCTCTGAATTTTGCTTATCCAATAGTTTTAACATGTTTTTTAGTTCATCACAATTTTTTGTCGAACGAAGTTGGAGATCTACTTCTGGGCGTGCGTTTATTCCTTTTATGATGTAAAATTTTTGCTCTTCCGAGGTCATCGCTGCTTTCGAAGCTATTTGCTGGATAGTGTAGTAATACGCTTCGTAAGATTCTTCCCTTCCTTTTTTCCGTCTTAACAATTGCTGATGTATTTCGGCCTTACTTATCTCCGTCTTAAATTCTTTAAGCAGTTCTGTTTTTAATTCTTCGAAGTTTTTAAACAGGGGATTGGATTGAAGAAATAGTTCCACATTTCGGGTACACAGCTTGCGAAAGAATATAATTTTTTGTATAGGATTTAATGTCAACAGTTCAGAAACCTGCTCATATTCTGCGATGTAATTTTCGATTGGCACTTCATTTGAATAGGGCTTAATAAACACATTTACATCGGAAAAGCGGACGTGAGATGGCTCGTTATTTTCACCGGTTAAGTCCACGGTTTGATTCAAAATCGGATTTTCCCCTTTCTTCATTGCTTATTCAAAACTAGGTCACCGAACAGCGTAAATCCACCAAGGTCAGTAATACAGTAATCCACTTCTGCTCGCTGCTATTTTCGACGCACGAAAGGGCGAATGAAGTTTTACGACGGGTGTTGGTAAAATTAATTAAAACTCCGTTTACATATTGAAATTAAAATTTTAAAACTGGTATCCTCACTGCAGAACATCCTGCCGGCTCTAAATTCTGTAATGAATTAAGATCAGATTACAGAACTATTAGAAAAAGAAATTTATTTCCGAGTGGCTAAACAGACATCTGATGTAATTGAAAGCCAACACCCGAGTGATTCCCGGGGTTTGAGTATAGAGGTATCTGCGGTTGAAGAATTTGCTGACCAAAGATGTTTTTTGCAAGCTGCATCAGTTGTGCAGGACGATTACCTTATTTGGGCATAGAAAAGTAGTCGTACAGTTTCGTGGCTTGCCCAGGAATTGCTGACGCTATGAAAAATATTCCTGGGTTCTTGAAAACAGAATTTGGTAATGCGATCTTAAGCATGGGAAGGGAAGAAAATTTACAGGGGATCAACTTAAATTTTATATCTTTCATATATATATATATATATATATATATATATATATATATATATATATATATATATATATATATATATATATATATATATATATATATATATATATATACATATATACATATATACATATATATATATACATATATATATATACATATATATATATATATATATATATATATATACATATATATACATATATATATATATATATATATATATATATATATATATATATATATATACATATATATATATATATATATATATATATATATATATATACATATATATATACATATATATATATATATACATATATATATATATATATACAATATATATATATATATATATATATATATATATTATATATATATATATATATATACATATATACATATACATATATATATATATATATATATATATATATATATATATATATACATATACATATATACATATATATATACATACATATACATATATATATATATATATACATATACATATATATATATATATACATATATATATATATATATACATATATATATATATATATATATATATATATATATATATATATATATATATACATATATATATATATATATATATATATATATATATATATATATATATATATATATATATATATAATATATATATATATATATATATATATATATATATGAAATAATAAAATGAATCGGTAGCGATGAAACGTCAGTTTAGGAAACTCGTGATATTCAACACGGTTCGGTAGTCATGGCACAAGGTAGGAAAGCAAATGAAGAGGAAAACCAAATAGATCGGATCAAGGAAGAGGCGCTTTCAATTCGATGAATCTTCATTTTCAGTAATTTCCGGGGAACATCCATTAGAGTTGGCCGGACATATCGCGGACGGGGAACGAGGAACCCGCCCGTACCTTTTGACAGCTCGAAAATCTTACATCTTTTCGGTTCCGTGGCAAACACACAAAGACTCGGAATTATTGAGAAAGGCGCAGATTTTCAGGCCCTTGGAACTTTACTGATTGGTCTTAACTCACCACATGACTATGAGGCGTCATATGGTGTGATCGGTGGAAAGTTCTCCAATCTTATATAACTGTTATATAAAGTGGCAGCGCGTGCCTTAGGGGAAAAAGTAATAGATTATTTTGGTTGGATTTGAGGGGTAATGCTTTATTGTAAAAGGGTGAAAGAATATAGATTGGCGTTTTAATAATAATGAAAAGGTTTGAAATTTATTTCATATATATATAAATATATATATATATGTATGTATGTAAAATAAAATTCCCCAATTTCGAGCCTGCTTTCTTTTATTTATCCCATTAAGTTAATAAAATTTACTTAGAATTTGTGTGATGAAAATAAAGTACGCATTTTATTAAAACTGGAATTAAAATATAATTTTAACTAGTAATTTTAATTCTTTTACAGAGCGTGGGAAATTTAGTGAGTTTGTCACCTTGGAGCATTTGTGTATTTATGAACTGAAACCAATTTGAATTCCATATTGTGACAAGCACACTTCAACCCTGCCCGAAAAAGAACTATATTTATAATTCGAAAGGCTTTGATTATTTAAATTTTCATAGTTTATTTAAGAAGCCTTGTATTTTTGTGTAACTGATAAATACTACAGAAAATGGATTCTTAATGTTTCATGTGTATAAATTCTTTCAGTAATGTTTTAAATATAACACATTTCCTGCAATTTCGCATACAAAACGGATAAAAACGCGAGATGAGAATTTAGTAAAAAATTCCGTACCAGTTTCGAGATGCTATTGTATACGACGCCGGTGAATTCTATTTGTTTTAATGTTGCGTGTTTAGATAACAGACGCAAAATTTTCATTTAAACTTTTCACTTCAGCTGCCAAATCATCTCAGAGAATGCTTTCAGAAATTACAGTAAAGCAAAAATGAAAAGTTCTTCCCTCTATTGAAGTTTGAAAGCTGTAGGAATTAATTCCATGGCAAGAATATCTCATTAGGAAGGGAATGAAAGCATGGCTTTTTTTCTTTTTCAATAGGAACATTACAGAATACTGATGAACATAGAATGTCTTCTGTTTGAAAAAAATATTTGTTTAATCTGTATAGTTAACGAGTACTGGAAAATTATTTTTGTTCTAGAGGTAATACTTTCTTTAAGAACTGAATATGTTGTATTTATATTTAGTGAAAGATTAACTCATATGGAAAAAGAAAAGAACCGTACTATTTTAAGACTTATTGCTTGGTAATGTAAACTTCATAAATGAACTAAAGTAGAATAATTACAAGATAAAAGGAACTTTTTATATACCATGTTTTTAAATTTTCTGTTGAATCATATAAAATTGACAATTCTATGTATTAATAAATAATTTTTAAAATTTTTTTTGATGAATTATCCCATCAACTTGAAAGAAAATGATCAAATGCGTTAAAAAAAGGTATGAAATGCGTAATCAGTTGTGTTTAACTTTTCTTTCCCGCCTCGGTCGGTAGATGGCTGCACTATTCTACAAAACAAAACTAACTGAAAATGAATTCATAACTGCTTAAAGATATCTAAAAAGTATCAAAAGAATGCATTGTCATCGTTTTCTGGGCTATTCTAAAAGTTTCAAATGTCTAGCTAGTCGGGAAGTTAGTTAAAAATCGATTGCAAGATTTATACTGGACAAACGCACAAACACACAAACAAACACACAAACAAACAAACAAACAAACAAACAAGAAAGCGAGTTAATAAAAACATGGTAAAAATAGTAATATTCGGGGTAATTGTAAAATAATAGCCAGACAAAGGTGTAATAATACAAAGGTTTATACCCGTTTATTTCTTATACTGTATTCCTTATTGGTTCAACTCATAGTACAAAATGATTTTCCTGAATGTTTTCCGTAGATATCAATTTATAAATTATTGTATTTTTAAATTGCAGTTACTGTGGTTATTCTGCAAAAAACTGGGTTGATACCATCACTGTAGTCTGAATATCGCCTGTGTATTACGGAACTATCGCTCGAAGTTCAAAGGTTTTCAGCAACATAGCTATTTTCAATATAAATATATAAATACTAGCTGAAAACCCGCACTTCGCAACGGAGTACATGAAAATTAAATACAGCGGTCAATGTATGCAAATAATGCCAAATAAATAAATATATATATGTTTATAATAAATACGACGATAAATGTATACAATTGATGTAAAAAAAATATTTATTAAAAAATCGTAAGGGATATTTTTATAGACAACATAATGTCCACTTGTCTGCCGCATTAGCAAGAAAAAAAAATTTGTCGATTTAGTTGTTATGCACAAGACGATAAATTTATTTAAAGTACCATAAAAAGAAATCACGTGATCAGCATTTAATAAATTCTGAAAATTAATCTTTAAACATTCATCAAAAATCAGAAAATTGAGGTAAACATTCAAAAAGTGTCTCATTTTAGAGGAATTTATATGGTCTTTCTCGTGATATAAATTTTATAATCCTAAAATTATTATTTTAAATGAAAACTTAAAAAAAGTTACTAAAACAGCTTAAAAATTTCATTCTAAAAAATCTAAGAATATTTCAAAAATCTTTCTTAGTGCACCTTTACACTATAAGAAGAATCGCCATACAAAATTTCAGCCCTTTAGGTCCAGCGGTTTGTGCGTTGTATGTCAGTGAGTCAGTGAGTCAGTCAGTTACGGAACTGTTTTATATATATATATAGATTGGTTTTCTTATAATATAAACAAATGCAAGCCTCATGGGTTACATTATCCCTTACGTCGGCTCATCTGTCCTTTATACTGTTTCCCAGCTCATCGGTCTCACAGTCCACCACGCTATAAAATTAGGATATTTTCCTATTTTTATAAGTTTTTCGCAGTTATAAGTCATTAATGCAAAACTACTGCCACCTCTCCTTTTTGAAAAGGGTAAATAAAAAATAGATTATTCAACAAAAATTTCAGAATCCGAGTCCTCAATCTGCGATTCTGCGAGAGAGACAAAATGTCTGGTTCGTTGTGAAACAGGAGGAATTCTTCCAGCCATGCTAGCTACAACAATAAAACAAAGATCTTGGAAATAGAATGCATGCAGACTGACAGATAATTAGTACGGTTCAAGGCTTATCGGTCATACAGACCGGCAAATGCGTTAAAATTTTGAATTTTTTGTGATGGTTAACCATATAATTTGCAAATAAAATCACATCATAAAACTTCTCATAAAGTTTTTTAAAAATTTTAATTTAAAATTTTGTAAAATTGGGATAATTTAAAATTGTTATAACTCGAAATAGGAGTTGTCGAATTTCCAAATTTTTTCATTTAATTAAACATTAATATATAAGTTTTAATTTTGATTCAGCGTTTTTAAAAAAATTAATTCTAAAAAACTTAAAAATATTTAGAGTAAAAATTTCAAAAAAAAAATATGTAACTTATTTTTAAAAAACAAATTTTCTAAAGTAAATATTGTTTAAAGCTTGCTGAATCAAAAATTTTTTTAATGCAATATTTTTTTTCGAAAATTTGAAGAATTTTGTGTTCTATTATTATTTTGAAAATGCGGCATTTAAACGACATCAATAAAATTTTAAATTTTGTATAACCATAAGCCTCTTTCGTTACCTGTGCATGTGATTCGTTCCACAAGAAAGAAAAACTATAGTAAATGATCTCATTTATTACTGTCTGCATTTTTAAAGATTTATCATAATATATGGACTTCAAACCTTCAAAAAAGAAACTCATGAGATGACAAATTTGTTTGGAAATGATTTTCGAAACACTGTCGAGCTGGAAACATTGATGAATTTTCTTCTTTGAAATATGCATGCACTTTAGCACCACGAAAACTTAGGTAAATTTACTAAGAATTTACAGAAGAGAAAAATGTTTTAGACTGAAGATTAATTTTAGAGTTCTCTATATTTTTTCCATTGGAAGAGAATGATAATTTTGAAAAAATACGTAGACCATTTTATCTGCTTATAATTTTGCCATCGCTTTTTAAACATCAAAATATTTTAATATTATTAAAATTTACATTAACTGCTTATTTTTCAATAAAAAAATCATAAATTATATTTTAATGTGATTTTATATCCTTGAAGAAAAAATTTATTTTACATTTTTAAAAATGTTAGCAATGTCTCTTTCTCTGAATTCAGCTAAACATTGCCTAGGATTGTTTTTTTAAGTTACAAAGAATCAACAGATTAAATTTAATAGGGAAATTACATCTTAAAGTTTATTTGTAAAAGTTTTAAAGATTTTTTTTTGTTTTTCCTGCTCATTATAGATGTATGAGAAGTAATTTTAATATTAACATAATGTATATCAAGATGACGTTTATCACTTTATCGGCAACGTCATCGGCTATTTGTTATACTTTTTTCTTAACGAAAAACTATCTTTATGGAATGGTCAAAATCAGGGAAGATTTTTCTTTTTGATTTTTTTTACCTCAGGGATTTTATTTATTTTCAATAAATTTCCGGCTTCCAAGTTAAGTCTTATTGGAAAGTTTTATCCTCCGTTAATACATTTTACTCATTCCTATTAAACATTTATTTTATGACATTTATCCATCTCTAATGTACGCAATCTTTCTTAACTGTTCTTATTCTAAGATTGTTTGATTATTTATGTTATAATCCAGATAGTAAGTATCAATACTAGCAAATAAAATTTTGTGTTTCTTTTTGCTTAGTGTCTCAGTTTCTCTTAAAACATTATCCATTTCTGATCGTGGAACTGCTAGAATATTAATTCCAAATTTTTATATTCCAAATCGTAACTATTTAACTGCAAAACCATCTCTTTAGCTTTTAACTTGCAGGAAATCTTGAATAATTCTTTAGTTCTGAAATTTTGAGTTATTAGTGTCTTCTACGTTCTCAAATAAAATAAATAAATAAATATATAAATAAATAAATAAATAAATAAATAAATAAATACATATATATATCACAGATTTGTCTACACGCCCAACTTATTAAAGTAATTCCGAACATCTTGAGAATCATAATGCATTCCGTGGTCCGGTGGCGAGGACACTCATAACTTAATACTTTCCATCAAATGCAGTGAACTAAGCTTGACACTCACAAAGACCAGTCAGTACATTTTCCGAACATATTTATTCCATCCAAATCAGGTGCTCAGATCCATAATTAATAAAACTTAATACCATCTCTTCCCAAAACGCGTACCGCCGAGCGGTACATCTATATCGTTCCTAACTTTCCATGACTCTAAGATTAACCCCCTTTGTTCATAAGCTTTTTATTGACTACGCATGCCTCAACTGACGCGTTATGGCGCTGATTACTTATGCGTGACCTCATATAGAATGTTCTATGCTGACGATGCAAGATTGTACATTTTCTCTCCCAGCGCGAAGCCCAAGGTTATACCTCAACTTTAAGAACTCTCGATGTGGATCTTCGGATTGAATCAAGTCGAACCCTTAACTCTATTTTCACCGCAATGCATTTACTCCGATTATTTGAAATCTCCCAGACTTTAATTGATAATTCTTATTCTTTCTAAACAAAATCCCGATTTCAGCTCGCGCGATCGTCCCCGCCCATATTTTAGCCTTATATATATATTCAGGGTGGTCATAAAAAATCTTTGCCATATATGGACCTCTGGCGGCCGTTCTGTTCAACCGATCGAGATGAGATTTCAGATAGTTATTCAGGGGTATGAGCTCGGGATTTTGTGAACGGCAACAAAGTAGTGATGATTGTTACGGTTATAGATATCAAATCTCTACATTTTCGAATACCAACGCCCACTTTTTCCCACCGCAAAATTCTTAGCGCCTGCGAAAACCCTAAAGAGCGTTGGAACGGTACGTGTATCACAAAAAACGGACGCGTTATGCACGCACGTAAAACAGCTCTGCGAACGGCCTGAAAACACACGATCGGAGAGCATTGAGGAAATTTGCTTATGACAGAGGCAAGACGCCAATCACTGATGACAACACAAATCGGACAAAAGAAAGCTTTTATTTTGATTACACATTTTCCACATGGGTTCCATCATCGGGTTTTTGTTGGGCGTTCACAGAGC
This sequence comes from Dolomedes plantarius, assembly GCA_907164885.2. Lineage (NCBI taxonomy): Eukaryota > Metazoa > Arthropoda > Arachnida > Araneae > Dolomedidae > Dolomedes > Dolomedes plantarius. The sequence continues at coordinate 2,403,167 of OU015490.1, read as the reverse complement.
TGTCTTTTTTTCATGTATAACGCATCGTTTTTTTGTGATACACTTACCGTTCCAACGCTCTTTAGGCTATTCGCATACGTTCAGCATTTGGCGACGGGAAAAAGTGGGAGCTTCCATTCGAAAATTTCGAGTTTCTATACCTAACCGTAACCATGAGTGCTACTTTGTTGCCGTTCACAGAATCCTGAGCTCATACCTGTAAATAACTGTACCTGAAATCTCATCTCGATCACGAATAGCCGCAAGGAATAGCCGCTAGAGGTCCATATACCTCAAAGTTTTTTTATTATATGTATTTTTATTTGTTTTTTTTATATGTATATATATATATATATACAGTATGCCCACTAAAGCCCCTTCCCACCCTCTTAACTTCGGAACGGCTGCTGCTATATTCATAAAAGTGGTGTCTAGGTATAGTAAAGTAGCCATGCGCTACTGAATGAAACCATCTAACGCGCCACCACGTGGAAAACTGCAGAGTTAGCATTCCTATCTCGAAAACGGAACGAGATAGGGAAAAAAGTTATTTACAAAGTTGTAGAAAATCATCGATTTAGTACGAAACGATACCTTGTGGACATTAATGCAAAGAATAGAACGGTTAAAACGCGCATTTGTTTTTTCGTGATTTCCTACACTGTGACGTCACGAAACTTGAACGAAAGGAGAAATGGTTATCTTTCGGGCAAAACACGACACCGCAATGTGCACAGTGGTATATCGCTTTTTATCCCCAATCAAAAGGACCGCGGTTCAAACCTCGAGGGTTTCATCCTTGCACTGATTGTCTTTATAAACAGAGTAGACAATACGTAGATCGTGTAAAATAGTATCGCGTGAACTCAACGCAACTTGCGCTTGGTGTTCGAAATTTTTGCAGTATGCAAATACGTAAGAAACGTCACGCCTGTTTCCCTGAGACAACTATAAAAGAGACATCTTCTTGGGGTTGTAATATGTTGATGCTCGTGGTCATGGCTGAGTATTCCAAAGCTGAGTATTGTGAGATGGTTTTACTGTACGGTGAATGTGGACGCAAGGCACGATCAGCAGCAAGGTTGTACCGGCAACGTTTCCCTGAAGGCCCGCATCCTTCTCATCACACCATCCTAACTGTTGTAAAAAGGTTTAAGGGAGACAGGCTGCATTACTAGTCGACCTCGATCTGGCAGACCAGCTAAGGTAGGACGGCAAGTTCAATCGGATGAGGTATTAGCATACGCCCTCGCATATCCGAAATGCAGCACAAGAGAGATCAGTCAACACTGTGGACTCTCCAAAAGTCAGGTTTGGAAAATCCTAAGCGAATATGGCGCTCATCCATACTGACCAACGCCTCAACAGGTTTTAGTGGACGGGGATGCCGAACGACGTTATGCATGGTGCAACTTCATCATGAATCAGATACAGGTCCAGCCAACATTCTTGGCAGATATAGTGTGGACGGATGAGGCATGCTTTTCATGGAATGGTATGTACAATAGTCAAAGCACCCATTACTAGGCGCTGGAAAATCCTAGATGTTTTACTGACGTTCGACATCAAATGCGGTATGCTATGTTTGGTGTGCAATTTACAATAACAAGCTGATCAGCCCAATATTTTACAATGGCACGTTAACGGGTGCACGATATTTAAAATTGCTACAGAACGTAATACCCGATTTTCTGGAGAACCTGCCGTTGTTTAATCTTAGGAATGTATGGTTTCAACATGACGGCGCGCCTGCTCATAAGACATCTCCAGTGAAGCAGTACCTCGTCAAGGAATTCAGGGACCAAATAATTGGGTATGGCGGTTTCGAAGAGTGGCCTCCACGTTCCTGATCTGACTCCACTGGACTTTTTCCTGTGGGGATAACTGAAACAGCAGATGTATGCGACTCCTCCACAAGCATTGCAGGACCTTAAACGACTCATTAAGGACGCTTGTGCCAACCTTGTCACGCTCTATGCTCCAACGTGTGAACGTGAGATTCAAACGAGGATCCAAATGTGTATTGCAGCTGACGGTGAGAAGTTTGAACATCTCAAATAAAGGTATATTGTTAAAATTAGTTGTTTTTTTTCTTTCTCGGATCCTTTTGTCACGTCACAGTGTAGGAAATCACGAAAAGACAAATGCGCGTTTTAACCGTTGTAGTCTTCTCATTAATGTCCACAAGGCATCTTTTCGTACTAAATCAATGATTTTCTACAACTTTGTGAATAACTTTTTTTCCCTATCTCGTTCCGTTTTTGAGATAGGAATGCTAACTCCTCAGTTTTCCACCAGGTGGCGCGGTAGGTTTCATTCAGTGGCGCATGGCTACTTTACTATACCTAGACACCACTTTTATGAATATAGCAGCAGCCGTTCCGAAGTTAAGAGAGTGGGACGGGACTTTAGTGGGCATACTGTATATATGTATGTATATATATATATATATTTATTTATATATATATATATATATATATATATATATATATATATATATATATATATATATATATATATATATATATATATATATATATATATATATATATATATATATATATATATAGACAAAGTTGAAAGAGAAAAACCAATATGAGCAATAAAACTACTTGCAGTCAGGAAATAAAAACATGAAAAGATAAGAATGAAAGAGGTTTTTGAGAGCATCTCTTCATCAGCGGTGTCGATACTGTCTAAAATCCAATGGATTGTTAAGAATAGGTAACGGCAAGATGACTGAAGTCACAAAACTTGCAACCAAGGAACAAATGGAAACACAGAAGCTGACCTACTATGGAGGCTGTGTTTTAGGACAATTAAACTTAAATTATATTCGTTTATTATTATTATTACTAAAAGTTATTATTATTTTATTTTTATCTTTATTTTTACTTAAGTTATTAATTTTATTTATTTATTTTATTTTTAGTAGTTATTTACTCTAATTAATCTTATTATTTTGATTTACTTATTAGTTGCAACAGAACAAACGGTTCATGAAATCTAAACCAACCAATTATGTTCTTGGAAAGACTATCGAGTTAATAATTACGTGTTATCAGAGCTATCAAGTCTAAAATATGCTTATTCCTATTGTCTTTAGAGCAAAACCTATTTATGCGTACTAGCTAATTTACAATTATGTTATTAAAAACAGATTTATGTAAACAGGTTAGGTAATTTTGAAATTTAACAGCATTAAAATCATAGTCTGATCTTTTGCCGTATAAGTCAAAAGTAAAATTGCTATGAGAATTTATTTTAATGTTAATATCTAAAAATTTTACATTAATATTATTTTGGCTACTTTGTATTAGTTCCAAATTAGGAGGGTAAAAATTTAAGTCTATATAATTATTACCTCTATTAATTACTATTATATCATCTATATATCTAAATACATTGTAATTGCTATTATCTATATTATTAATATTATCAACTTCAAAATAATGTAAGTATAAATTGGCTAGCATACTTGAAGCATTTCCACCTTGTGGTACACCTTCTGTCTGTAAGTATATACTATTATTATATACTATATAATTATGTTTAGTTACAAAATCTATACATTGAATAGTGGATATCCCTATAGGTTTGTACGTAGGGTAATATGTGATTATCTTAATTTAACTTACAATGAGTACAAAAGTTTGGTTAGTGATGTTGTTGGTAGTGCTGTGTGCTAGGTTTTTTGTCTATTTCATCTTTCCGGTCCCATCTGTGGTCGACCACTACTTGGTTTCACGATGTCCTGGCTAGCTGGGAGTGTTTGCTATAGCAAGAAACCATGTTCAACCAGGGACGAGGGGTCACAACCCCCCTCGGGCCATTTTTGAACATCGCTACAATCCATATCATTTTGCATTTGTTTATGATGGCTATACTTATTTAACTATGTGAAGCAGTGCGCGCTCCTAGATTGAATATAGTAGTTTCTAACCTTGCAATTATTTTATATATTATGTATATATATATATATATATATATATATATATATATAAAGAGAAAGGGGAATAACAAAGAAAATCAAAGAATTATGGAAATTTGATCTCAAATTTCAACCAGTTTTCTTTCAATTGTATGAATAACAGGCATAAGATATGAGGAAATAAGTTTTGAGGACACGTGGGCTACAAAAAAGAAATCCAATATTTTAACAATATATTCAAAAAGTTATGAAAACTTTTTTTCTATACTAAATACTAAACGGATTCATTATAAGAAATTTTATCTTGTAAATCGTACAAAAGAAAATGCTTTGAGATATTTTTGTGTTGTGTAGAGGACAATAGAGGTATTTTTCCATCGCTATCATTTAACTGTAGCTGATTATGCTGCATCTCTTCTTTTATTTTTCTTTCAAAATTCCCCCCTCCCCCATAGCTTTTTTTTTCCAGAAAAGTTTTTTCATACATAAAAGGAAGATAATGCATGGATGGAACTTTAGAAAAATACACAATATTTAATCTCAATTATTAAAATTAATTTAATTTTTAATTAATTCGTCGCAGAAGTTAATCAGTGATGAATACGGGATATTGTGTCGAAGGTTCTTATTTTTAAATTAAAAGTGTTCATTATCTTATGTTACGGTAGCATGAGGACCTCGTAAAGTCATTATCTTCACGGAATTATTTCTGTTTAAGGTAAGATAAAAATTTCCTTACACGTGGAGTTTTAATTTATAAAGAAGTCCTGGAGTACAGATATTTCACAATCTATTTAAAATATGAGAAGTAGTTTTCACTGAAAATGTATCAATAGTTTATGTTTGGAATCTAAACTTTAGTTTCAAGTTAATTTAAAGCAGAGTTCAGAGTAAACACTGAGTTTGTTGATTAATCATTTTTGAAAGGAAAGCTATCGGCTGTTTCTGACACATTGTTTGAAAACAGAAATATTTATAACTGCTTCTTACTGCCCAGCTAGCTTAATATCGTATTTCTTCTTTAAATCGGTAAAATTTGACTTTATGAGGCAGAAGGAATAATATTAATATGTCAACACTCAAATTCTATTCTAGAGAATAATTTTTACCTTGTTGTAGGAGAAATTTTATCCGAGTTATGCTAAAATGGACGTGTAAATTTAGTATTTAAGATATATTCTTTCATATTTCCTTTTTATTTTGAAGTATGAAATCTTTCGATGCAAAGTCACCCTGCATCTTCAAAATAAAATATTTTTAAATGGAAGTATTCTGTAGAAAGTTTTAAAATAGGTTAACTGCATACATACGTGTATATATATATATATATATATATATTTATATATATATATATATATATATATATATATATATAGATATAGATATAGATATATATATATATACATATATATACATATATATATATATATATATATATATATATATATATATATATATATATATATATGTATATATATATATATATATATACATATATATATATATATATATATATATATATATATATATACACATATATATATATACATATATATATATATATATATATATATATATATATATATATATATATATATATATATATATACATATATATATATATATATATATATATATATATTTCAAGGTACTTACACCGCTTAACCTTTATGTGATAAAAGAAGTTACAAAGGTTTGTGGCAAAGAACTAAAAGTTAAATTACCACCAAGACTTTATTAGCATTAATTGATTTTAAATCCATCCGCTAAGCGGCTATTTCCCTCATCTCAGCTCACGACAGGCACGTCCTACTTCTCTGAAAAATAATCAGAAAAGTCCTTTGTTTGCAATTGCGTAGCGTTGAGCATCGCATGACCAAGATTCATTCTCATGCTCTTACGGTTTAACGTTAGTAAATTACGGTTTAACGTTAGTTTGCCTAATTTTAACCCAATTAAATCTAGTTAATTATAGTTTACGTTCCTAGCATTACATATATATATATATTCCAATACGCTCTTTGTCGTGAAACATTCGCCTTTTGTTATTCACCTCGATTTACTGGATAATTTATTATGGGAGCAACATATAGGTGAGCCAGCATTACTCCCTCTGAGGAGGACGACATGTAAACTACCAAGCCTTATTCTGGATTTGAACACAAGCCCACTGCGTAGCAGCTAAGAACGCTAACCACTACAACATGTGGGCGGCATATGTATAGGGAGAGAGAAAATAAAAGAAATTAACCTTTTACATGCCGTACTATGATCCAGGAATAAAAGACATAACTAATTCATCAAATTCATATTAGAATACATCCATAAAGACTATAAAACAAAAAAATTGCCGTAAAAAAATTTCTGTCTATGATTTCCCAGATGTTCCATTTTTGGAACATTGGCATGTAACACTATCTTTTCTCTTTTTTTTCGCTTGATGAAAACAAAGCGTTGTATGATGTATCTTTTAAAATTTTATGCTATAATAATGTTTTACCGAACAATTTGATGTGAAATTACTAAAATTTGAGTAAAACTCATTAAGAAAATTTACATAAATTTTAATTATCGCAATTTTTTATAAGAAATGCGAAGCAAAAAGTATAAATAAACAATCAAAACAATTTTACAATTGCACAAACTTGACTAATAATATACATAATATGAATAAATGCCATTTTAAAAATGTAAAATACCTTACCAATAAAAAATAAAATATTTTATCCTTTAGAAGGCGTGTTGGATTTTAACCAGTAGCACAAAAAATATAAAACATTCTAAAAAAATAATTTTTTGTAATCCTTTTTAGCAGTTTCACAGTGTCCACGATATTCTGGAAAGCAGTGTACATGGAGTATGTACTTGCATTCAAAACATATGTTTGTAGTGTTATTTGACACACTACAGAACGCCCTTGTTATAATTCAACTATATAATGTGCATCTGATTTTCTTGCAGATGTCGACTAAGGGGCACGGGGTCCAGGTATAACGTGAATTTTAGGTTTCGCTTGAAGCAAATTCAAAGTATTTTCTTTTCTAAAATTCAGATCAGCCATTTATACAGAGGCTGTTCGCACATTTTTTAGACGATTTTGGTAAGCGGTAATAAAAAATCGTTTGCTGCAAAAGAAATAATTGCAATTGTACTATGTTTTTAAAAGTCAAAATTATCATTTGCAGCTTGAAAGTTTTGTTTTTATTCAAAATGGCGTTTTTAACAAAGCAGTGGTTCGAACGCTACATTTATGCTCTTTCCGAAGAGTAATATGCATACTCCGTTACCCAAAAACGATGTGAGAGTCCTGGGTTTGTGATGTGTAAAGGCGTCGATAGGTAATATCGTCAACAAGAAAGGAAAAGAACGTCAAATTGGATCCTCAAGTGGGACAAAAATTCCAAACAAGTATCCAAGGAAAAAACGGACATCTTCGACTATTGCAAAGGTACGTTGTTTAATGTTAAAAGAAAATCCCCCTAGTCAAAGGACAGTTGCAAAATCATTAAAATGCTCGGTGTCCACTGTAAACAAAATGATAAACGTTGATTTAAATCTTAAGAAAGCGAAAAAACGCAATGTGCATCGTCTTCTTCCAAATCATATCGCTGAACGCACGACACGTTGCAGAATTCCATATGAGAAACACTTATCCAAAGAAAAATGGAAAACAATTGTCACAATAGATGAATCATGGGTGTATTTAAATGATTGCAACAAAAAAGAGCCATTTATTAACGTAAAAGGGGAGAAAAAAGTTTAAGTACATGGTTCAAAGAATCGAAAGAAATTTTTTCTAAGGGATTCATGATTGTTGCTGGTTTTTCTTATAATGACAAGTTAAAAATAAAGAGATTGGAAAAAAATGTCAAGATTAACTCCAAATACTATCTGGAACATAATGTATCGCCAATTTTCTGAATGAAATACCATCGCTTTACCCACAGTGCCATAAATCTGTGAGACTCCATTAGGACAAAGCTAGCAGTCACACATCAAAATCCACTGTAAATTTCCTAAAAGATATGGAAAAAAACTGGTTTTAAGGCCATGCCCTTCACTGATATCCCTACTAAATCTCCCGATGTATCACCTATGGATTTTTGTTTTTTCGGACTTTTAAAATCTGCATTATCGAAACGTCGTCCCAAAACCCTTACAGGACTCTGGAAAGCTGTTCAGGAGGAATGGGATAGAATACCTCTTCTGACACTTCAAAAGGCATTATTATCCTGGATATTGCGGTGTCGAAAGATAGCTCAGAATAAGGGATGTCAAAAAGAACATTTGAAAAACAATCATTTTATGTAATTTAGTTTTGTGAATACAATATACATCGTCTAAAAAATGTGTGAACAGCCTCTGTAATGTGGTGTTTGACTGTAAATCAGAGTGTAAGATCCATCCAGTAGCCACAACCATATTCAGTGCGTTGATAAATAAGTTCCAGTCGCATATTGTGCTGCGTAATTTTGGTCGATAACTCCCAAGAAGTCGGTCAAACAGGTCTACTCTACCCATTCCTTCATTTTATAATTTTATGATGTAAGGTTGGGGAACATCAACTTTAATTTTTTGAGATTGGATATATCTTTTTGCTCTTCCTAATGATTCGTGAGTGATAAAATTTGATGCAATAGTTACAACAGAACTATCGTTCCAACGGCACATATAAACTTCTCCATCGCATCGGTAATCAAATTCTCCCCGTTGAAATTTCGACACTTCTTTTGCTGTTTTAAGAGGAGATTGTCCCGTTCTATAATCTAATACTGTGCCGATTGCCTTAAAGCCTTTGTTAGACAAATCTGTCAGCAGACTGTGCGATGTAAAAAAGTTAGAGAAAAAATATTTGTGTTTCTCTGGATTGTCAATAAAATCCAAGCGGCATATTTTCCTTTTTCGAACTTTATCCACCTGTACATAGGCATAGCATAAGGATATCCATTTGCTGAGCAGAGCATCCAAACTTTGAAACCAAAGCGAATTGGTTTTCCACGTATGAACACCTCAGCCGAAAGATGTTCATAATACGGAACCATGGATTCATCAATACTCATATTTTCATGAAAATATCCAAATTGACGAAAATTTTTTCCATTCTCTTCATAAAATGGAGATATTTTCCCTAATTTATCACCTGGATCCAATTTACTATTTCAACAATATGGAAATAATTTTTTAACATCCGAAATTTATTTCTGGGCATTGTATTGCTAACAATTGAGATATGCAAATCTTCCTGAGAGCTCCAATATGAATTTCCACCAGGTACTGAATAGTAGCCATAACAGCAATCCAAGAAATTGCTGAATGTCATTTGCGTAGACGTCCAAAGAGTCTTCTCTTTGTAGGGCATACAGCTTTGTAAATTCTGCTAAATTTTCAATGTAATCAGACGGCAGAATCAGACGTGAGATATCACTAATTTTGTATATCGTTACAGGCCAATGTTCCAATTTTGGAACATTGCTTTTTTACGTAATCTTGAGGAACTATTTCTTGTTATTATTTCAATTTCTTTTATTAACTAATTAAACTTGTCCTGTGCAAGTATGGTAGGCAAATTTTGGGTGGATTTGAATTTTTAGGAATTTTATAGAATTTTTTATCTTACGCACTGTAAAAATTGTAAAAAAAGCCGACCTTTAGAAATTTTTCTACGCTGAAATATTTATATTTGAAAGTAAATTTTATATTAAAAAATCAGTCATACCTTCTATAATTAACGGCAATTTTTTCAAACTGACAGGTATCACAGTTTTTTTTTTTAAATATTAAACATGATGTTCCAAAAAAGGAACATGTAAAAGGTTAAAGAAAATATTTTAAAGCAATATTAAATAATGTACTCCTATACTTCGCTATACGGGCGCTCTTTATGCGGCATTTCGGTACAACGGTCCTTTTTTAATTATGGTACTTTTTCGATTCACGGCCCATAATGTTTCGTTATACGGTCACAACAGCTGAAAGTGATGATGGCAGCATATTATAGGTTACTGATTCTTCTGTTAATGTTCTTCATTACATTAAAACAGTTTTTAAACATTTTATTTTATGTTTTTTATTATATGTATACATATGTGCATATGATTTCATTTGTTTTTTGTTTATATGTTTATTTTGTTATTTATGTTTATGATTACATTGTTTTGTACTTTTATTTTTATGTAATCATTTTTATAGGAAGGAAAAAGAAAAAAAGGCTATATGAACTAAAAACTCTATTATTTATAAAAAACTGGAACAGATCGAATTAAATTTGTATGGGTTTGCATCAAAATAATTTATTCGTTATACGGCTTTTCGCTTTACGACCAACTTTTCCGGAACGTATCTATGTCGTAAAGCGAGGTATGGGTGTATTAATGCAAATTTTGTAACTCCCATTTTTTTAAAGTATATTATATGAGTGATTACGCTATTTCTTCATGAGACATATAAATCGCAAATGATATTATCTCATTTACTGATATATTCCTATGAAATACATTAAAATTTAATATGAAGTAAACTTATAACAATATTTTGACAAAGAGGGAATAATACATGCTTGGAAATAATATAGCGGAAAATAAGTGTTTGTGTAAAAAAAAATCCTAAGAATGATTTAAAGTAGATTATTTATTATTTTTCCTCATCTGACATAAACTATAACTGTAACGAATTCATTAATCTATAGAAAGCAATAGTCAAATAAATAAGCAAGTTTATAGAATTTTTTACCAAGAAAGTTGTTCTCAATACCTTTTGCCAGTTACACTCAAAAGCATAAATAAAGAATTTCTAATATATGGACTTCTTCATCCGAATTATGAATGTTGTAGCAATGTAATACTGTTCAGTAGACACAAAATAACTCTTCTCGCTTTTCTGAAATGCAATCGCTTTCTGAAACACCAAAAGCTAAAAAAAGTAATTGCAAAAGTGTAATTTTGAATTGCTGATAAAAATGTGTCTTTAAACATATGATACAGTAATATGTTGCCATGATTTACTATATAAATTATATTTTCTATTTTATCTATTCAACTGCATGTATTAAACTCTGTACTGCAAAAACAGCTTTTTGAAAGAGATATCCATGGTGAATTCCTCGCGGCAAATGTTATCTAAATATTTTAACGCCCAAACTGGTGTGATAAAAGCTTACTTTAAGACTTTATCACACTAGTTTTAATTATTCATCTTTAGTTTTATCTTTCTGAAATTTTGAAAGATTACGACGAAAATAACTATATTCTTCATATATTTTTTCAAGTCCTTTACATTTTTATTCTGTGTGATTAGCCACTGCTAATTATAATACCGCTAATTATAATATAATGGTGCTACATATTTAAAAATCTTACCTGCTCTATTCGGTAGGCTTAATAATAATTTTAATTATTATCTTCTATACTTATGTTATTGCTTTTCATTCGCCAGCCGGAAGTCATGACTTTTTTTTAACTGATAGAGCTTCGCTGCAGTACATTAATCATATTTGCCATTTATCCTAATGTTGTTCGTTTAGTGATAAGTACTGAAAACTTTATTTAACGTATGCCAAATGAGAAGTAAAAATTTTAATGCTCTCTCATTAAGATACTAGAAACTTCCTCTCTTTCAAAATACAGTGTCGTTTACGAACCAATCTTCATGAAATCTGGATTATTTTGTGTGTGTTAAATCCCCTTCCCCCTCCCCCCCAAAAAAAACAACAACAAATAAATGTAAAAGAATTACAAATGTAATAATTATAATAATTATAATTATAAAATTTCAAAGTAAGTAAATGCAAAATTTTTAAGCAAATATTTATCCAATAACTTACACATTTATAAACGTATTCTGTAAGATGAATAAATAATAGAAGATAGTTACAGCGAAGCTGATATGTCTTGTCGTTTGAAATATTTTTCCAGTCAATAGCTATCTCTAACGGCCATTTATTGCGGAGTTAAGGCTTCTGTGTACTAACCCTATTGGATTCGCTCACCTCACTGTTAACCTACGGAAAAAATTCTATCCAAGGATTGCCGACTTGGATTTAAAGATTTTTTTAAACTGTACTCCATGATGGAGAAAGAAATTTTTCACCTTGGGACATATTTAATTTTTCAAAAACATGCAAATAATATTTTAAACTTTAGATTTTTTTTGGGGGAAAAATCTTGTGTAAGGTGTTTTAATCGTTTCTAAATTCCTTTGGTGGACGAATTTTTTTAAATGAATTCTGTTGCAAGGTGCAGAACAGTTTAAGCTATCTGTAAATACCATTTTTACCGTGTTTTTTAGTAACTTGCTTTCTTGTTTTTGTGTTTGTGTGTGTGTGTTTGTCAAGTACAAATCTTGCAATCGATTTTTAACTAACTTACCGACTAGCTAGACATTCGAAACTTTTAGAATAGCCCAGAACACTATGGCAATGCATTTTTTTAATACTTTTAGCCATCTTTAAGCAGAATTGAATTAATTTTCAGCTATTTTCAGTCAATTTTGTTCTGTAGACTGGTGCAGCCATCTATTGGCCAGAACGGGAACGAAAAGTTTCATGCAAGTTAACTTCCAAATAAGTTAATTTTCTTTCATGTTGATGGGATAATTCATCAAAAGAATTTTTAAAAAGTATTTATTAATATATAGAATTGTCAAGTTTATATGATTCAACAGAACATTAAAAAACATGGTATATAAAAAGTTCTTTTTATCTTGTAATTATTATTGGATTATCAGCATTTATAAAGCTGTAAATAGTAGACTTATTTTCTCCATAGATTAACATTGAGGTGAGCAAATCCAATAAGGTTAGTACACAGTAGCCTTAACCCCACTGGGAGAGCTTCAAAATATAGTCAATTAAACTCTCGGATCCTCGACATACTTCTCTGTTACCTTTTATATCCAATCATATTTCTCCATTTCACCAGTCGTTGTTCCATGCTTTCACAGATAGCAAAAACAATTTTAGACGCCTGGGAAACCGTGTTTCTCTCCAATTTCTTGTTGGTCTTGTAGATATCCCTGCATAGTTTAAGTAAAAACACCAGCGCACATATTGTTTCCTGTAGCCAAAAAGAAAGTAGGACACAATGTAAGGGATGGTTTTAGGTAAATGGAATCCCTATGGATCGACGAGGTAATCTAATCGTCAGGGCATTGGATTTGAAACCCTAGGGTCAAAGGTTCGATTCTTACTGTAGGTCGTAGTATTAGCCTTTTGGATTGTTAACAAATGCAGATAATGATGACGAACTCAATATTTCTATTGTACCACATTTTTATTCATTTTTAGCAAAGCACGCTTTAAACATCTACTTATCAATACAATAACATTTTTAAACTCAATCTTGTTGTAAAACCCCAATCCAAAACTTTTTTAAATATCGTTGCCACTCAACGAGATAATTTATATGCTTCCACTCGGCAAGAAACCTTAATCAATAATGGTGCGCTTAGTATTAGGCAGCGTTAATTATAAACACAAATATAATAAACAAAATAATTATTGAAATATTTTTAGCCTACTACCTTCCAAGACACTAAACTACAACTGCCAGTCGGGCGTTACAACCTGCTGTTAAAATTTCAAAAAAGATAAAAATCTGCCAATTACCATTCGGCTACTCAATGAACTACACAATTTTTCCATTAACAGGAATTTTACTATTTAACATTTTCTTATACATTTTAACCTCGCTTAACGAGCACCTCGCATAACGAGCACCTCGTATAACGAGTATTCGCATAACGAGCAAAATAAATCCTAAAAAAATGGCTCGCTCAACGAGCAACATTTCGCATAACGAGTGACGTGGAAGGAAGTCCCCTCTTCACATCACCGGGATCATCAACGGCCGAAAAATAAGTATTTAAGGGTAGTAATGGATGGTTCGAGAAGCAAATATCATGGCACTGGAGGATAACAATGATATTAAAGAGCTTGTGGAAGAGCACAACCAAGAGCTGACCACCGAACAGCCAATAGAATTGCAGTGTCTTTCATAGCAAGCAGTTGTAGAGGAGAGTTTGTCAGTGGACAAGGACGAAGAAACAGCAAAGAAACAATCTTCTGGCGCAATAAAAGAAATGATGGAAGCATGGGAAACTGTTGCATCGTAAGTTACAAAGCATCACCCTGATAAGACGGTGCCTATGCGTGCTATAAATTTACTCAATGACAATGCGGTGACACATTTTCAGCAATATTTTAAGAGCCGAGAAAAACAAATAGCTATCTAGTAAAAAAATTATATATGTGTCATAAATTCGTAAATAATAAACTACATATGGATGATTTTGCTCCTTAAGAATTTATGTATAATTTTCTTGAAATAATAAACGTTACATATAAAACAACTTAAGTATTTTTGGCATGGAACGCATTATCGGATTTTACATTAATTTATATGGGAAAAATTGTTCGTTTAATGAGTGTTTCGCATTACGAATAAGACTCTAGAACGAATTATGCTCGTTATGCGAGGTTCCACTGTATCTTCTAAGCTACACTTAAATTTTTTCATTGTCTCTTACAATTTCTATTCTATTTCTTAACTACACGTATCAAAAGCGCCGTCGATTCCAGACACTAAAAATTTGATAAAAATTATTAATTTTTTTTGCGAAATTTTTTTGTTCTACGCTTAAAGAACATTTTATTTTCATGACATTCCCAATGTAATTATATCTTCCGAAGCTAAAATCAAGTTTCAAAAAACTAAATCCGTTCATTCCATATTCAATATCCAATCTTGGTAATACAATCATAAAATGAATCGACCCATGTAAAATTTCAATCCAGTGCTTGTTTAGCATTCTTTGAAATCAAATTAAAATCAGAGACATTCAAAAGTAAATATTTTATCATAGTTTACCTTCTAGATGGAGTCGTGTTATCCATAGAAGGAAAACAAAGGGAATAAAATATAAAACAAGTAATATCATAGCACTCTTTTTCCAGAGACAGCCCTCATTTTACTGTACACAGTAAAATTGATATTCATTTAATTGATGTTGATTTAATTTTCCATGTAAAGAAATGTAAATATTAGATTATGGTTTTGTCTTTAAGATGAAAAGTTAGTAGAATTAATTATTTTAATAAGATTTTGGAATTAAAAAAGGAGATAGTGAAAATAAAATCCTTTTCAAAAATCAGAAAATACTTTTTCGGGTTTGAATAACATTTAACATATGGTAGGTAGAAGTCATGCAAAAATACATGTCGGTATTAGAGTTTTTTTTTAATTTTTAGGTATAAACTGTTCCGATTGAAAGATAGTTGAAATACACTAGTTATCATAAATTAAGGAAAAATCACATAAAGAGGGATAACACGTTCAAAACTAGGCCAATCTATTTAAAATTTGAAAATATGTTGTTAAGTAAAAGGTGCTGAACAATACTACATTATGCAAAATAGTGGCGCTGCAGTCGGAATACGTCATTTCCGAGGAGCATAAATGTGCATGTCTCAGAGCAAGGCGACAATTGTCGCTGAGATGCTGAGATTAGACATCTGGCATAGCCAAATTGTAACAATGACCTCCAGGCATCATTTGACCGAAGAACTGTGATGGCGAGATATTGGGAGACTAGAGGCAGGACAAAGTCAGACAGAAGTGGTCAGATGGATTAATGTGAGTCCACCTGTGGTTCATAGACTTTGGCAACAATTTCTAACCACGGATTTGGCATCCAGGAGGTTCACCAAGGACGAACATACGATACGACGAGTGCCGATGACTGATATTTGTCTTTATGCGCACGAAGGAATAGAACCGCAACTCCGCCTGCAGATCCTCCCTCGTTGCAAGCTCTGGAAGGTTGGTATCAACTTCAACCATGATTAGAAGGCTTCACGAAGGTGGTCTTTTTGCGAGGCGACCAGCCATTTGCATCCCGCTCACGTCACGCCATAGGCGGGAATGTTTTCAGTGGGAACGTCAACATGTCCACTGGACGCGTGATCAATGGAGGGCTGGTCTCTTTACGGATGAGCCCAGGTTTAGCCTCCAAAGCGATAGTAAGCGTATTTTGATTTGGAGAGAACCTGAAACTCGTTTTCATCCATCACACGTCCGTGAAAGAGATGCATACGGATCAGGCAGTGTCTGTGTTTGGGGTGGTATATATTTGGGTGGACGCACAGACCTCCATGTCTTTCCCCGTGGAAAGGAGAATGCTCACAACTATACAGATGACATCCTTGATGCTTATGTGCGCCCTTATGCCGAGGCAATAGGTGATGCTTTCGTGCTACAGGACGATAACGCGAGACCGCACAGGGCTCGCATCGTGGATACTTATCTTGAGCAGGAAACAATTCAGCGCATGGAGTTGCCAGCTCGATCACCGGACCTGAATCCTATCGAGCATGTTTGGTACGCTTAAGGACGACGTATAGCTGCTCTCAATCCTCCTCCTAGGACCTAGGAGAGAACCTGGAACTCGTTTTCATCCATCACACGTCCGTGAAAGAGATGCATACGGATCAGGCAGTGTCTGTGTTTGGGGTGGTATGTATTTGGGTGGACGCACAGACCTCCATGTCTATACACGTGGAAAGGAGAATGCTCACACATATAGAGATGACATCCTTGATGCTTATGTGCGCCCTTATGCCAGGGCAAAAGGTGATGCTTTCGTGCTACAGGACGATAACGCGAGACCGCACAGGGCTCGCATCGTGGATGCTTATCTTGAGCAGGAAACAGTTCAGCGCATGGAGTCGCCAGCTCGATCGCCGGACCTGAATCCTATCGAGCATGTTTGGTCCGCTTAAGGAAGACGTATAGCTGCTCTCAATCCTCCTCCTAGGACCCTAGCCACACCTTTAACTGCTTTGCAAGAGAAATGGCTCTCACTTCCTACCGAACTGATAGACCGCTTAATTCACAGCATCACACATCGCTGTATTGCTTCTCGGGGGAATCATGAGCCATTAAAGGTACTTTTCCTATACCAAACTGACACATCCGATTTGTTCATTGTATACATATGATAGCTTCTATAACACCATAATTGTCCGGCGATTTCTTTTAATGCTATTTTATACCTACAAATGTGTTGTACAATGTGTATAAGTTTCATTACATTCTACGCGTAACTTCTTGAGTAATTGCTATTTTTGTGACTTTTCCTTAATTTTTGATAACATAAAATACACTACGTTACGTTACCATAAATTCAATAAAATGCCCTCGTTTAGGCTTTATTGCAAGGTGCCCATAAATAAACGATAAAATGAACATACAATATTATAGTAAAACAATTTATAGATGTTTTACTGAAAAGGTTTCTATTTTGGAAGATTCACTATTTGTCACAATATTTGATCACAATATTGATCACGATGTTTATTCAATGGCCCTTGACTTGAATTATGGATGATGATCTACCTGGAAGACAGACTGCAAGTAATATGTAATCTTGATTTTATTGCAAATCTTCAGATCAATAGTGAGTCTTCTCCCACCTCAATTTTTATATCTACCCCCCTGTAAGGACTTTGCCTAAAAAATAAGACTAACAGCATTTTAAGATAACTAATGCATTTACTAGCATTCTAGATTAAATAAGGCTAATGCACACAATAAGGCTGCACAAATCTATATATTTAAGTTGCTAAGCCGACTTTTTGGGCAGTCCGTAAGAGAAATCTACTGCATCAGTTAACTTCATTTTGGTCTCAAACGAAAGATTTTAATCTGTAGATTTGTCAAATTTGGCTTTTGTAACAATTTCTATTCAGTAGCGATAATTTGCAATTAAAAATTTGATTTCTGGGCATGCTCAGTGGCATAGTTAAATCTGTCTTTAGAAACTCACTGTTTCTGCGCATGCTCAGTGGCATAGTTAAATCTGTCTTTAGAAACTCACTGTTTCTGCGCATGCTCAGTGGCATGTTTTAAGGGTAAACACGTTTATTTTGAGGAGTCTCTAGATCTCTCTCTGCCATTTTTATTTTTATGATAATTATGTTTGTGAAATATAAGATTCAACCTCATGGAAATTGTTTATTTCGCGCTGTTTAATTAGCGATAATTTACAATTTAAAAAAACATTGCTTTCTACGCATGCTCGGGGACATTTTAAAATCTGGCTTTAGATGCTCACTAAGCACGAGGCCGCTTAAACACATTAATTTGTTTCTGCGCATTATTATGATTTTGACAATGATGTGTAGAGTATAATTTGTGTATTAGTACATTTATTTGCTATCCAGTCGTCTTGTTTTAACGGGTACCAACTAGTTAATATTAAAATTACAAAATAAATTTAGTTCGGGACATCACGATGAGTCAGTTGACTCTCCCGGATTCTAGCAAGCCACGCGTCCGTGTCAGGGACCCTCTTATTCAAGATCTCCTATCATCTAGAAAAAAAAAACCAGACAACTGACGACTACCTCTCTGCGTACGCAGACGAATTGCTTGTTAAGAAGTGGAGTTCCTGGGTCTTGAAGACTTTATCTCTTGTCGCAAGATATATCATTTCAAAGTATATGTGCTCAGTAAAAAGGTTTTAAGATGCAATATGTATTAAGGCCACAATGGACCATGATATTTTTTATTTTATTCATTAACCAATTGCTATAAAATTTTGTATACTTATACAGTGTTGTTTAGAGATGGAAATTCTAAATTAAAAAAAAAATCAGAATGTAATTAATTAAGATATTAATTAAAATCATTTTGTTAATTACTGTATTTAAAAATGCTCCATGCGCATTCATTTTTGTCTTAGATATCTAATTTTCGCTCTTAAGCTAGCTTTATATAGTTATAATAAAAGTTAGTAGCAATATTTGACTTACATTCATATTTATAAAAACTAGAAAAGAAATCGATAAAAATAGGTCATTTTATGCAAAATTTTGTCCAAAAAAAATTTTTATTGTAGAAATTTTAAGTTGTTTTAAAATAGTATAATGAATAAATTACTAAGTTTTTTTCTAACATGTATAAATAATCATTTTATGAAATTTTATGAAAACTCAAGAAAAATTATGAAGCATGTTACATTTTGAACTTACCGAAACGACATGAAAACTTGTTTTGAGAAAATAGCATTTAAAGTTTTAATTTGACTAACATTTCCATTGTTTACGTTTGAAAAAAATACTTATAACTCGGTTAATAATGATGGGATCAACATACTTTTTTTTTAATTTAAAGCTGATGAGTTGCAGAATCAAATTTCTGAAAGAAAAAAAATTGTTTTGGGAACACATTTTTGTCAATCTGAAGATCCATTGTCGCCTTAAGAGAAAAGTTAAAGTTTGAAATTAATGGAGTTTAAAATTTTAAATATAAAGTTTAAAAAATTAGGTTAATTTTAAGAAGTAGAAGAATATTTTAAGATAAAAATTAAAATAAGAATTAAAATTATGGAGGTATGGCATGTAAAAGTTAAAAACTAAATAAAATTTTAAGATATGAGAAATGGCCCTAAGCAGTACATGTTGTTAAAATTTGTAGTTGAGGGGGAAAAGATCCCTTTACGGGGACATGCAAATTCGTAGTGAGATGATTGTAGAGTTCCACGGGGGAAAGCTAAAAATAGAAATATAGGGAAATTTAGAACATGCTCCACCGCCTACGACAGAACCCGGGACGTGAGAGTCACCAGGTCAGCGCGTTAGCACTGCGGAAGCGCACGAATAAGTAAGCAACATAGTATACCACTCTGCGTGTTGAGTATATCTCTGATTTTCTTCTTCCAGGGGAGGCTGTCGAACACGCCCCGTTTCTTATACTGCGTCCACACACATCTGAACTGCACAGTATTCTGGGGGCAAACCAGTGATTTATGGGGCAGAGCTCTCTGCAGCAATCCCTCGATCGGGTGGTTTTTGCACAGATCATCAAAAAGACACTATTGACCTTGGGGGAATGTCTGTAAGACAGTCTAGTGTTTCTTTACACATCCCTTGGGGGAAGGAGCGTGACTAATCGACCCCCAAATGTATCAAGAGGAGTCGGGGGTGCTTACTGCAGATATGTCTGCATGTGTGTGGACGCGCTATTACAGTTTGCCCAGGTCTGCAGCAGGCAGTATCAGCGGAACGTCAAAGTCCTCTAAGGGGGGACTTTCCAAAGGGACGCTCCTTCCTAGGAATGGTTCGGAAATGCTGGACCCGTTCTTTGAAATAGGGATGTGATAACTGAACTTTGGACCTGTTACCGATTTTCAAAAGTAACAGGTACGTGCCAAACGATAGAATACTCCTCACAGTCCTGATATCAGGCCCTCAGCCCTCGCACTTCACACCCCCACTTGCATACCTACCACATTGCACATTCACACACCTATTACTGCGTCCACACACATCTGCACTGCACAGAATTATGGGGAAGCCAGTGATTTATGGGGCAGAGCATCTGCAGCGATCTCTCGATCGAGCAGTTTTTGCACAGAGCATCAAAGAGACGCGAGTGACCTTGGGGGGGAGGGGAAAAAATGGGGGAATGGGGGAATGAAAAAAATGAGGGAAAAATGATCTAAATGGGGGGGAATGTCTATAAGACAGTCTAGTGTTCCTTCACACATCTCTTGGGGGAAGGAGCGTGATTAATCGACCCTGAAATGTGTCAAGCGGAGTCGGGGGTGCTTGTCTGCATGTGTGTGGAAGCAGCATATTACATTCGTATATACCTAGTACTGCGTAGGGCTGCCAGGCGGGGACAAAATAAGTATACGAGTATTTTTTACTTGTACCCTGATCTTCCCTACCTGTTACCAGAAAAGTAGTTTACAGACTAGGCGATGGGCGAAGCGGTAACAGGTATGGGGTATAGGCTGACTCGGTAAATGAGTATGGGGGGGGGGGAGAGGGTGACAGGATCACGGATGAAATGAATGAAATTGGAAGACTAGACTAGAGTATTAGGTATTTTGTAACAGGCATTTGTAATAGGTATTTCTTTGGAAGTGAATTGGTTGTACCTGTTACTGAAAAATACTTGATTTTGGCATCTCTACTCCTTCCCACAAATAACCAGCGGAGTCTCACTCCTAGGTCTTTGTAACACTAAACGGTAAGGTCACCTTTCCGGCGCTGATGAAACGGCGTAGTTACAAAAGGGGTGCGCGCTCGTGGAATCCTCTCGAGGAATGTCGAAGTCATTACACCCCCCCCCATAGACCGGGTGCGTCATAAATTCGTGCAAAGCACAAAAATTCGTAATAAAAGAAGTAATGCTCAGAAAAATTTTCTGTTTGCGCCTGTAGGATCAGAGGGATATTGGATTTGTTTTCCATATAAAAAAAAGTTTCCAAAAGTAACCGAAAGGGGGCGTTCACACGTCATACTGAGACGTTTTATGCAAATCAGGCTGGTGAAGTGCCTGGATTTTGTACGGATACAGATTCAACATTCCATGCAGAATACGTCGAATCGACGGTTCCAGAATTCCCATTCTTCTCCCAGCTTTACGAGCACTGCTACTCCCCGTTGATGTCTCGGCTGCCAAATCTTCCATAACACTTTGAGGACAACATTGATGCGGTTCGAGCTCAAGGATAGTCTGCCAATTCATGGACTATTCTCCAAACTCCCGGTTTCCCCAAAATGTCGTATAAAAATCAGTATTCATTCAATGGAACAGGGCTTTGGTGCATCTAATCCTTTCTCCGTGCGAAACTTTCGCAATGCAACAGCTATGGATTCTGTGGATTCACCATTCTTGTAGAAAAGTTTAACCACCAACGCTTGATCTGGTGAAGAAAGCAGGCTGCCGGCTTCGAATTACGGATCCGTTTCTAGCCAGGTATTTTATTGATAGCCTGATTTGCATAAAACGTCTCAGTATGACGTGTGAGCGCCCTATTTCGGTTACTTTTGGAAACTTTTTTTTACATGGAAAGAAATCCAATGTCCCTCTAATCCTGTTGACGCAAACAGAAAATTTTCCCGAGCATAACTTCTTTTATTACGAATTTTTTAACTTTATTCGCATTTATGACGCTCCCGGTAGACTATTATGCAATAGTCTGAAAATTTAGATCGGGGTTTAATGAGGGTGATTTCTTTGTATCATTTACTTCTGAAGAGGATATATATATATATATATATATATATATATATATATATATATATATATATATATATATATATATATATATATATATATATATATATATATATATATATATATATATATTTATACAGTGATTTCCGCTTATAAGCATCACGTTTGTTATCACTGTTTTTGATTCTTATAAGCGGTGGATTCTTAAAGCCGAAATTTAGGTTTTTGGACAGGTATACACACACCTATATATACATACATATTAGATAATTTACCATAACATACTCTTTAATTTACGTTAATTATCTTTTATTAAAATTATTTTTTATAATTTTGAAAATACAACTTAATTTCTAGACCTATAAGTAGATACAGATGATTATAGTAAGAGAAGAAAAAAATCCAATATTTGTTACCACATACCTGCTTAACAGTTTTAACATTTCAAGTACGGGAAGGGAGCAAGAAAAAGTTTTCTATGGTAGTTTGACGTAATGAAGTTTTCAGGAGTCTGTTTATACCTCTTTCAATACTAATACTCTCAGACGAAGATTCACCTTCTAGCTTACGTGTGGGAGATGGGAAAAAAAAGAGTTCCTATTTTTGTTTCTCAGTGGAGAAAAGTGAAATCGAACCCGGATGGGTAAAGATGTCCCTGGGTCAAGCTAATATGACAGTGTTATGCTAAAGCGTTTAAGGGGAAACTATTATGTTATGTCTAACAAAGAAAGGGATGAATTTTACGACTATATTCCCTCCCATCTTATCAATCTTTCTTTTTTTTAAAAAAGAAGAAAGAACTTCGTGCCTTTTGAAGGTTTAAGTGGCTTTTTTGGAAAAATGAAAGGAAAGCGAAGAGTGTAAACTGATTCTTAAAACCGGTGGATTAATTCTTTAAAGCGAAAATTTTAACGTAGAAATAATACATTTGTTTTTGTTTTCGCGATATTGATTCTTATAAGCGGTTGATTCTTATAACCACTGATCACTATAAGCGGTGGTTACTGTATATATATATATATATATATATATATATATATATATATATATATATATATATATAATTTGTGCCAGATTTCTATTTTTTATTCCCAATGCAGTGCCAGTAAATGTTATTGATGGCGAACAAATTATTCCAAAATATCTCATAGGCTCAGTTAATCATGAAATTAATTTTCAAAATAGTATTTCAGATCAATACTGACATTTTTCCCTTAAAGGCGGTTTCTCGTTCTAAATAATATCATTTTGGATACCATAAAAAGAAGAATTTTCGGAAATTTTCGAATAGACACAAAGTGCATGGACGTAGAGTTCTTTAATTACTGGCTACTCAGCAATGCGTACCCGACTAGTATACTAGACGCGACAATATAGCTAATGCCAATATAGTGAAATCTATTAAATGTGTCCAGGGGAATTAAAACGAAAATTCCAGTCAGTTAAGCCAGTCTTCAAAGGAAATAACCGCATCCTTGTCGTTTCTCGGTGTAAAATTTGAAAAGATAAGACAACAAAATTGCAAGAACCGTATACCTGTAAAAGGGGTATAAATGTGCAAATTCAAACAATTCCAGCATAACTAGCAATAAAGGTCAATGGAAAAAAGCATGGCATGAGTGTATCTGTTCTGTCCCATCATGCGGAAGAAAGTTCGATCAACCACTGGATGTTCCCTTATTGAAGTAACTAAGAAGTGTTGCGGTGCATGTCGGTAGATGTCGTAAGGATGTGTTTTCCGTATTTGAAAGAAAACTTAAGGTCCGTTTAAGAGAAAGTCCTAATTACGATATTTTTTTTCATGCGTCGCCCCCATATCATGACATATTTTGTCAATATGTAATTCATTGTCTTAACAACGTCATACAAAATTGAAAGCGCATATCAATTGCACTTAAAATGCAATATTATTTTATTAAAATGACTGCAAAGGTGCATAGATATATGCATTATTAATAACAAAATCATAATTTCAATAAAAGGATTAATTAACTGCTACATTTGACGCTGATACAAATCGAGGAGCTTTTCAATATAAGGTCAAAAACTGAAAATCCTTATTTTCTGTTAATTTTCTCTGGTGATATTAGTTTTGTTTAATCTCTGATTTTGGTGATTTGGTATAGCTTATAAGTATAATTTGAAACAGGTGTTTCGTTTTAAGGGGACTCATTAAACTTAAATCTTTAAAACATTCGATTTTTGGGAGAAAAAAATATATGTTAAAGCCTGATCATTTCTGAACAAAATAAAGCAAACGGCATGAAAATATTCCGCTTAGTTCCCGAGATATTGATATTCTAAATATATAATTACTGATCAAGATTACGGTAAGAAAAATGTTAAACTCATCTTTCTCAAAATGTAATTTTGCATCATTCCGCAACTGATATCTCAAAAACTATGAAACATAATTCCATGAAATTTTTATCACTGCATAATCATGCTATTTTATTGCGTCTGAACTAGAATTATTGCAATCACTGCACATTTTGTAATTTTTTCAGGGGTAAATTAATGCAAAAATTTAAAGAAATTTTAAGTATATTTTGAGCAGTTTTTAAAAAATTTTTAAAATATTTTAATGTTGAATGTTTTATGTTCAATTGTATTCTGAATTATTTATTTTAAATATAAAACAGGAATTATACATTTAAGTGTAAAATTAATTTAATAGTTCTGCGCGCAAGCCAGTGTACAATAAAAATACTTAAAAAATGAAGTATATCTAAAGCATTTTTAAAAAAAAATTATTTAAAATTATTTTTAGATGTTGAAAATTTGTTTATTAAAATAAATATATCAATTTATCAAATACATAAAATTTTGAAAAATTGGGATTAAATTGAAATAGTTACAAAGAGTCAAAAAGTATGAAAATATGCCTTATTTCCTCGAATTTAGGGTCTTGAGTCGCCTTAAGAGAAACTCCTAATTACGATATTTGTTTCATGCGTCGCCCCTATATCATGGCATATTTTGTCAATATGTAATTCCTTGTCTTAACAACATCATACAAAATTGAAAGCGCATATCAATTACACTTAAAATGCATTATTATTTTATTAAAAGGATTGCAAAGATGCATAGATATATGCATTATTAATAACAAAATCATAATTTCAGTAAAGGGTTTGCTACATTTGATGCTGATACAAATCGCTGAGCTTTTCAATATAAGGTCAAAAACTGGAAAGCTTTATTTTCTGTTAATTTTCTCTGGTGATATTTATTTTGTTTAATCTCTGATTTTAGTGTTATTGTATAGCTAATTAGTTTAATTCGCAACTAGTGTTTCTTTTTCAACCATTAGCGTCACATTAATCAATTTCACCGCCACTTACAATGCAACTGATTATGTGCTCTAAAATACTCCATCATGAAACAGTCCCCCCCCCCCCGTAATTGAACTCAAGTGTTTTACCCTGTCATTGATCTTCAGTAACCCGTAAGGCTTACGTTATACCAAAATGTTAAACCAGGGAAAAGGGGATGAAGGACGGGGGGGGGGGGGGGGAGACTTCGGGAATCTGACTAAAACTCTGTCTCAAAATTTCTCGATATTCAATTTTTCCGTCTCATAAATCCAGCTGGATGATAGGTCACAAATCAAATCGAAAATTTTCTACTTCTCTCTGTCATTCCTTCATTTCTCTTTTTTAGATACATATTGTTTTTATCTATCAAACTTGCGGATAAATCATCTACTCTTTTAAAAAATGTCGTAACACTTATGATTATGTCTAGTAGTACTTTACATAAAATGCGAGTGAAATTCAAAAATTCAAGCAACCTATTAAAATTTACACACTAAAAATTTACAGTTAAGACCTATATACAATATCCCAGTAACTATCAACTAACACACACACACACACACATATATATATATATATATATATATATATATATATATATATATATATATATATATATATATATATATATATAATGTAATGTAATATATATGAAATTACTTTTTTTCATCTTTATAAAGCCATCATTTTCTGCTTATTTTACTTCATAATATAAAAAGGCCATGACACCTCTAACGATTTCTAACAGTTCTTGCTAGAAAATACGAGGTAAATTCAAAAATTCACGCAACCTATTAGAATTTACACAGTAAAAATTTTACAGTAAAGACCTATATACTATATTCCAGTAAATGCTAACTAACACACACTCACAAATACACATATATATATATATATATATATATATATATATATATATATATATATATATATATATATATATATATATATATATATATATATATATATATATATATATATATATATATATATATATATATATATATATATATGTATGTATGTATATGTATGTGTGTGTGTGTGTGTGTGAATAACAGGGAAACTTCTCTATGGCGGCAAAAAATAGTTCCGAAAAACTGACCATTTTTAGAATGTTTTGGAGACTCAGTATGTAAAATACAATCTTATAATTGTATTTTACATACTGAGTAAAATTTCGGTTCTTCAAAATTTCGGATTTACTTATTTCTCAGTATGTATATCCGAAATTTTGTTTCGAATTTTAAAACTGAGCTCAACCAAAGGTATTTATTACAGAGATATGCATTCAGGTTCTAAAACTTTGCTTTGCAAACATTAGGAATACTCTGTATAATGTCTGACAAAATGATATATACGTAAAAATGATAACGTTTGACTAAATATGTGCATCTTTATAGCCAGTAGCTCTAGCGAGAAGTAGAAAGTATATAGAGTTATATAAGTACAGCTCTTCTAATTCACAGGGAAATAAATATACTGATAATAGGAAGTATAAATTTGAGAGAATGCACGCTCCTAAAATGACTAAAAATATTACTCGATAATATTTCAAGTATGGATCACGTACGCACGAAAGCTAATTGTACTGCCACCCAAAATTTATGGATGTCCACTAACATAAATTACGACCTAATTGCTTCTTAGCATAAGTCTTAAGAAAAGAAAATTTTCTCATCAGTAATTAAAATAGATGGATGTTAGAGTAAGAGAAAAATGGATTTTGTGGGTACCGCCAATTAACAAGCTACTTATATGCGCGTACTGATAGGTTAATGGGAAACATTTTTCATTAGTTAATTATAAACGCAAGCAATTAAAGAAATTTTAATTCCAATTAATTACAATTATTAAGTCTAATGGATTATTCCTTCTTTGAACTCTGAGTGAATTTATGATTCTGCGGGGGGAAAAAATGTGGAGAAATCTTTGGTAAGTGCTTGAGAGTTGTGAATAATCGAGCTTGAAAAAATAATTCTTATTTTTTTTAAATATTAATTATTCTCCTTGGATATTGGTACTTTTTATGACATGATAACTCAAAAATAACGTATTTTTAATTCAGCTGACAATTCTGGTTTACTTTTAAATAGTCATTAATTAAATATTTCCGTATTCAGAGAAATATAACTGTGACCTCTCAATAATTTCAATTGATTTATCTGATAATTTGATTTATTATGCTTAGGTGTTTGGACGAAATGTAAAACTGTTTTTCACCACTTTATTTCTCCTATTTCCTAGTTATTACATCACAAAACAATATATTTTTTACTATTAATAGCCACTTCAACTTGACAACCGACATTTCATAATGACATATTTCGGTTTACTTTCACAGCAAAACCTATATTGAGCACTCCTTACATTTCCTGTTTATTATGGTACATTCGTTAAAACGTTTCGGTTAACGAGTTTGAAAGCATCAACCCTTTTTGAACATTAATATTGATGCCTTTAGGAAATACTTTTACTTAACAATAAACTTTGAAACATCATACTGCATTTTGCCTTTCTCAACCTAAGAGACCATGTCATATTATTTTGTCATATTATTTTTCAAGTGGTCTGTGCTCAAATTGTACGTACACACACATACACACACATATATATGTATAAATATATCATTTTTAGGGAAATTAAGCAACAAAGAATGTATTGCATATTAGGTAGCACAAAGTCAATTTTCTATGAATACGCATCTAACAATTTGGTTACGTAATTATTAAGCAATTTTGTAGATTTATATTAATCATTAATTTAGGTTAACAGATTAAATGCAAATTTGTTGCATTTAACACGTTTGCAGAAAATAATGTTAATGTTAAAAATATTTTTATCCTTGCAATATGTTTAAAATAAGTCAATATTCTGTTTTGAATAAACAGAAGGTTAGAAAAAAATAGTGAAAAAAATCATGAAGTCTTGATTTTGTATAATGGCCCAGTTTACTTTTAATGCACATTTGTGTTATGTAATCAAAATGCATTAAGAAAGCTGAATATTATAAAATGATTCTAATGCCTTTATTTCTTTATTAAAACTATTCTGATTGTCTTTAATTTAGAAAATGGATATTCAAAACAATAAATCTTTAGCCTTAGAATATGTTACCCATACATAAAGTTAAATATATTTTTGAATCAATACTACTTTAGAATTCTGAAAAAAGTTATTTTATATGTTCATGGAAAATTGATGCTATTAGTAATTATTTCAGACGTTCTCAACTTATTTAATCATCAACAAATTTTTTGAGCAAAACTTCATAGTAAAAAGTAATGTAAAAGCACAGGTTAAAACAAAGAATGTTTTTGCAATGCTGTGGCAGTTTTTTATTCAAACATAAAAAATAATTTAGCATGTTTGAAATTTTGACAGCCTCAAATGTATTTTACCTTTAGCAGCGTTCCAGGCGCTCTATACTGGATGGCTTTAGAGATACTTAAAAGTCAGCGAAATGCACTAAAAGCTTTCCTTTACCGAGCACGCTAGGATACTATTATTTTTCTAACTTTCTGGTTTTATTGTAAAACACTCAAGATGTTAAACAGGCATAATAAAAGGGAAATAAATTCCTTAAGTCTGCTTTTCGCTTCAGATCATTTTATACGCGGTCATAATTCAAAAACGAATTATAGAAACTTGCAAGTGAATTGCGGAATCATAAATCATCGATATTTTATTGCGAAAAGCTCTATATGATGAGATATTAGCCGGAAGGAGTATTTTTTACGATATATGGAACTTCATGAAAAACGATCTCCGTTTATAAGTGGGTAATTTCTTGTAGAAATATGTTCTCGGCATGAATCATCAGAGAATATTTCTGTCTTTCTTAGTTAAAATTGCCTAACTAACATTCTTAACTTTTCGAGAAAATTTCGATGTGGTTAGGACGTAGGTTGATACGCACTTAATTCAATTATGTTAGATTATTTTATGAGCCTCTAGAAGCAGACAGAAAATTTGAAGCTAATGGAAAAAGTGAAAAACAAAAACACATGGAAGCAAAACCTTTAAAAAATAATTTCAGGTACTCTTTTCTAACGAAACTACCGCGGGTTATTAACGTAGGATTACTTATAGTTGCTTACCTCTTTTGTATGTATATATGAAAGTATATATATATATATATATATATATATATATATATATATATATATATATAGATAGATATAGATATAGATATGTGTGTGTGTGTGTGTGTGTGTGCGTGTGTGTGCGTGTGTGTAATAATAAATCCTGGGTAACTCGGGAAAGTTCCGATTTAATCCGTAGTTTTGTAGCCATATAACCGGGGCAGGCCAAAGTAAAGACCAACTCAGTCAAAACCAGAGACGAAGAATCCATCGCATTTCTATTCTTTTTTAAAAGGCACTTTCTTGTTGGACAGCTTCCATTAACATCAATTGGGTTTGAACGTAGATCGCGGCTAGCGGGGAAAAAGGCCCCGGCCACGCAACGCTACAGGCGATACGGACAGCTAAAACACTACATGTTAATGGCTTGGGCGAATACAAAAGAGTGCGTAGAGAGACGCCGGGAAACGTTGATTCTTACGAAATGCACAGGTGCGCTGAACTTTTAATTGGTTAAAACATGACACCTGACCTCATCACGCGGCATCGGACGAGGACAAGTCATAAATTCTAGACAAATCTTCTTATATAGGCTTTCTGTCCGCACGTGGACTTCGGGGAAGATCTAATAGAATAATTTGGTTATTCCTAGGTCAAATTTAAATGAGGGATAATGTTCAGTTGCGATAAGATAATGTTAATGAAGGGAAAGGTTTGAAATTCGTTTCATATATATATACAGGTTGTTATCAAAACAGGTTGTTATTAAACTTTGCAGACCTTGCGATAAGGGCAAATTGTTGGAGCGTGTTTAAATTAGAGTATCTTTTACTGTAACCCCCAGACTAATGGATATTTTTGAGCTATGGTATTGAAAGTCATGAAAGCATCCATATTGCACGGAAAAAATCTTTTGCCAGACAGAATAGTGGACGAAAGGGAGAGGTGAAAGAAAGAGCCGGACGAGGTATTGAAGCGGATTGCGACTTGAAGAAAGATAACTACTGCAATCAAAATGACAGAAGAGATCAATCGGCATCTGCATGTTATAGTATCAACAATTAGAGGTAGGAGGGAACTTTAAAAAAAAACATTTATGGAAGAGTAGTTTTTCCCAAGCCACTTCTAATATAGATGCGAATACAAAATATTATCCAAATGGTGCCACGAGCGCACATCCTGGTCAAGTAATATGTCAAAAAACGACATTTGATCCGACGAATCATTGTTCACATTGTTCCTGGCAGCAGGACGTGCGTATGTCTGGAGGACACCTACACAAGCGTAAGATTCTGGCTGTCTCATTTCAACTGTCAATCATGGAGATAGATCTATCACGGTTTGGTATGGCATGTCATGGTTTTCTTCAGGCCCTATTGTAACCCTAAAAGGGACATTGAAGGAGAAGGACTATGTCGAAATTTTAGCTCACTAGTCCATCCTATGGTAGAAACATTGTTTCTTGCAGGAGATGTCGTTCTCCAAGGTGATAATCCCCCTATACATACAGCTAAATCTATCAAGTATTCGTTTGAAGAGCATGAAAAAGAAGTCAAATATCTTATCTTGCTCTGCACAATCCCCCCCCCCCGACAATAAATCATCCAACCACTGTAATCTGTATAAGCGGATAGATGAAGGTATCGATATTCTCCACAGCATCTCTACAGGAACTTTCACAATTTTTCCCTGAAGAATGGTATAATATTTTCTTAACCAATATGTTTGACTTTTATAATCCAATTCCAAGGTGAAACAGGTGGTATTACAGTAAAAAGGTGATCCTGCCCCGAATTAATGAAGGTTTTCACGTGTAATAAGGGTGTCTTAGTGTTTCCATTATTTTGATAACCCCCTATATATATACTAGCATTATTGCCCGGCGTTGCCCGGGTAGATATATAGTTATAAAATTTTTTATGCATCCCATCAAAAAAAGACTGGGCTGACAGAATTCATCTAACCAGACAGAATGCGCTAAGCGCGTTTCTACTGAAGTGATATACAAAGAATAAGAAAGAAAAAACTTTGAGCCTGCAGACCTTCGTCTGATTATATGTCTGATTTTATTGAGAATAAATAACACAATGTTGCGTGATTCGCACGTTTGGATTGAATAATTTTACTGTTTAATTATATTTGTTGGATACTGTTTAATAAGATTTAACTAGATTTGTTTGATCCACTGTTTAATTAGAAATAAGTTTTATAATTTACATTTGCTTTTATTTTTTATTTTTCCCTTAAAAACACAGTTTTTTTCACACCACCCAAGAGACGCACTTTTTTCCACATCACCCAGGAGGTAAAGTCCAAGATGCGTTATCCCCTTTATTTAATCAAAGTAATGCGGGATTCCGCATGAAGCCTAGGCTCAAAGTTTCTTTCTTTCTTATTGTTTGTATATCATTTCAGTAGAAACGCACTGAGTACATTCTGTCTAGCCAGGTGAACATGAAGAGCTGGGGGTGCAGCCCAGTATTTTTTTGATGGAATGCATGAAAAATTTTATATCGATATATCTACACGGGCAACGCTGAGCAATCATTCTTTAAAAATAATTTCATTAATTTTCTTATGCCTTTATATAACTAATCGACTAACAGTTCGGAATGAAAGTTATGTGTCGTTATGTTTCTCTGTTTAAAGAGCTTTTCCTCCCACTGCTTAAAAAACCTCCAAAACTGTAAAAGATTTATCTTATATGATTTCACGGAATAAGTAATTCAAATACATATCGTATGTTAACTCTGTTTCCCGAACTTAGGGGAAAAACATGTAGAACTCTTAAACTTCTTCCCATTTTATGATCCTCAAACGATTAATATATTTAGATCAACAGAAGGTTTCCAAGAACTGGCCATGGGACAAACTTAATTTTTCTTTTTTTTTCTTCCTTTTTTTCCAAACTTTATTAAGTTCTATTAGCTTGAACGCCACTGTCTAAAATTCTCTAAAGCAGCGGTTCTCAACCTTTTTAGACCCACGACTCCACTAAACGTAAGAAAAATAAAATAAAAACTTTGCCCCCCCCCGTCACCCTCAGATCAACCCTGAGACCACCCCCAGATCACCACTCAGAACAATACTTTTTTCCCCCCGCGCATCGAATTTGACTGGTTGTGGTGAAGGGGCTGTATCCACATTTAAGTGATAAGCGCATCTCTTAGGGGCACAAAAAGCATTAAAGAATTAATATTAAAAAAACTACTTGAGCCCCAAATTTCGTTTTTGCTGCGTTACGTTTCTCGGGTCCTAAACATTAACTGTGCCGAATTTGGTCCCGGGGGTGAAACAGTCTGTGATTCTATAGCGGACAAACAAACAGACAAGCTATTTTATATATACCGGGTGTGCCATAAATTCATGCAAAGTTCAAAAATTCATAATAAAAGAAGCAATGCTCGGAAAAACTTTCTATTTGCCCCAATAAGAAAAAAGGGACATTGGATTTTTTCCATGTAAAAAAAAAGTTTTCAAAAGTAACCGAAAGAGGGTGCTCACACATCATACTGAGACGTTTTATGGAAATCAGGCAAACTCAAACAGAAAATCAAAAAGAACACAATAACATGAGACTGTGCATTTATTTTAAAGTAACAGATGTTCAACATTACTACCAGCACAAAGTAATAGGCAAGTGAGGCGCGTCACTAAGCCCAGTACAGTGGATTGTAGTATTGATGGCAGCGACTGTCAGTCGAATGATATTTTTCAGTTCCACCAAAGTGGTTGGGGAGCCCCGGTACACATGAGAATTTAAGTATCCTCCCAACTAAAATCTTGCCGGGGTCAAGTCTGGTGATCGTGAGGGCCACTGAACCTTACAACCGCGACTTATAGAACTCGGTCTTCAGTGAAAGATTCCAACAGGAACGTCTTGATATCACGTGAAATGTGGGGCGTAGCACCATCCTTCATGAAGGTGACAAGAGGTAACTCATGTCTTTCCTACAATGCAAACTTATCGTGGTCACTCAAAAGCGCCCTCTTTCGGTTACTTTTGACAACTTCTCTTTTACATGGAAAAAAATCTAATGTCCTTCTGATCCTATTCGTGCAAACAAAAAAATTTTCCGAGCATTATTTCTTTTATTACGAATTTTTGAACTTTGCAATAATTTATGACGCACCCGGTATATATAAATATATATATATATATATATATATATATATATATATATATATATATATATATATATATATATATAATTTATATATATATATATATATATATGTGTGTGTGTGCGTGTGTGTGTCAGTCAAAATTTTGACGCATTTTGGAACTTTTTTTTTAACTGTTCACTTCTTGCCCAAGCGATACAGACTGTGTTTGGCACGCTGCCAAAATTATAACTCGTGACAACGGATGGTTTTAGCGCCTGAAATTTTGCTTTCTGGAGGACCGTATGGGGGAACGTAATCCTACATTAAATGAAGAAAATGAAAATTTTGCACATAGAACATTTTAACTAAGGAGGGTAGATTTGGAAATAAAATAGTTTTGCATTTATAATTTATCTCAAAAGCTTTTAAAGTATTAGAGAGCTCGATGTCAAATGGCTTAGTGGCCAAATGATCGGCATACGTTTAAAAAAATAGCTCAAATGACACAGGTTACAAATGTTCAGAGAGTGCGTTACGTTGCTATTAGCCTGTGTTACTTGATTAACTGTTCATACCAAGGGGCTTCAAAAAAGAACAAAAATATTCCATAGAGTACAACAGAATTTATTGAAGACTGGATATTTTGCAGCTAGTATTCTATTTATAACCCAAACAAAAATACTTTGTATCCTAGCATACGAAAGAAATCGGATGCTAGAATCAGACAGAAAATCGAAGCAGACAGAAATTAAGTGATTTGAAAAAATGAAAAACAAAAAAAACATGGAAGCAAAACATTAAAAAAAAAAGAGGAAAATGAAAATTTTGCACACCGGACATTTCAATTAAGGAGAACATATTTGGAAGTTAAATGTTTTTGCATTTATAATTTATCTCAAATGTTTTTAAAGTATTCGAGAGTCCGAGGTCAAATGACGTAGTGGCCAAATGACTAAAAAAATTATATCAAATGAAACTGATTACAGATGTATCCAGGGCCCGATTTAGAAGATTTTGGACTATAGGCACAACTCAGGATAGGGGGGCCGCTCCTAACACTGATGGGGCACAAAATTTCCAAAATTGACACAGAAAAAAAATAAACATGAATCATTGTGAAAGTACCATTTTACCAAGAATTGGCTATTTGAAGCATAGAAGCCTAGAACAGTATCAAATAACTGAGAGCAATACAACATATTAACTTCATTAAAATACCAATACAATGCAACCAGATAAACTTATTAATCCCTTATATACACTATAACATACATATGATGAACTATACATATAACTTTACATATGATGAACCAATCAATCACATTTGAAAGGATGTATAAAAAATTGCTATTAAAAAGGTAAAATTAAAAAAAAATTGAATTGGGAATTTTTTCTTCCCATTCTTTTACAATAAAAATTTTTTGGGGAGCCCCTAGGCCTGGGCCTACCGGGCCTAATGGAAAATCAGGGCCTGGATGTATCAGAGAGTGCGTCACGTTACTATTACCCAGTGTTACTTGATTACCTGTGAAAACAGGTGCTTTGATAAGAGCAAAAAAAAACGCATATAGTACAACAGAATTTATTGAAAACTGCCTATTTTTCAACTAGTATTCTATTTACATCCCAAATAAGAATTTTTTTTACTCTAGCATAGGAAAAAAAATCATAAATATGGAAAATACATATTAGCATTTATTTTAATACCATCTTTACTTATATAAAAGCCTAGAGTAGAAAAAGTGTAGGTAACCATTCCGGGACGAACCAAGTCGGAAACATCTTAACATTGCGACGCCCTTTTCTGAATTTTTTCTTGAAAACTAATACCACAAAAGTTGCATATTTTGAAAGCCCTTTAAAAATATGAAAATTTCAAGTGAACACCCTAGCTCAAAACCGTTTAGTTTTTGAAATATCTTCAAATTAAAATATCCATTGAAAAAAATCATTTATTCAACTGAGTCATTCACTTGAATTTCGAATTCATTCTACTCCATGGTTTTTCATATTACCTTTAAATAACTACATTTTTAATGTTTAATTTTCATGTTAATTAAATTTCGTTTCACGTTTTATTTTTGTTTTATTTTATTGTTGTTTACTGCTGTTTAAGTATCGCTTTCAGCAATGCCTGCTGTGTGGTGAGTCATTCACTTTTGAAACAGTTTTGGTTTAGTTTTGATTTAGTTTAGTTTTGTTTTGTTGTTTACTGCTGTTTAAGTACAGTTTTCAGCAATGCCCGATAAAAATGATGAATCACCTCTTGAAACGCTGATCAACATTCCGTCATTTTTGACGGGGGTTATATATTAGTTAATAAATAACAATACTAAAACAAAAGTAATAATTAAATTATTTTAAAATTAATTTTTTATAATCACTTGAGTTTGGCATTATACCAATTTGAAGGAGAAAAATAATGATTTCTTTAAACAAAAAAAAATCCCTATAACTGTAATAATAATATAGGAGATAATGACATTTTATTTCTAATAAAATAAATATGAAGTATTTATATTTATACTAAAAATTATATTTTCTAGATACTTTAGTCCTTAATAAAATATTCCTCTTCCGCTGAAAGCCCTACAATTTTTTGCAGATTTCAAATTCATGAATTATAATTAAAATTAAATGTAGTTTTTATAATTTTATTTCTCAAAGTATTATCTAGACACTAGCTGAATACCCGTGCTTCGCTACGGAGTACATTCAAATTAAATACAACGGTCAATGTATGCAATTAATACCAACCAAAAACGAAAAATATATTTATAATAAATACAACGTCCAATGTATGCAACTAATGGCAAAAAAAAAATTACAAAATTTCGTAACGGATATTTTTACAGACAAAATAATGTAGGAGAAAATATTCAAATTAAATACAACGGTCAATGTATGCAATTAATTTGTGTGTTTAATGTCCATAAAACATACAAATTTGAATTAAATTCTTAAAAAACTTCCATCTCAATTAGTCTAGTGGTTAAATTTTATCTTTTACCGTATTTAAATATTTGTTTTGTCAATTTATTTCGTTATTATGCACGTGAATCAAAATTAATTTAAATTATCACGAAAAGAAAAGAAACCACGTTATGAGCATTTCATAAATTAAATTCTGAAAATTAATCTTTGAAAATTCACCAAAAGGCAGAAAACGGAGGTAAAAGATTCAAAAAATATTTCTTTTTAAAGGAATTTTTATGATCTTTCACGCAATATAAATTTTATAACCTTCAAATTATTATTTCAAATGCAAACTTAAAATAAAGTTACAAAAAAGCTTAAAAATTTAATTTAAAAAATCTAAGTAGAATTTTTAAAAAATCTCTCTCAGTGCACCCCTACACTATAAGAAGAATCGCTATGAAATATTTCAGCCTTTTAGGTACAGCTGTTTGGCCTGTGCGTTTTTTGTCAGTCAGTTACGGAACTGTTTTATATATATAGATATAAACGAAAAAGAAATAAGTTAGTTGTTTAAGGATTAGCAATTGGGTATGAATATGTACAGTTCTGAATATTCTAAAGTCAAATATTTTAAATTTAACTCATCACTGTAACTTATGATTATATGTCTTTCTTGGTAAGAAAAATATTAATCATACTATTAGAAAAAAAATAGAAAAATTAGAAGAAAAATATTAATCAACTAACCTAACGTAATTTATTGGTAATTCGACTTAAATAAGATTAAAATTATACAAACGCCCTAAATAAAAATTGCACGTTGTAATCTAGATTTACCGTCGCACCAAATCAAAATTTAAAATGTAACGTTGAAATAAAGTAACAGAAAATCAAAGCTAAACCTCCTACCAAAGAACAAGACTCTTAATCTGGGGCGATAAACTTTTACCCTTATTTTAATTTAATTAATAATTAATATGTAATGCATAATCTCTACCATATTAAATTGTGAGTAATGTCTCCCTAATACAATTATATTCTAATTCTGTTTCACAAAATGTCACTTTTTAAATTATGTTGTTTCGGAATTAAAGCCTCCGAGGCTTAACGTTTTCCGAATCTGTTGTCACTATCTCAAATTGATCCCTTATGCACGATAAATTAACTTTGCAATCTTTCACTTTTATAAAGATAATAACTAAATACCTTTAAAAACACTGTTTTCTGAATCTTTTGAAACTGGCATCGTAACAAATGTAAACGAAAGTAAGTATTTTAGCTTATTATTTACCCAATTCAATATGTGCTTATAACTTTAACAATGGTATAAAATATAAACTTATATTATTGTTATTTTTACCAATATTTATATTTACAATGAAAATTAATGGGCTTAAATATATAAGGACTGGTTAAATATTATCTCCTACTTCAATAATCATTTAAGTTGACGCTAATGTTCGTTGTATCATAAATAATAATAATCATTACAATTTGCGATCACCTATAAGTTTTAATTTACACATTTTTCTCTGAAATTTTGAAATAATGCTTTAAAAAAATATTTTTCCTGGGTAATTCCTTTATTATAATAACCCTTTGTTTTCTACCTTTAAAGTATCTCATTTACATAGTTTGTGATCTCTAACGTGCAATCTAATTAATGTTTTTATTAACTCGCTTTCTTGTTTGTTTGTGTGTGTGTGTATGTGTGTGTGTGTGTGTGTGTTTGTCCAGTCCAAATCTTGCAATCGATTTTTAACTAATTTCCCGACTATCTAGACATTTGAAACTTTTAGAATAGCTCAGAACACGATGACAATGCATTATTTTAATACTTTTAGCCATCTTTAAGCAGAATTAAATTAATTTTCTGTTATTTCAGTTAATTTTGTTTTGTAGACAGGTGCAGCCATCTATCAGCCGGAACGGGAACGAAAAGTTAAACGCAAGTTAACTTCCAATTAACTTTATTTTCTTCAAGTTGATGCGATAATTCATCAAAAAAATTTTAAAGAAGCATTTATTAATACGAGAATTGTTAAGTTTATATGATTCAACAGAAAATTTAAAAACATGGTATATCAAAAGTCATTTGTATCTTGTAATTATTTAATAATAATTTTCTTTTGAAGTGTACTCAATTACACTCTTCAGCTACAATTATCAATAGATAATATCCTCAAACATATTAGTCTAATTTAATTATGATTTTCAAGTTAAACATTATTCTATATGCATGTAAGCAAAATATACTTATTCATCCCTAATTAGAAAAATTAGGGATATCAAAAGACTTTGCATTATATTAAATAACAGATTGTAAAACAAATCGCAATCTTATAAAATAGAAAAGCATCTAGCTAAAAAAAATTTAAACAATTTTGTAGTGAATTTTAATGTCATCATGCAGTTTGGGATCAAATTTTCCTTTTACGTATACACTCTGTCACAAAAAAAATATATGCACCCAGAAGGAAACGAGCTACTATCACGAAACTTAACATGTATGTAGTGTATGAGGAGATAAGCAAATGATTACAAATTCAGAAAAACAGACCGTTTTATTAAGAAGATATGGCATGAAAATGATTACAAATCAGTAAGTAGTAACTCCACCTCTGGCAGATATACAAGTTGAAAAATGGCGTGGCACCGAATCAATGAGGTCACCTATGACCTCCTACGGAAGATTATGCCATAATCTTTGCAACTGGGCAGTTAATTTACCAGTATTCCGGGACGGCTGCAGTTGCCTTCCTAGCACGTCCCAGACGTGCTCTATTGGCGAGAGGTCTGGTGACTGGCAGGCCATGGGAGTTCGTCATATCCTTGAAGACATTGTTGGGAGAGTCGCGTAGTATGCGGACGAGCATTTTCTTGTTGATAAATGGCATCTGGGCGACTTGATAGCATAGGCAGTAGAACTGGCGTTAAAATCTCGTCCACGTAACTGCGTGCCATCATAGTGCGTTGAAGGACGACTAAAGGCGATCGTGTGTCCCAACAAATCGCTCGCCACACTGTCACACCTTGTGTAATCGCCGCATGCCTCTTGACAACAAATGCCGGATCGGACCGCTGGCCTGACCGCCTTCACATTCCGCCTCCACATGCTGGTCATCAGCATTGAGACTGAATCGGGATTAATCGCTGAAGATCACACGCCTCCTGTCGGTCACACTCCAGCTTACCCGAGGTCGGCAAAAATCCAATCGACATTGCCTATGATGTGGGGTCAGTGGTAGGGGTCTTAATGGACGTCGGCTCCTTATACCTGCATCGGACAGTCGTCTCCGAATGGTTTCCCTTTATACCACCGGATGACTGGAAGGTGGTAAATGGCGTCGAACCGATTCTAGCAACGTTGTTGGTGGGGACTTGGCCGCTCTTATGATTGCGCGATCCTCGCGAGCATTTGTGTTAATGGGACGCCCTGACCCTCCGCTACTGTAGACTATTCCTTCCGCGATCCATTGTTGCCAACACCAAGCAGCTACCATATCGCTCCGACCAAGGTGGCGGCCGATACGCCTGTTCGACCAACCTGCTTCTCTGAGGTCTACTACCCGCCCCCTCTCAAAGTCCGACAATTGTTCGTACTGTCGCCGGTTACGTCTCAGAGGTATCTCTTGTCACAATACCGTCCATCCAAGTCAACAGATTTGTTTGAATAACCATACGGCACGAGCAATCATGCGTTTAACCTCTCCCAGCTGCGCATCTCATATGCGCATGACGCGCTTACCCTTGTCTCATTGGCGTCAAATTTTAATCATTTGCATATCTCTTACCAGACTACCTTCCTGCCAAGTTTCGTGATAGCAGCTCGATTTCTTCTGGGTGCATATATTTTTTGTAACAGAGTGTATATATAGTATATATATATATATATATATATATATCTTATATATATATTTCTTCTGTCCGTGTGTATGTAACTGAACTCCTCCTAAACGACTGGACTGATTTTTATGAAATTTTGTGTGTGCGATTAAGTTGATTCTAGAATGGTTTAGATTCACAATTTGATCCGATAGAAAATGTTTTTATATTTTTAATTAATTAATAAAAATCCAACAATTTATAAGGGGGTGCGTCCGGTAAATGGAAACTGTTACAGTTTGTGGAATCACCCCTCTGGATAATGGCGTCCACGTTAGGTTTAGTTAGTAAACAGCGAGCGAAAAGATAAAAATAAAGAAAATCAAAAAGTTCCAAGTCATATATTAAACCAGAATAATAAATGAAAATAGTAATCTTTGAAGTCAGATTTTATACTCTAAAATAGATCAGATCCAACGGCATATTGATATTCTCGACACGCGATGGAAAATTCGAATCAACCACGCTAAGTGACACGAGATCTTTTTTAATCGCTACTGCAGTCCCCCTCGCCTATATCTTTGTGTCTATTGAAGAGCTAAAGACTAAGATTCTATCCTGCTAACTTATTTCTGACTAAAAACTCCTCTGACATTTATAATCACCAGCCCACAACAACTTTCCTATAGCGAATATGTTTCACTTTACTCAGTAGAACGCCGTGTAATCGTGGCGCATTCGGAAGGTCGCCCATTCGGAAAGTACCGTGCTCTCGACCAGTGTTCGAATCCAGAGTTGTGTAACTTTTGCTAGACCTGTTATTTCAGCTTTTTTTTAAGGCTTTTTTATTTCAGCTTTTATTTTATTATTTTTTAATTATTATTTTATTTTATTTTATTTTTTTTTAATTTTAATTTTAATTTTATTTTATGATTTTTTAAAATTATTATTTTTATTTATTTTTATTATTTTCAGCTTTTTTATGATGAAATACCGAATATAGCTGAAATCTGAGGAGTTTATTATGCATTTATACATTTTTAATTGGGTTTTCATATTATTAATATGTATAACATTTCGTATGCTTTTTTTATGTTATTTATACTGCGTTTAGTTTTTTAATGGATTTTTATAGGTTTATTATAAATTTATATATTTTATATTTTACTTTTCAGAATTTTTTGCTCCAATGATAAAGGGTAAATCTTTTCTATGTTACTTATACTGTGTTTAGTTTTTAAATTGATTTTGGTTAACAAATATTCTTAAAATTCCGGGCATCGCCGGGTACTTCAGCTAGAATTACAAGGTTTGAACAGGACAACGTCTGTCGGGTCCGCTAGTATATATATATATATATATATATATATATATATTTTCTAGGAGTATATATATTCTTGTTCTGTATCAAGTATGTTCTGCCCGCCTATTCAACAATTTATGTCATACAACGTATAGTAATATTAAGCGTCGGTTATAGCTACAAAACCTTAGAGGAAAGTTACATATATTCCGGATAAGTCGGTTACAATACCTTTGATTGTCCGTTATTATACAGCGTGTTCCGAAAAGAATCATCCGATTTAAAAAAAAGTCTTATTATTTCATCTTTTAATCCGTTTTTATCGAATAATGTATAGGTAGAAAGAGAGAAATCCCAAGTTTTACCTAGTTGCCGACAGATAGTGCTAATTCTCATCCACCGCCCATGACTTCATTGTTTGTCAAGATAGTGACTGCACAACATAAATCGTTTTGAGTTCTACGCTTTGCGAAGTGGGATTCTGTAACTGTTCAGCGTGATTTTCTTTGACAATGCCCTGGTAGTATTGAAGTTCTTACCGGTCAGAGCATTAGGCGACAGTATAAACAATTCCAAGACACGGGTTGTGTATGTAATGGGAAATCACCTGGCTGTCCCCGCATGTCAGACGATAATATGCAGCTCATCCGACAGACAGTCGCATGTAGTGCACCAAAATCCACTCGACGTGCCAGTAGGGAACTTGACATTCCTGCAACATCTGTCTGGCGTATTTTGCTGCGACGTTTCTTTTTGAAACCATACAGGATTCAATTGCTGCAAACTCTTCATACAGGTGACAAAGAAGGACATGTAGATTTTTGTGAAGTCATTATTCTCTGTATAGTTCCAATTTTAATATATGTACTTCAGAATGTGTCGCAAGATGACAATTTTTTTAACACGCTTAGTGTTTAGTAGCGGGTCAACTTTTCCTCTAAATGGCAATGTCAACCGTCACAATGATAGAATATGGGTTATGGAACATAAAATTGTTGAGCCACATAAAATTGTTGAGCATGAGAGAGACTCGCTAAAAGTTTTTTTTTTGCTATTTCTCAGAAAAAGGTGTATAGTCCCTTTTTTCATAGAGGCCACTGTTACGGGAATCACATATCTCGATATGCAAAACAACTGGCTTTTCCCATAGTAATAAACCGATCCGGAAGACTTTGTTTTCCAGCAGGACGGAGCACTCACACTGGAGCTTGGATGTTCGAGATTTTTTGAACGATCGCATTCCGAAATGATGGATCGGTCCCTCG
Source organism: Dolomedes plantarius (assembly GCA_907164885.2). Lineage (NCBI taxonomy): Eukaryota > Metazoa > Arthropoda > Arachnida > Araneae > Dolomedidae > Dolomedes > Dolomedes plantarius. Next base: position 2,360,416 of record OU015490.1, on the reverse strand, counting down.
GAACCTGTAGATTCAGTAAAACATCAGTGGCCTCCAAGATCACCGGACCTCTCAGCATGCGATTTCTCCTTTGTGGGGGTTTATAAAAGACTCCGTTTATGTGCCACCCCTTCCAGCTACATTAGCCGAACTGAATATACGCATAACAGCAGCCGTAGAAGCAGTGAATGCATACATACTCGCAAAAGTTGTGGATGAATTTGACTGCAGTATATACATATGTCATGCATCCAAAGGTGGACATATCGAGAATCTTTAATTTGGTTTGTAAAAAGAAACTTGTATGTTTAGCCATTTAATGTAAATTAATTTCAAGATTCCATGTTCAATATTTATTATAATATACAAGTAGCCCTCCTACAACACGGTATCTTACAACACGGTTTTGTTCTAACACAATAGGATAAATTGCGGAAACCCTCGTATAACACTGAAACCTGTAATACGGTTTCGCTTTAACACGATAATAAAACTCCGCAAACTTTTCTACAACACAGTACTTATACAGCACGGAATAATATGATTCTTGCTTAACATGTTTAAAACCTAATTTACCTTAAAATAATGACGGGAAGGAATAATGAACTGTAGTGGCTTTACATGAAAAAATATAAACAAATTATAATTTATTCATTTATAACTCTATTCCGATGTCATAGCGGAAAGCGTCATGCACAAACTTAGTACATAACATGAGCATTAAAGTGAATTTTAGACGTAACCGATTCGAAATCAATTAAGGGGACAGTGGACTTTCAAAATTGTGAAATTTGTCCAAAAATTAGAACTTTTTCATTCAATTCTGAAACTACGGACGAGTAGGAATATGTTGCAAAAATAATTTTTAATTTCTGTGATTACTTTCCTAGTTATAGGCATTTGGATTTAATTTAGATATTATGTGGTTACTAATAGCAATAACTTTAAATGTGTTTTTCTCAAAATAAAACTTTTCATGTCATAGGAATATTCAAACTGCTCCAGGCGCATTTCTAACTATCGTATTGCTTTGAAATGTTTGTTTTATATACTTAACTGTATATCAAATAAATCTTATTGAAAAAAATTATGCTTCGTAGCTCAGAATTTCTAAATTTTGTACTTGAGAAGATGATTTATAGGTATCTGACGTAAAAAAAAGAGTGTTTTCACTATTATTATTTTTTCTCTTTATATTTTTAATGAATGCTCAAAATAAGCAATAAGTTTTGTTGTTAGTTCTATAAGGTATCCTGTAAATAAAAATTACTATATTATATGCAAAAGAAATGCGCCTGGAACATTTTTAATTAGGCCAATATTTGATATAATTAATAATTAATAATTCATAAATTATTAGTATTTCATCTTTAAATTCTAACCACTTTTACATATCTACGGTACTAATCACATATTCAAATTTCAAACAAATCCATTCAAAACAAAAAAAGTTAGGTTTGAAGGTCCACTGTCCCCTTAATGTAATGGAAGCTTGGAAGCAATTTTTAATTAAGCACGTCATCGACATCATATCTTTGTCGCTGAAAGAACTAAAATAATCAACGTTAAATGCAGGTTGGAAGAAGATATGGCTATCTTCAGTGGAAATAGAATCGTCAGAAAATGAAATTTGTGGCATATTAGAACTTGCTAAATCAATCAGAAGCGAAGGTTTTGTGGATATGGCTATTCAGAACGTTCAATATTTATTAGTGGAAGAAGTTGACGAAGCGGATTTGATGGAAATGGCATCCGAAGCTGTAAATCATATCGATTCTGAGAACAATAGCACTGAGGAAGATTGTGAAGTTAATAATTTAACACTAAAATAAATTACAAGAAGATCTAATCTTGAATCGTTTTTCTTGAATGCAGACTCTTCCGTTGACAGAAGTCGAAAATTCAAAAGGAAGCTGCAAAATTGTCTATCTCCATACCGTGAAATCTACAATGACCTTGTAAGAACCAGTAAATAAACCAAAATTACAGATTTTTTAAAGAGAATAGAAGGAGTAAAAAATCTAAATGAAGAAAAAGGTTCTGAAAATGATATCGTTCAAAATAAAAAAACGTTCTCATTTGATTGTATTGAGCAGGCAGTGATGAGGAAGAAATTTATTAATTTAGGTCGCATTAAATGAAAATAATATTTTTTGTTTCTTTTCGTTTTGTATGATACTTACATTTATATTTTTAATAAAAATTAAGTTGCATATATGGAATTTATAAAAAGAATGTTTGTTTTTAATAAATTTTCGGAACGTAACCTATGGAACCTATCTACCGTGTAATAGGAGGGTTACCTGTACTCATTTCATATCGGGTGATTGTTTTTGAAACACACTATAGAGTTTTGACCCTTCTACCCTAACTTGGGTGTATATAATTTGAAGTGGCACTCTAATGAATTAGATTCAAACACAGTTCTAAATTAATAAAAACGTTTTTTATAACTTTGCACATAAATTTGCTTTTCAACACAACAGCATCGTACTACTAGTACGAGTATATATAACATTCATGCAAGGGATATTATTCCCGTATAGATACTTTGCAAGAAAATACAGTTTGCAATACTCTCAATACTTGAAAGTGAACCAGCAGTGTTGCCACGTCAACTTTGGGTCTAACAAGAACTCGCGTAGGTTTGAAGCAACCTAGCTCCCCCCAACGCACTTCGTTTCACTTCCTTTCGCTTCCTCAACACTCCGTCTCCTTAATCTAGCTGCTTGGTATTTATACCAACCGCGTATGCCGCAATTAGCATATCTTAAGCTGCTTCTTTAACTTTATTCACATAAAAGTTCGATTATTGTGAATCGAATCTTATGTAAACCTTACAACCCTTATTTCTACAGTTGAAATGTGGTAGACGAGGAATAATATTCGAAAAATACAAACATTTTTATATTATACCACTCATTAAATGCAATGATATTTAAATTAAATTATCATATCTTTGTATCGTTGCTGTTGTTTCTATGTCCCTAGGAATCATATCTACGAGACCCTAGCCCGATGTTCATATGAAGATAAGACAGGAGATAGGCACATAGACAAATATAATAATTATATAAGAGGACAAATATAAGAGGAAAAAGCAATGTGAGTTTTGTGGTTCCACGAACGCAAATACGTTGTAACTCCTTTTGTTCTTTTTTTTCAAACATGAAATGCACTCAGTAATTTTGGACCACCCTAGGGGGTCCAAATTTGAAAAAAAAATAAAAAGAACAAAATGAGTTACAACGGATTTCCTTTCATTGAACCACAAAAAGGAGATTGCTTTTTCCTGTGCTGTTGCCATTTGCAGACTGACGCAATTAGTAAATTTTTCTCGCGAAATGTTGCGCCATCTACCGGATTAGGTGGAATTTATTTTATGTCTAAAATTTTGTTGTGTAAAACTGTTTTAAATTGTCTTTCCAAGAAAACAATAAACATGCACGTACCTCATTTTGTTCTTTTCAAACATGAAATGCGCCTAATAATTTTTTACCAGCCTGTTATTTGCAAATGTGGGTATTTTCCATGCTTTTAGTCACCGTCATAGAAGGTCACGCCAATGTGTATTGATCCCCATCCACATCTGAATCCCCATGATGTGATATCGATCCTTGAGTAAGTCTGTTTGTTTATCAAATCTGAAAGATAATTAAGGGGACAGTGGACCTTCAAACCTAACTTTTGTTGTTTTGAATGGATTTGCTTGAAATTTGAATATGTGATTAGTACCATATATATGTAAAAGTAGTTAAAATTTAAAGATGAAATATTAATAATTTATGAATTATGAATTATTAGTTATATCAAAAGTTGGCCTAATTAAAAATGTTCCATGCGCATTTCTTTCGCATATAATATGGTAATTTTTATTTACAGGATACCTTATAGACCTGACAATGAAACCTATTGCTTATTTTAAGCATTATTTAAAAATTTAAAAAGAAAAAATAATAATAGTGAAAACTCCCTTTTTATTACGCAAAATACCTATAAATCATCTTTTTAAATACAAAATTTAGAAATTCTGAGCTACGAAGCATAGTTTTTTTTCAATAAGATTTATTTGATATACAGTTAAGTATATAGAACTTAAATTTCAAAGCAATACCATAATTAGAAATGCGCCTGGAGCAGTTTGAATATTTGTATGACATGAAAATTTTTATTTTGAGAAAAACACATTTAAAGTTATTGCTATTAGTGACCACATAATATCTAAATTAAATACAAATGACTATAACTAGGAGAGTAATCACATAAATTAAAAATTCTTTTTGCAACACATTCCTACTCGTCCGTAGTTTCACAATTCAATAAAATAAAAAAAATCTAATTTTTCGACAAATTTCGCAATTTTGAAAGTCCACTGTCTCCTTAAGGAGATTTAAAAAGCAATATAGTCTTTATATTATTAGATTTATGAGTTGAAATGACTTACAAATTTTTACAGAATATAGCTGAAGTGAATAGAATAACATATATTTATTTATTCCTATTAAACGTTTTGCTTTCCGAAACTGCGTTAAAGCATTCTGAGACAATGAAATACCAGTTTTACATTTTCATCAAGATGAAATGCCTTGTTATGTACGCATTTAACATTCCACTGGTTTCAAATATATGCCTCAACATAAATGCGTGGGAAAGTTAATCCAAAACAATTCAAAAATATATTAAAGCTACTCTCAGAGGTAATAATAGAAGGATTTTTCATTAAATTAAACTCGGTATCTGGTATACATTACTTGTCGAAACTGACACATCTAATACGACCAGAAAATATTTTCAGCCCATTAATTACGCTACCCGTTATGAAGGCGTCCGCAAACTTTCATTCCTAATTAATATCTCCCTAAATTTATAGACATGAATATTTTCTCCAAGTTAGGCGTAATTGTGAATTCCAAACTTTTCTAACACACGCCGGGACACACTAATGTCACACGAAATTGCTCAGGGACGTAATTAGTTAGAGATCATCCAGAGTTCCGACTCTAAATGATGTTTCAGGATGATAATTCCAGCTGATACCACGGAATAAGTGATTAGTTGCTGATGGCATTCTTAGTTCCGAGAACGAGTTAGCCATTAAAATTCTTTACGTATTGGTTAAACTGCACTTTAAATGGTTTAGTTACGCTGGGAAAGAATTCTTGTCAGTGAATGCATACGTTTCTAAACGTATTTTTGAGCTTTCGTCTTTCACTTAAGGATTAGAGTTATCACAATCAGAATTGTTAACAACGAGAAAATTTGCGGCAGGTTTGAATCTGATTAGGCATTATTAAAAATATTGGCAGTTGAATAACGTATCATATGATTTTGTATCCCTTGTACAAAGGCAGTATGACTGTAATTACATATCTAAAAGTCTTTTAAAGGGGTCCAGGACACAAAATTGTTCGAAAAAAAAAAAAATTGTTCGAATTTTCGAAAAAAAATTTATTGCATTAATTTTTTTTTGTTCTTTTACCCTTAAAATGACGTTTAAATGTTTCTATCTTAATTAGAATAGGAAAAATTATTATTTTTTTTTGCAATATTCTAATAGGAGTCAATCGTTGTTTAAACCTGTAAGTGCGTTTTCCTGCATGATGAGTTTTTTCCCCATTTCTCGTCTTTAAATTATTTCCTACACTCAAATCCTTAGATGACTAAATCTATTGGATAAAATAAATTGAAATTTTCTGAAAGAGCTAAATGTACGACTAAATAATGCAAAATAATAATTATGAGAAAAGGAAAACCCTGAAACTACAGAATAAATTAAGATAGAAGTTATAACAAAAAATATATCAATATCCTTATTCATCTGATATATCTTGATCCATTGATATACCTGGCAATATTTTTAATAGAAAACTTTTTAAAATGCATTTATTTATTTCATTCATCTTTTTTAGGAAGCAAACTGTTCTAGAGAGCACCGTTCAAGCACGTCCTAATGTCCCAGGTATGAGATTTGAGATGTAAGTATATGAAAGAATTTTGGCCTATACGGAGTAGTCTCTATAGTTCTACTGAGAAAATTACTTTTCCCGTTACGTCAGCGCATTTCAGGATTTTCTGGTATTCATTAGCGATGCCGAATGGGCTGGTGTTTTGTTACGTAAGAAAGACTAATATTTTCATCCAATACGAAATGTTTTTCTGATACTCATACCACAAAAGTAATCAGATTCTTTTGGATTCGCATTTCTTATCCAGTGACTTATTACTAGATATGAAAAGATACCTGTTTTTATGCAAATCTAAAATAATGAAAATCTATGCACACAGATAGAGTTATTAAAAAATAAATTATATAAGTCCGGAACGTATTTTTACGGCATATAGTAACATAGTTCTTAAAGGGGTACAGAACACAAAATTGTTCGAATTTTCGAAAAAAAAAAATTTCTTGCATTAAAATTTTTTTGTTCTTTGACGTTTAGAATGACGTTTAAATCACGTTTCTATCTTAATTAGAATATGATAATTTATTTGGCAACATTCTAATAGTAGCCAATCGTTGTTTAAACCTGTAAGTGCGTTTTTCATCATGATGGGGTTTTTCCCCATTTCTAATCTTTAAATTGTTATAAGTCAAGAACCGTTAAAGATAAATGGTTGAAACTTGAAAAATGTCTTTTTCAGCTATTTTACTTTAACTTAGATTGAGCAAATTTGAAAAAAATATTTGCTTTTGAAAATACGATTTTTTAAAAATAAGTTACATAATTTTTTTTGTAATTTTTAATCTAAATATTTTTAATTTCTTTAAAAATTAATATTTCAAAAAATGCTGAATTGAAATTAAAACTTATATATTTCTGTTTAATTAAATGAAAAAATTTTGAAATTCGACTAATAATATTTCGAGTTAAAAAGATTTTAAATTACCCCACTTTTATTAAAAATTTGAAAATTCAAAATTTTTTTTAAACTTTCGGAGAAATCTTATGATGTGATTCTGTTTACAAATTATATGGTTGACCATCACAAAAAAAATTCAAAATTTTTAATCAATAAATATTTTTTTTTTAATGTGTCCCGGACCCCTTTATTCCGTGTATTTATAAATTAAGTTATGTAGGATCAAAACAAGTAATCTCCATTAGACCTTTTATTTGCTGTAAAGGGGAAAGTATTATATTTTATGCACAGTGTAAGGTATACACAAGATTCGATTCACAAGAATCGAACTTTTGAGTGAATTAAAGAAGCTGCTTTAGATATGCTAATTTCGGCATACGCGCTTAGTATAAATACCACGCAGCGTCATTAATGAAAAAGGGGAGGTTGTTAAGGTTGAAAAGGTGTTATCCTGCGCTAGTGCTTAGCGGGCCAGAAGTTTACATGACAGTACTGCTGGTTTGACTTACTGTTCGTGAGTATAAAAATATATTGTTCTTGAAAGCTGTGTTTATACATTCCGTACAAGTAGTACGCATGCTTATTGCTGTAAAAGCCAATTATATGTGCAACGAATTCAATAAACATTGTTTCATGTACAAACTGTGTTTGTATAAAATACAAATAGAGTGCCCCCTGAGTATGTTCTCTATACTGGCGCCCAAAAATATATATACCCTGGTAGTTAGCGTTAAATTTGTAACGAACAACATAATTGAAATTAAAAACTGTGTACTGTGTACTTATATTGATAAAATTGTTGCAAGTACTTATATACTATTTAAAAAATGAGTGTTGTAGAACAAAATCCTGCTGGAAATTTTCCTCGGGTAATTATGGTTCAGCAAATTGCGTCATTCGAAGCCACCTTCAATGGCAGCCCCTCAAGCCAATTCCTAAAGAAAATTGAGCATTACTTTCAGCAACAATGCACCCCAGAGGGGGATAAACTTAAAATTGCTCTAGCCGCTTTAAGAGGTAGTGCATTTCAGTGGTACACATGCATGCAAAGCAGTAATCTGATTTTTGACTATTTGTCATTCAAGCAACAGTTTCTTAGCGTTTTTCCAAAGACCTTTAATCAAAGTGAAATTGAAGCGGAAATTTATTCTCTAAGGCAACGTGAAGGTCTGTCTGCGTTAGATTTTGCTACGGAAAAGATTTCCAAGTGTGAGGAATATTTAGAAGGAGTGACGGAAGCGATAATCTTAAAAATAGTTATCCAACGTTTGAAGCCAAGTGTTCAAGATTTTTTAGATAATCAAACAATTACAAGCAAGGTTACCCTCCTTCAAGCTTTAGCTAAACATGACAATAGGCATTTCTTCGCTACCCCGTACCGTCATCCAGGTACGAGAAGTTTTATACACCCGCGCCTAAATTTTTCGCGAGTTTCAAACCAACAGCGTAAGCAGTACCGCAGGCAAAATAATAGAAGCGCACGGCGTTGTAATGAAATTAGTGCACTTAAAGTAAATAATATGCAAGCACCTTATTTGCACTGGCAAGTTGTTTCATATGATATGGTTCAACCTGTTGAAACTGTGTGGTCAAATGTATTATTTTGTCCGAGCAGTAATCATTATTTTGAGAATAGTGAAAGTCAGGGCATTTTTGTGGCTTATAAAGAAAGTGAGTCTAGCTGGAATGATGAAGAAATTCCAGTACAAATTTCTGAAAATAGTGCCGATACTAATGCTAGTGGTTTAGAAAATAAATCATCTGACACGTCTATTAATGCTATACCTGATATTATTAATGCTATACCTGATATTTTAGATGATATTCACACATCTGTTAATGAAGGAAATTTAGTAGATGACGAAGTATGCGCTACGGAAGTTAGTGAATACTTATTAGTTGACGACAATAAAAATTCTTTAAACGATAGTAGGAACTCGCTAGGTAATGATGATATTATTTCAAGTTTCCATCCGAATGAGGATGCTGTAGGCCAGGTTGATAATATGGTTTTAAATAAAGTACATGAAAACCGTACTGAGAGTCAGGATGAAAAGTTGACACAGAGTTATAGTGTAAGTAGTTTAGCTGATGCTTCGGAAGTTATAGACGCAGTTTGCATTAAAAAGCACCAGTACGAAAAGCTTAATCTTCCTAAAACTGAAGCAGTGTTAAAGAGTTTAAATGATAACGATTCTGATGTCGCAAGTTTCAAAGAGACTTTTTCGTCAAAAGAGGATAAAACTAAAGTTAAGGGGGATAAAAAACGTGAAAAAGCGCCTTCAGGTTCCAGCATTAAAACTGCAAATACTGAAGTAATTAAGGCGGTAAACAAGAAGTTGCATAAGCACCAATACCAAAAACAGAGTCAGTTTGTTGAAAAACATGACACAAGTAGAGAGATAAAGCCAGTAACTAAACACGTTGGTGCGGCGTATAAATTTGACAAAATAGAATCTGCATTAAAATCTAATACCGATACAAGCAAAAGTACGAAGAAAGGTAAAGTGTGCACTACAAAAACTCCATCAAAGGATGAATGCGTCGCTGATAAGGTACACAAGGTTATCAAAAGGAAGAATGACAATTTTAAAGTTCCTTTGCATAAGTACAGGAAACGGAAGATTTCTGCCGCCCAGCAAGGTTGGCCTCCTCCCAAGAGACCTCCTGTCCATCGTCAAGCCGGACCAGCGCCTCAGGACCTACGACCTGCTGCACGAAGGATGCCCACACGGTCAACGAACCCCTTTACTAGGACTGAGACCATCAAGAGAGGTTCCACGGATTGGACAGACTGGTGCAAGGAAGTTGCTGCATTCATGAAGAACAAGTCTTGTATCAATTCTCTTATTCTAACTCCCACCCTTTAATAAAACCGAACAAAATTGGTTTGAAGTTCCCCATTGTATATACTGTGTAAACATTTTGAGGGGAAGGAGTGAGCCACTGAAAAAAAAAAGGCATACTGTTGTTTTATAAATTTTTGAAGGGGACATGTAGTGAAAAAAAAATACATACTAACTACAGATAACAACTAACTAACATACTAACTTCACAAATCATGACACATGGGCATTATAAATTGGGGGAGAGCAGATACAAACAGTCCAGAAATGTCATGCTGTGCAATTGTGTTGACAATTTTAACTAAAATAAGTTTTTTAGGGCGCAGTTGGCCAGCCCAGTATCCGCAACTCTGCAAATCCACTGTGTGATGGTGTCACCTGGACCCTTCGGGGTTAGTTTTGTAAAATGGTAGTGGCGTTTTTCCTCCACACAACGTGTGGAAGGTTTTTTGGCTTTGCCACCCATTATGTAAAAAGTCAGACCAGCACGCGTTTTCAATTAGTTAACTGAAGCCGTTCAGACCTCAGTTACCTAATTTTTTTTTTCGAGGGAGGCCAGTGTAAGGTATACACAAGATTCGATTCACAAGAATCGAACTTTTGAGTGAATTAAAGAAGCTGCTTTAGATATGCTAATTTCGGCATACGCGCTTAGTATAAATACCACGCAGCGTCATTAATGAAAAAGGGGAGGTTGTTAAGGTTGAAAAGGTGTTATCCTGCGCTAGTGCTTAGCGGGCCAGAAGTTTACATGGCAGTACTGCTGGTTTGACTTACTGTTCGTGAGTATAAAAATATATTGTTCTTGAAAGCTGCGTTTATACATTCCGTACAAGTAGTACGCATGCTTATTGCTGTAAAAGCCAATTATATGTGCAACGAATTCAATAAACATTGTTTCATGTATAAACTGTGTTTGCTTCAAATTCAAATAGAGTGCCACTTCAAATTATATACACCCAAGTCTGGGTAGAAGTGAGCATAGAAACTCTATAACTTTTGAAGATATTTATATGAAATTGCCTTTAGAAAAGTTCCCACATTATTTTATATTCGTAGACCTAATCAAACAAATTCTCGTTTTGAACTGATTGAAATATTATTAGAAAATAATCTACCATTTTACCACTTTGAAAGAAACTAATCTAATTCATTTTTGAAAAAAAATGGAGATTGGTAGTTTTGATCGTGCACCTCTCTATTCGTTTCCAAGTTTGCAGTCTGTGAAGTATATTAAAACATTTTGTTGCTAACAATATTATTTAAATCTCTAAACGTAAAAGACAGATTTTAAATTTACCTGTTTAAGGGCACAGTGGACGTTATTTTTTTTCTTTTTATCATAGAGATACTAAATTGTGTACATATATACATTTCACTATAAATATATAGAATAACTTAAATAAAATTTCCAATCTAATTGAAATTTTAAGATTTTTTAAAAAATTTGAAATTTATAAGCAAAAATTTAAAATGCTCCTTGCGACTTATTTTTTTAGATATTTCCTCGATTTTGCATTTTAATCACTTTAAACAGTATTACAGGAAAATTTGAATATCGATTATTTAATACCTTGAACAGTTAACTTTTGAGAGATTTTTTTCGGAATTCCGTCCCGATTTTCATCCACATTTTGCCTTTTAATAAGTTATAAATCAAATTTAATTACTTTAATAAAGGCGAATTGTAAAATGTAAACCCAGTTTCTTTATAAACAGTATCAGGATTCTTCCTAATCAATTTCATGAATTTTAAACAAAAATTAAGCCGCATGGAGCATTTATAATTCTAAAAACCTTGAAAAATCCGTTTCGAGAAAAACAGATTTCTAGTGTATTACTACAGTTACCCTTTGTAAATTACTTCGTAAAAGCTTCATAAATGATTTCTTACTTGAAAAAAACTATATGTGTACTATTAACAGTAAGAAATATATATATATATATATATAAATATATATACAAAGGCTGTTCACACATTTTTTAGACGATGTATATTGTATTCACAAAACTAAATTACATAAAATTCTTGTGTTTTAAATTTTCTACTTGACATCCCTTATTCTGAACTATCTTTCAACACCGCAATTTCCAGGATAATAATGCCTTTTGAAGTGTCAGAAGAGGTATTCTATCCCATTCCTTCTGAACAGCTTTCCAGAGTCCTGTAAGGGTTTTGGGACGACGTTTGGATAATGCAGATTTTAAAAGTCCGAAAGCACAAAAATCCATAGGTGATGCATCGGGAGATTTAGTAGGGATATCAGTGAAGGGTATGGCCTTGATACCAGCCTTTGTTCCATTTATTTTAGAAAATTCACAGTGGATTTTGATGTGAGACTGCTAGCTTTGTCCTGATGGAGTCTCACAGATTGATGGCACTGTGGGTAAAGCGATGGTATTTCATTCAGAAAAATTGGCGATAAAATATGTTCCTGATAGTATTTGGAGTTAATCTTGACATGTTTTCCACTCTCTTTATTTTTAACTTGCCATTATAAGAAAAACCAGGAACAATCATGAATCCCTTAGAAAAACTTTCTTTCGATTCTTTGAACCATGTACTTAAAATTTTTTCTCCCCTTTTATGATAATAAATGGCTCTTTTTATGTTGCAATCATTTAAATACACCCATGATTCATCTATTGTGACAACTGTTTTCCATTTTTCTTTGGATAAGTGTTTCTCATATAGAATTCTGCAGCGTGTCCTGCGTTCAGCGATATGATTTGTAAGAAGACGATGGACATTACGTTTTTTCGCTTTCTTAAGGTTTTAATCAACGTTTATCATTTTGTTTACAGTGGACACCGAGCATTTTAATGATTTTGCAACTGTCCTTTGACTAGGGGGATTTTCTTTTAACATTAAACAACGTACCTTTGTAACAGTCGAAGATGTCCGTTTTTTCCTTGGATTCTTGTTTGGAATTTTTGTCCCACTTGAGGCTCCAATTTGACGTTTTTTTCCTTTCTTGTTGATGATATTACCTATCGACACTTTAGATATCACAAAACCATGACTCTCACATCGTTTTTGGATAACGGCGTATGCATATTTCTCTTCGGAAAGAGCATATATGTAGCCTTCGAACAACTGCTTTGTTAAAAACGCCATTTTGAATAAAAGCAAAACTTTCAAGCCGCAGACTAAAATTTTGACTTTTAAAAACATAGTACAATTGCAAATATTTCTTTTGCAGCAAACGATTTTTTATTACCGCTTACCA